>JACEEZ010000162.1:65044-137118 GCA_016584305.1 Chionoecetes opilio | reverse complement strand
TTTTAAAATTTTTCTTATTTCAATTTTTTTTTTTTTCACCTATATTTGATTTACTTTACAGGGACTTCGTAATTTTTTGAAATTCCTTGTTAAAAGTTTCAAAATGTTTACTAAAAATCACGTTTTTTTTATCTTGAAACCTTGATATTAGGCTGATGAGCATTTTCATAAAAAAATTGAAAAATCTATTCGCGAAAATCCTGATGTGATGAAAAAAATTGAGTTCATATTCAAAATCCACCCTTCAGTTGGGATTTTTTTTAAAACCTTTTTCCAGAATTCGTGTTACCAGTGAATTATAATTTTCAACCATGATGCCCTGCCCCTTTTTGCCCCTAAATTATTAGGTTAAATCGGAGGCGGGCCCATTATTGCCCAAGAAATTTTTTAAAATCAATCAGGTGTCGCGCCTTAAATTATTCCCCCAAAAATTTTTTATTCGGGTCAATCTTTATTCAATGGTACTCCTTAGTGGGGGTCCGTTATTGGGGGCCGCCTATAGTAGCATGCTCCCCAGCAGACAGGGCATTTTAACGGTCGTTTTCAGAGACACCCGTTATTTTTTTTTGGGCCCTACAATGGGCTTTTTTCTAATGGAATAGTTTTTTTTCCCAAAAACCCATAAAAAAAAAAAAAGGTATATTTTTGGGGTTTAAAGGTTAGGTTGGGGTTTCTTAAAACCTTTTAAGGGTTAGTTAGGTTTCTTTTAAAACCTTAAGGTTGGTTGGTTTTTCTTAAAACCTTTAAGGTTGGTTGGGTTTCAAAAAACCTAAAAGGTTGGGGGTTTTTCATTAAAACCTAAAAAGTTGGTTGGTTTTCTTTAAAAACCTTAAGGTTATTTAAATTTTAAAATTTTTTTCATATTTTTTTTTTTTTTTTTTTTTTTTGCGCAAAATAAAACAATCTCCTTTTTAGAACAAGCACCTATTTTGGGCCAAAAAAAAAATAGTCGGGGTCCTGAAAACGCCGGGGGGGGAAACTCGTCCGTATGCATTTAATTAACGGCCGTTTAAAACTGGCGGCCCGAATAAAAGACCCCCTTAGTGTAGGGGGAAGCCCCGTTCACGACCGAAAAGGGTCCCGGGTTCGACCCCCGGGGTGGAGCGGAAACTTTTGGGGCTGTTTCCTTAAAACCCGAGCCCCTGTCCCCCCCGCATGAATGGGTACCGGGTGTTAGCCGGGGGTTTTTTAACCCGCCCCCCGGGGGTGCGGCTTCGGCAATCTAAAAGCACTAGCAGACAGCTCTCTGCCGGGGTGGGGCCTGCGAGAGAGCTGTCTGGCGCAGAGACCATCCAGCTGCGCAAAAACTGACAAAATTTTTCAATCTCTCATAAAACCCCTTCCTTTCGCTTTAAACAGATACTCGTTGTTGTGTAAACCCAATCCAGCTCGTAATCACTGTTAAGTTTTAAACTTATTTTCCGGACGGCCTTGTATTGGCTATAGATCAAAAATAGAAAATAAAAAAACTGCTGTATTCGTTTTTCGAGGATGAGAAAAATTATTCGCCACCCCAATCACTGTCTTGTGGAGATACTCCGAGATACCCCTCCTTGCGCCCGGCGCAATCCATCTCGGGGGATTATTTAAAAGCAGCCCCGCGAAAAGGGGGGGCAGGGGGGGGAAAAATTTACACCATATTTAAAAACCCCCTTGACTTACCTTTTTTGCTGGATCTGCCCCTGGTCGACCCGATTCCAAAAAACTGTCCATATGAGGGGATTGCGCCACTGTTGGCGGCACCTATCCGACGCAGCCCACACATTTTCGTTATATTTTTTACACCCGAAAAGGGCCGCCCTCCGGGGGCCCTTTTTGGGGCAGCTCCTGCGGAGGGCTATTGTTGGGCCTTGGCCCACCCCTGTGTTTGGGGGGCCTTTCGGCCCCCAAAATACGACCTCCAGATACCCCCTTCTAATTTCCTAAAATCATGGATGTAGAAAGTATGTTTTTAAAAACGCCAACCCTTTCCCAAATCATCCCCCTTCAAATTTCCTGAAAGAAAGCCGCCCTCCGGGGGACTTTTTGTACTCTGCGGAGGGCTTTTGGGGGCCCTTGGGCCCCCAAACACGACTCTCCAGAAAACCCATTACCCCCACCTCGGCCCACCAAACCAGCTTCCAAACCCCTTTTCAAATTTTCCCCCTTTAAATTTAATGTATTCCCCCCCCCCCTTCATTTCCCCCATTCCCCATCCCCCCCCCCTTCACTCACCCTTTCCATCACCACACCCCCCATTCACTTCCCTTACCCTCCCCCACACACTCTTCACCCCCCTTTCCCCTCACCCCCCCCTATTTCCTCCCCATACCCATCACCCCCCCCCATTCACTCACCCATCACCCAAAACCCCCATTCCCCCATCCCCCCACCCATTCATCACCATTACCCATCACCCACATCAAGGTTTCCTAAATTTCCCCTCGCAACCCATTTTTTTTTTCCAGTTCTCGCAATGGCTGCTAAAAAAGAAAAAAAAAAAAAGGGATCGGTCATCCTATAAGTAGGCTTAAAACCTTCCCTGGTAAACCGATTAAAAAACTGTGACATATAGGGGATTCCGCCACAGGGGGCCGGCACCTATCGCGGACAGACAGACACACACACACACCACACACACCTTTCGCTTATATTTTTTATAGATAGATAGTATTTTTATTATGGGTTTTTTAGGTATAAATATTAAGAATCGTTGTTGCGTGTGCGTGTGCGTGTGCGCGTGCGCGTGCGCGTGCGCGGTGCCTGCGCCTGCGCCTGTGCCTGTGCCTGTGCGTGTGCGTGTGAGTGTTCCTCCTCCTCTCCTAGTCCTGGTCATCCTCCTTTTCCTTCACTTCCTCTTCCTGCCAAAATAAATAAATTATTTAAAAGTCTTGAGGTAAATATTTACATGGAACAGGTGCGCCATAGGCAAGAGAAAAATGCCTTGTACAGCCCCTCAACATTTTCAATTTCTCTGTCGTTGTAATATGTCTTTTTTTTCTTTGATTCTCGCGTGTATTGTTATGGAACTCCCTTGTTGGTGTTCTTTTGTTAATCATCTTGTAATGGTTTTCATAGGTGGCGGGAAGGAGTATTTTCACCCACCTGTTGTGCTACCTTACTAACGCTAATTGAAAAGTGGTTGAGTTCTTATGTTGGTAATCTGCTCATATTTCCATTGATTTCCTGTGATACATTTCCCTTATCATCCCAAATGTGTCTACATTTCCACCACCATCACTTGTACCACCACCACTTGTACCACCACCACTTGTACCACCATCACTATACCACCCCACTTGTACCAACCACTTGTAAACCCCCACCCCCACAACTTTACCACCCTCACTTGTACCACCACCACCACCACCACCACCACTTTACCCCCACCCTTTTTCTTCAAAACCCCAAACCCCCACTTGTACCACCTCCACCCCAAAACCACTTTGCCATGGTGCAAATACTAACGGACCCTACATTACAGAAGCCAATCAAGGTTTTTCGCCTCCCCTATTGCCCTGATAAAGGGGCAGCGGCGGGCGGGGGGGCCAGGGCGTCGCTCAGAGGGGAAGGCATTTAGATGGCCGGGCAAGAGGGGAAAGGGGGTGCGAGCCGCGGTGACCCTCAAAAAAATATGGAAGTGTAAAAATGCAAATGATGATCTTAAAACTGAACGATTTAAAACCCGAAAATCATTTTTTTTGTATATTTATCTTTTCTTTATCAAAAAAGTGGGATTTAAAATTTTATGTTTGGATGCTATTTATCTTTTTTACTAAGGCCTGAATTCGTAAATTTAATTGCTTAAACTGGGCTATCCGCTGGAAAAAAAGGGAAAATATACGAAAAAGAGCGTAGATTTTCCCAACTATTTTTGTTCTCTCTCTCTCTCCCCTTTTTCTTTCCTTCTCTCTTTCTCTTTCTCTTTTCCCTTTCTCTTTCTCTTTTTCTCATAGTGTCTAATAGGGGGAAAACGCGCCCGTTTTTGTAAAGGCGCCGAATTGTTCATGGACTCCCCAGCAATGGGAAGTCACGCATTTCCTGCCTCCCATCTACACCTCTGCCCTTTCCCCCCCCCTTCACCAAACACTTTCAAAAACTGTAAGTCATCAAGACATCAAATAAAGAATCATTGTCATTATTTTAAAGACAAGATAATTTTCTATTTTAAAACTGTAATATCATTGACATATTATTATTTTTTGTTTTTAGAGGGCTACCAGGTTTTTTTTCTTTATGGTTGTAAAAAAATTTTTTTTTTATAAGTTTTCGAAAGTGTGTGTGTGTGTGTGTGTGTGTGGTGGTTGGGTGTGTGCGGTGTGTGTGTGCGTGTGTGCGTGGTGCGGCGTGCGTGCGGCGTGTGTTTTTCTACTTTCGATATCGTCTCTGTATTTTTCCACACCACACACACACACACACCCCACGCACCCACCGCCAACCACAAAAACCCAACACAACACACACACACCACACACCCCACACGCAGAGCGTAATAGTCCTGCCAATACAGCCCTTCATAAAGTAGTATTGTCCCTCTCACACACAGGCTCAGTTGCTCACTACACGTCTGTCTCTCCGTCTCCCCAACCGCCCTTATTTCTTTTGTCATAGGAAGCGGGTCCCTATGTTTTCTGTTTCTGTATTTTTAGCTTTTTTTCTATTTTTTTTTTTTCTCTCGCTCTCGTTTCTCGCTTCGCTCTTTCTCTCGCTCTCGCTCTCTCTCTCCCCTTCTTTCTTCTCTCTCTCTCCTCTCTCTCTCTCTCTTCTCTCTCTCTCTCCTCTCTCTCCCCTTCCTTCTCTCTCTCTCTTCTCTCTCTCTCTCTCTCTCTCTCTCTCTCTCTCTCTCTCACATCTCCATCGAATCTCCATCATCAGTATCATCATTAGCCATCACCGTGAACCTGATCATCCAAGTTATTATCTTCATTACCACCACCTCAGTTATTAAGGTAATTAATATATAGGGAGAGTTTGGATGGAAGTCTGTGATTTATGGCTTAAAGGATAATTAAGGTTCATTAAATCGCTTAATAAAGCCCATCAATTATGTGAACTAGTGTTTTCCATAATGGTTCCACCTCATCCATACCTGTACTGTACACGGATAACAATTAATAATAGACGCAATTAATTAAACACGGACAGCAATGAATTAAATGCTTCATAGCTTTTTCTTGTCCATTTATTTTTGTCTGTATACGTATTCAATCAATCAATCATTGGGAGCATACGCCGGGGGGCCGCCTCGCCCACCCTACGTCGCCACTCCTGGGGGTCACCACGCGTGAGTCTCCATGCAGGCTCCCTTCCCATACCAAGCAACTCTTGGCAGGAAAGCATCAACTTGCCCCAGCCACGAACCTTGTGGGCGCCCCTTGGCCTCTTCCATGCCGGATTGTCTCTTACAGATACACCCAAGTGGGAAGGATCGGTTTCAGGTTTGCGTATTCGAATAATTAATAATATTATTTTTATGGTCTTTTGCTTAATATTACATAGCCTCTAAGAAAGTTGCCATTGTGAAATAGTTTTTACACAATGATGACTGAATGTAGTGACTTATTAATGCTTCTATATTTTTTCAATGGCATGCTTTCATTGATTTTATTATATTCATATATTTTACATCGACACCATTTTTGCAAATATTATTTTTTATTGTTTTTTTCTACTCTGTATTTTTGCAGTTTTTGGTTACCTTTAGTTACGAGTATCCATGTCGTATGCCTGTTTTATTAGTAGTACTAACACAACCAAAGCAAATACACTTTTCCCCTCTACCCTAAATTTTCCCTTCATTTTATTTAAAAAAAACTTAAAAAAACATCTTTTTTGGTCTTATCTCTTCCCCCCTCTCCACCTACCCTTTTTTTCCCCTTTCCTTTTACGTCAATAGGTCGCTCTATTAAAAAATGCAATTACGTACATTTTCCCTTTCCCCTCGTCCCTTTTTTACAGTTTATATCGAGGTTTAGAATTCACAGAAAAGGGGTTTCCCCAAAGCCTTTCAAACCTTTGACCCCCACGCACGGGCAAAACAATCCCTCCGCTTGTACCCATCTGTAATAACTGATATTTTTTTTCGTACATCATCTTTTTTGGGAAAAAGAAGCCCAAAAAATAAAAGAAAAAATACATAGTTAAATTTTTTTTTTACTGAGGCTTTTGCATGCCCTTTTTAGAAAGGGGTTTGTCGGGGTTTTTTTCTTCATTTTCGACTTTTTTTTCAAAATTTTTAAATCGGGTTTTAATTTTAGAAATTCATTTATGCTTGCTGAGGGGATTAAAACGGGGACCGGGGGGGGGTTTTTTTCGATTTCGGGCCGCAATTGTGAGTTAACACACACAAACCCACCCCACAAAACAAACACAACACAAACCCCCACACCCCACACCCCACCACAACACACAACACACACACATACACATACACACACACACAAAACAACACACACCCCAACACACCCACACCCCACACACACACCCCCACACACACCCACACGGAAATAATGGGTTTTTTCCCCTTAAAAACCCAAACCCCCAAACCCACCCAGTGATGGGTACTGGGTGTTACCCCGGGGTTTTGACCTGCTCTCCGGGGTGCTGGCTTCGGAAACACAAAGCACAAAGGGAAATTTGGGGGGTACCCCCCCTATAAAAAAATTTTCTTTTTCTCAACTTTGGGCTTTCCAATTTCCTTTTAAAAATGGAATTCAAAGACGTTTTAAATCTATTTCCTTTTTTTCCCTTTGGGAGCAATTCTTACTATGCAAACGCATTTTTAAATATTGCACTCTTATCGTAATGCTTAATGAGTACGCAGTGCCCGGGGTTGGGGTTCCTGTTTATTCTTCAGGGCCCCAAATATGATTTTCCAAAATGCTAGCGGGGGAAAGGGCTCTTTCTGATCAGTTGTTCATCAGCCCTACATCCCCAGTCTAAACAGCCTCTACTTTTGGCCTAAACGTGCCCAAATAAATGTCCTTTTTTAGACCTGAAGCGGGGCAGGGTTCCCCCCGGTGGTTGGGCCCGAGCCCGGATAAAACCCGCCCTCGGGCCTGCTGCCTCACCACTGCTGCCCCCGGGCCTCTGTCCCCCTCCTTCACAAACTCTTTTGTGCTGTTTGGTGTAATAGGAACCCCGGGAAACCTCGTAGGTTTGGCCCGGGGACCCTCCGGGATCTGATCCCCGGACAGTAAAACCGGTGAATCCCGGCTCGTGCACCGGGGCCGGCGGCCCAGTTACCCTTTTCTGCAAGCGGGTGGCTGCCCCTTTCGTTTGGGGTGTGTCAAGGTTTTTACGCTGGTTCCCCATACTCCTCCCCCACCCCTCAGCTTAAAAATCGGGTCCGGCGAACCTGCGGTCGTCTTCACTCTGACTCGCCCATCAGCGAGAGGAGACAACATTCTGAGTGGGGCGACCTGCTCCTGTCCGCACGTGAAGGTCACAGTGTTTGGGGGACCTTCTTGGGCTGCGACCCCCTTTACTCTGACTCCCGTGAGGATGTGTTTTGGGGCCGTCCCTAGCTGTGGTAAAACCTTGTTTGTCGGGAGAGTTTGAAGTACACCTGCAGGCAGTACTTGACTGGGATTTTCCAGGGTGTTCGGGTTTTTTTTGCCAGTCAGTCCAGTTTTCTGGTCTACGTACACGACCGCCCTGGGCTTTTGGTGAGCCACCCTGGAGGGGAACCCCTTTTCCACATTTGATCTCCTGAAAGCTCGGGGGGAAACGCCCCGCTTCACACCCCGGGCCCCACGGGTGGGAAAACTGCGGGTTCAGGGGGAAACATGTTGACCAGGATATACTCCTTTATCTCCGTGAGATCTTCACCGCCTGGCACCCTCTGAACTCTGCGTTGTACTGCATCCCATTCAAAGCTGGACCCGCAGACTGTACACTGGACCCGTAAGCCAGGGGCAGACGATGTAGACCCGTCGATGCTGGGGGATTTAAAGGGGGCGCAGGGGCCAAAATCGTTTGGGGTGCAACAAAGCATATACTCCCAAAAAGCTTGGTCCCAGCAAACTTCTCCAAATGGGCCCTTAGTACCACCCTTTTCCCCCCCGTGTTGGCCCTATTGAGTCACCTTTTCGTACGTCAGTTAGTCCCGGGGGAGTCGTAATTTACCAGAGATCATAGAAGTCCTGAGCCCAAAACCCTTTAAAGCGGCTTTTCAGGTGACACCGGGGGCCTCTGGGACAAAAATGCCCCAAAAAACCTTCCCCGATGTCTCCTCTGTCCCCTACACGGGTCCTCCCCCGATCCAAAAATTGGTTTCCCTTTTCCCCCTAGCCTTTTTCCGGGGGAACCCTCGCCCTGGTCTTGTCCCCTTTCCTTTCCCCCCGTAACCCAATCCCCTATTTTTTTTGGGACCCTGGTGCTTCCCCTGGTCAAGGGCCCTGGGCCCATCCCCTGGGGATCCTGCCTGGCCCTCCTCACTTTTAGGATCCCCAGACCCGGTACGACATGTCTGGAAAGGTGGCCGTCAACATAAGGTCCCGGGGGAATCCAGAAAACCAAAAGGCCCAGCAGCAAATTGGGGGGAAAGTTTCCCCGATGCTTGCCAGCGCCAGGTTCCCCGGGCTGGGATTGTGTTTTTTTTCTTGCCCGCTGGGGCCCGTCCCCAAATACTGCTCACAAGGGGGGGCCCGGGACCCCCCGCCTCTCCCCGAGCAGTCGGTTACCGTATGGCAGCCTCCTGTTGCTCCCGGGCCCCTTTTTCCCCTGAGTGGCAAGGGGGAAAACCCCCCCCCCCCTCCCCCCCCCCCCGTCCCATCCTCAGAATCCTGTGATTTTTCGCCTGGCCCAGGAAAAATCTGCTCCTGCGCTTTAAAACATCTGACCTTTTCATCTTTCGCTTTTTTTGCTTCCCTTTAGCTTAGCCTCCTCTTCCCAAATGGGTTTCCCCTTTGCTGCCCTTTTTTTTCTATGCGTCCTTTATTCTTGTCTACCCCTTTCTCATCATTGCACTCTCCTCCCCCAAATTTGATCCTCTTTTAGTCAGCCACTCCGGGCCCAAAATAGGGATTTGCTGGGCAGGGGGCCCGTCCCCACTGCACGTGTGCTTTTCGCGTGGCCCCACTGGGGGGTTTGGGGGCAGTTTGGGGTTTCCCGGTTTCCCTTTCAGAGAAAATCGTGTGAGGGGAAGCCGTTTTTGTCAAACGGGCCCGTCCCCTTTCCCTTTTCCACGAAATTTCCCTTTTCTGCTTTAGTTTTTCTCTGTCCCCTTAAAAAAAAAAAAAATTCACCCAACCTTTTCCAAAAATGATCTATTTCCCTTTTTGGTCACGGACCGGTCAATAAAAAACCCCCTTGGGGGTGCAAACCCGGGGGTTTTATTTTTTTCCCCTGGACAAGCACCAAAGGGGGTCAATCCTTGCAATGTCTTCACTGGTACCCCCGCTTTTCAAAAAACCCTCCCGGATGCCGGGTGAGTTCTTGGGGGAAAGGGGTTCCCCCCCTTTCCCTCACGCCGGGGGATCCTAGGGCCCCCCCCCTCTCAGCAAACTCTCGTCCCCCGCCAACAAAAGGGGGCCCTTGGATCCAGAGCTCTTTCTGTTGGGGGGCTTCGAAACCCCCTTGGGGTTTCAAGGAGAGCCATCCTGAAAAAGACGATCAAGAATTGAAAGAAGGTGGAAATGAAAACCGTTTTCTTTAGCGGGGTAAGCTATGTTTTTTCATATAAATATAAAAAACCATTTTTGCCCCCGTAAAAAAGTGCTCAAACCAACAAATTTTAAGTGGACAAACCACCCTTAAAATTCAATTTTAAAATAAGAAAAAAAACCCTGCCAAAATTTGAAAAAATCTATATTTCACTTTTCATTGGACCTCCCGGCCCTACCCTACTAAGGATGAATTATAAAAATGTTTATATGGGGGACGGGGGCCCCCCGAGCATTGCTCTGGGCCCCGTAAAATACAAATAGATAAAACACACCCCCCCACACACCCACACACACAACACACACACACACACACACACACATAGTTATTACAGGTATGAGGTTATAGGAGACCTCTATAGGGTGACACATAATCATTTACCAGGAAACAAATGGGAGAGAGAATGATAGGAAAGAGGGAGAGGCGATGCACTGATACACTTGCTAATGATTATACTATTTGTTGTTATTTTGACGTAACTTATACAACAGTTACAAAATCATGGTAATGTAAACAACGTGTCATCGCAGGCATGAAAGACACTATCGTTAGTTACACAAAGTAGATTAGCCCTCCCGCTTCTTTAATTATCTTACTTTGTACTGTATAGGGGCTGGCAGCTAGCGGGCTCTTTATATTTCCTTGGATTTGCTCTCTTAACCCCTTGAGACCCAGACCGTAATTTACATTGTATTTTGGCCACCATTAGATGATTTTTAGTGAATATAAACATTATATAATAGATATGACCTGTTTAGTATCCTTGTCGACTAACGAATTTGGTATATGCAGTCACTTTTCGTAATTTTATGGCTAATAAGAGACAATTTTATATGGCAAAGGAAATAGCTGGTCGTGAAGGGGTTAAAAAAAAGTTAAGTGTTACTGTAAGGTGTCAGAAATCCCCCTTTTATTGGGTCAGTCCACGAACACCCTGTAACGAAACCCTTCCCCAACCACCTTGGCATTTTTACCCTGAAGAAAGATCATCAAGTTACTGCTGATAATATTTAAATAAGTTGTGTTAAATATTATCCTCAGTTTCTCATTTCATTGTTACCTTTTCATTTTCTTCTTAAAATGTGAGGTTTTTTAGCGCGGGTGTTACTTTCACACATATTGTACTGCTGCTCTTCTTGTTATTGCCTTGATGATGATGATGATGATAAGTATGATATTACCACTACTGATAAAGATGATCATGATAATAATGCTGATGATAGTGATGATATTTATGTAGTGTGAATAATAATGACAATGTTAGTGACAATAATGATAAATATGATCGGAATATTGATGTAATAGTTGTAGTTCAAGTATTAACAGTAGTGGTAGTAGTATTTATTCATACACACACGCACGCGCACGCACACACACACACACACACACACACACACACACACACACACACACACACACAGGGTACTCCGTAGTGTAGGGGAAGCACGCTCTGTTCACAACCGAGAAGTCCCGGGTTCGATCCCCGGGCGGAGCGGAAACAGATGGGTTGTTTCCTTAAAACCCGAGCCACTGTCCACCCATCAGTGAATGGGTACCGGGCGTTAGTCGGGGTTTGTGACCCGCCTCCCGGGGTGCTGGCTTCGGCCAAAATCTAAGCACTATAAGGATGTATGATAAAAAAAAAAAAGTTGATATGGAGACGAGGCCATACGAGCGTTGCTCAGGCCCTGTAAAATACAACTAGATGAATACACACACACACACACACACACACACACACACACACACACACACACACACACACACACACACACACACACACACACACACACACACACACACTATAACCTTTTCCAGGGCTTTGCATACACCCAGGCTCCCCTTCAGATATATGAATTCTCTATCATTGTTTCCTTTCCCATATTTTCTACTGGTTCAGATCACTATAGATCCCTTTCCAGTATATTGTTTCCTTCTCTGTCTTTTTCTTTTTCTTAAACCGTAACATTGATCAAGTGGTAACGCCTTTACCCCATTATTATTTTTCGTATAAATATAATTCTTCCTTAACCTTGTATTTGAGTAAATGGCCATGCCTTACAACTATCCACCAGCTATTATTATAATGCCCTCAAAGATTTTCATATTAGTCTGCAGCCCCCGCCTCTCTCTCTCTCTCTCTCTCTCTCTCTCTCTCTCTCTCTCTCTCTCTCTCTCTCTCTCTCTCTCGTCTCTCTCTCTCTCTCTCTCTTCTACTCTCTCCTCTCTCCTCTCTCTCTCTCTCTCTCTCTCTCTCTCTCTCTCCTCCTCTCTCTCTCTCTCTCTCTCTCTCTCTCTCTCTCTTCTCGCTCGCTCTCTCGCTCTCTCTCAGCCCCCCCCGCCCCCCACACACACACTCTAGATCGATCGCACACCCTCCCTACAGGACCACAGTTATAGGTCCATCCAAGACCCAACTAGCGATCCCGTGTCGCCTTGACCAGCCACTTTATCACCCCACACAGTCACCCTCGAAGCCTTGGTCTCCATTACACATCATGGCCAACCTTTGTCACATTGCCCTCCACCTGCCTTTCCTCACTCACCCTTTCAAACTCTTAGGGCAGCGGTTCTCAACTCGTTGGACTACGAGTTCAGCCATGGACCACTATCCCAATTGAAGAAAAAAATCATGGACCATCTCCTTTTGGACTTTAGAGATATGATGAAAAAGGGTAGATTTTAAAGGTAGGTAAAGGGTTGGTTATAAATATATATCCTATAGTTAAATATAGAGTGAAGATTTTTTTCAGAAATATATGAAATAATATGAGACGGCTAACATTTTGGTTTCATATATATTTCAGTTCATTTCCAAATATCGTGAACGTCCTGTGGACCACTAAAAAAGTTATCATGGATCATCAGTGGTCCATGAACCACCAGTTGAGAAGCACTGTCTTAGGGTTTGCAACTTTATGTCCTAGCGTGTACAACCAAGGTTAGCGTTAATTAGTAACACGGCTTCCATAGCCTGTGACTTACCTTAGGTCCAACATTCTGTCTCTCCTTCCATGACTATGTCTATACAGCTCGGTCCACATCCCGCATCCGTGTCGTAAACGAGCTTTATTGCAAAATAGTCTTTGTTTCTGCGAACCCTCTGATAATACTTGCAATACTCGCCTGCCAACAAACTCCTTCTCACGGCTGTTAGCTCACGTCCATCATGGTGTAAAACCGTCACACCAGAAAATATCACTATGAAACCAATTTTGCCAAGTCCTTCGTAAGAAACAGTGCATATACACAGTATATCAGGCAATACATCTTGTTTGGAAAACCTCTGTAATTTGTAATCTAAATAATTCAATGACATCCATTTTCCTCAGAGATTACCGTGTCTTGAGTATTTTGAGTTAAAAATACTCTCAATAGTTTTCCTGGCGCATTATGCAAACCATTTCATATATAATATACAAAGTTTTTTCACATATCCACATTATCCTTATTAAATGAAGCAATACACGCCCCCGAGCATTGGTTACCACACCATGATCCCTGCTTATCCTGTAATTTGTGGCCACCATGCAGTCATAGTGGGACTCCCCTGCGACGAGGAGGCCTGGCAGTGGTGAGACTAGCAGTGGGGGTTACACCAAACTACTGGTCCGGCATGAGCAATGGTCACCGTGTACGGGGAGTAGCTATGGCATCTCAAGGAAACTGCAGCCGTCAGTTGTTGAGGTTACTCCGGTGATGAGAAATGCGGTGTGAGGATGAAACACACTCTGGGTTTCATGTCTCTTGTTGCTGTGTACGCTCCTACCGAGATGCGTAAACTGAAGAGAAGGAGATGTTCTACGCCAAACTCGACTCTGTATTAGACCAGTGTCCTCCTCGGGACACACTCATTGTCTTGGGCGACTTCAATGCTACTATTGGCACTGTGAGAGATGGCTACGAGTTATGTGTTGGTCCCCATGGCTCCGGTACCAGAAACACCAACAGTTCTTTGCTTCTGAACTTTGCAAGGTCCAGAAGGTTGATAATTGCAGGTTCTTCGTATCAGAGACCAGAGCTGCACCGCTGGACATGGTATAGTAATGCCGGAGGGGTAGCAAAGGAGATCGACCACATCCTCGTTAGCACTCGTTGGAGGATCCTCCAGAACTGCAGGGTTTACCGGAGTGCTGAGTTCTTTGGAGCAGATCACAGACTTGTTGTTGCTACACTTAAGCTTCATGTCAAGTCCAGAAGAATCTCAAGAGGTAACCATACTGTGTTTCATCTTGAGAAACTGAAGGACTTGACATGTGCTCATGAGTATGCGGTGGCAGTCTCATATCGGTTTGATGTGCTCGGTGCTCTCGGGGACCCTGTAGAACTGTGGGATACCTTCAAACGTGAAACTGTACAGGCTGCCAAGGAGTGTATTGGGGAGTGCCCGAGGTCAAGGCGTGGTTTTGTCTCGACGGAGACGCTGGAGAAAATCGAGGAGAGTCGCGCTGCCAGGCTGGCTGGGAACCGGGACCAGCACAGGGCTCTGTCACGCCGGACTAGAACCCTCCTGGGGAGAGAAAGGAGAGGTATGTCAGGAGTCTCGCTGAGGATGTCGAGGGTCATTTGAACGCTAATGACCTCCGACCCGCCTACCGAGCCCTGAAGAAGCTCCGTTCCAAGTCTCCTTCTCGGGCGAGTGCTATTCGAACAGCAGATGGGCGCCTCGTGTCGGACATGGATGGGCAGATGGCTCGTTGGGCTGAGTACTTTGGGCAGTTGTTCACGGTGGACCCTTCAACTGAGCAGCTTCACACCACTGGGTTACAGGCAGTGGATGCCGATCCTCCCATTGACGAAAGCGCACCCTCTCTTGACGAAGTCAGAGAGGCTGTAGCAAAGTTGAGGGGTGGAAAGGCAGCTGGTGTTTGTAATATCAGTGCGGAGCTCCTCAAAGCTGGGGGTGAGGCCATGATCCACGGGTTGCATGCTGTCCTGACTGCCGTGTGGCAATCAGGTACCATTCCTCCTGACTGGAAAAGGGGGCTGGTCGTCCCTATCTGAAAAGGGAAAGGGGACCGTCAGGACTGCAACAATTACCGCGGTATTACACTGCTCAGCGTACCAGGCAAGGTGCTTGCCCATCTATTGCTGACACGGATTCGCAGCCATCTGGTGAAGCATCAGAGACCTCAGCAGTCTGGTTCACGCCTGGTAAGTCAACAACGGACCGTATCCTAGCGCTTCGTGTCCGGGTGGAACGCTGACGTGAGTTTTCGACAGGGATGCTTGCAGCCTATGTTGATCTCAAGAAGGCGTTTGACTCAGTGCATCGTGAGTCACTCTGTGATCTTCTGCGACTTCGAGGGATTCCTGCAAGGACTATTGGTTTGATAACTGGTCTGTATTCTGGGACTGGGAGTGCTGTGAAGTGTGGGGCAGGTGTATCCGGCTTCTTTCCTGTGAATACAGGAGTGAGGCAGGGGTGCGTCCTTGCCCCATCACTTTTCAACGCTTGTATGGACTGGGTACTGGACAAGGTTGTAGATCAAAGTGATTGTGGAGCATCCGTTGGCAACACCGAGATCACTGATCTTGTTTTTGCCGATGATGCAGTAATATTTTTATAATAGGAGTTAATTAATAATAGGAGAATTTATAATAGGAGTATTTGGCGTTGTCGGTACCTGTGCAGGAAGACAAAGATCCGGATCTTCAAATCGCTTGTGATCCCTGTTTTATTCTATGGTTGTGAGACATGGACACTAAATAGTGACTTGAAGAGACGAATCAATGCCTTTGGTAATAAGTGTCTTCGCAGAATCATGGGGTATCGCTGAGATGATTACGTGTCAAATCAGCGATTGCACCGTGAGACTGAATCGAGGCCTATTACCTGCAGAGTCCGTCAGCGCCAATTCGGCTATATGGGCATGTGGCACGCTACCCTGAAACCGATCCTTCCCATCGGGTTGTATCTGTAAGAGACAATCCGGCGTGGAGGAGGCCAAGGGGGCGCCCACAAGGCTCGTGGCTGGGGCAAGTTGATGTTTCTTGTCGAGAGCTGCTTGGTATGGGAAAGGAGCCTGCATGGGAACTCGCGCGTGGTGACCCCCGGGAGTGGCGTCGTAGGGTGGGCGAGGCGACGCGCCCCCCGGCGTATGCCCCCAATGATTGATTGATTGATGCAGTCATCCCTTGTATGTTGGCCCATCCCTCATCCTTATATTAATTTCATGTTGGACAAAAAAACAAAACAAAAAATCGTATTGTTTCGTTATTGTTACTTGCATGTCTTGTATATATATATATTTTTGTTGTTGTCAATAAACTACTAACTAACTATGCATCCCTTCCTAGGTCATTCTAACCTTGCCCGGAGCTTAATTCCTCTTTTCTCCGGCTTCATAGCATTCTTATTGTGTGTGGGTGGGTGTGGGTGGGTGTGGGAGGGTGGGTGGGTGAGTGGGTTTTAGGGGTGGATGGATGTGTGACTGTGTGTGTGACTGTGCGTGCGCGGGCGCGTGCGCGTGTGCGTGTGCGTGCGCGTGTGTGTGAGCAGTACTTGCCTTGGTTACAGTTCTTAGAAAACAGGGAAATCAAAATATTTTGTTAGTGTCGTCATGGAGACCGCCTGATATTCATATCTCTCTCTCTCTCTCTCTCTCTCTCCTCTCCTCTCTCTTCTCTCTCTCTCTCTCTCTCTCTCTCTCTCTCGTCTCTCTCTCTCTCTCTCTCTCTCTCTCTCTCTCTCTCTCTCTCTCTCTCTCTTCTCTCTCTCTCCCCTCTCTCTCTCTCTCTCTCTCTCTCTCTCTCTCTCTCTCTCTCTCTTCTCTCTCCTCTCTCTCTCTCTCTCTCTCTCTCTCTCCTCTCTCTCTCTCTCTCTCTCTCTCTCCTCTCTCTCTCTCTTCTCTCTCTCTCTCTCTCTTTCTTCGCTCCTTCATTAACTCGCCTTTATAAATGTCTCACTATTACACTGTCCTCCGCATTTTCCCGGAATCTTTCCCAAATACGTTTTTTTCGCTTCATTCTTCCCCTTATCTACAAGGAAGGAAGGCTCTGAGGGAAGACGAGGCAGGAGCAGCGGCGTTGATATATTTAATCATTCGGAAGTAATAACATTTTTTCCGTGGTCCCTCCAACTATTTATCTTGTCCCGTCGTCGCAAGAAGTAAATTGCCTCATTCATCTCTGGGCACTGTAGATCCTCTCGGCCAATCACAACCTTTTGAAAGCCAACAAACTCCACGAAATAGCTCAACGTCCGCGTGATTATTGGTTTTCTGTAGCGATCCACAGATTATTAACGAATTCGTAATAATATACTCTCTCGTCTTATATATGCGCACAGTGTCCAGTCAAATTCAAGCAAAAAATCAGTCACCATCAACTGTTTTGTCTTTATTTCGAATTAAAAAGTGTATTGTGTTGTGTTTGTGGTATTCAAAGATACCTGTTAAATATAATTAAACACAGCTTTGAAAAGTTCCCAACGTATCAACATATATTTTTTCTTTACATTTCTTCCGTCACTGTCTGCCGGAAATGAAGTGAGGAAGGAAGCAGCTCAAAGGAAACTAAAGCATTTATTATATTTTGGTCGAGTTACTTTTCGCTCCTCAGTGCAGATGTATTGTGTGTATTTCACGAGGCGGGAGTAAAGCTGGTGATAGAGTGGCCACCCGCGTCAGGATCTGTTTATTGTGTGTATCAACCGGATGCTGCGTCTGATGAAAGATTGGGTCGCGCGCTAAATGCATTCACGGATCAGGGAGTGTAGGGTAGCTTATAGCCCAATATTACACAACAGTGCCTATATTGTATCAGCTTAAAAGGATTGGTTTGATAACTGGTCTGTATTCTGGGACTGAGAGTGCTGTGAAGTGTGGTGCAGGTGTATCCAGCTTCTTTCCTGTGAATACAGGAGTGGAGGCAGGGGTGCGTCCTTGCCCCATCACTTTCAACGCTTGTATGGACTGGGTATTGGACAAGGTTGTAGATCAAAGTGATTGTGGAGCATCCGTCGGCAACACCAAGATCACTGATCTGTTTTTGCCGATGATGCAGTAATCTTTGCTGAGTCGCTGGAGGTCCTGGTGATGGCTCTCGAGGCGCTGCACGAGGAGGCAAAGCCTTTGGGACTTGAGGTCTCCTGGCTCAAGACCAGGTCCAGGTGTTTGGAGACTTACTAGATGAAGCAGTACAGTCTGTCCATGCGTGTGGCGAGGACATTGAGATCTTGGAAGTTTTACATACCTTGGTAGCGCAGTCCATAATGACGGCGGGGTCACGTCAAGAAGTCTTACGGCGGATTGGCATAGCCCACGGTGTTATGGACTCGCTCAGCGGGAGTATTTGGCGTTGTCGGTACCTGTGCAGGAGGACAAAGATCCGGATCTTCAAATCGCTTGTGATCCCTGTCTTACTCTATGGTTGTGAGACATGGACACTAAATAGTGACTTGAAGAGACGAATCAATGCCTTGGTATAAGTGTCTTCGCAAAAATCATGGGGTATCGCTGGGATGATTACGTGTCCAAATCAGCGATTGAAACCGTGAGACTGAATCGAGGCCTATTACCTGCATAGCCCCTCAGCGCCAACTTCGGCTATATGGGCATGTGGCACGCTACCCTGAAACCGATCCTTCCCCATCGGGTTGTATCTGTAAAGCCCAATCCGGCGTGGAGGGGGCCCAAAGGGGGGCGCCCACAAGGCTCGTGGCTGGGGCATTGATGTTTTTTGGGTCGAGAGCTGCTTGGTATGGGAAAGGAGCCTGCTTGGGAACTCACGCGTGTGACCCTGGGGAGTGGCGTCGTAGGGTGGGCGAGGCGACTCGGCCCCCGGCGTATGCCCCCAATGATTGATTGATTGAGTATAGTGGGGTCTGTTGTGTAATCAATACAGCTCTCGTGAAAATTTCGTATAGATTTTTGCAAACATGTTTTTTTGGAAGTATGGACCATAAAGAGGGAAAAAAGTTTGTTTACATTTTTTCATCGGCCATGTTCACTATTTGGCAGCCATTTTTCAAAAGGGCTATCGCGCAGCTAAAAATATGCGACAGTGTGATCAAAAAACAGGGTTTGTGATGCAGCCCAGTACAATATGGTTCGTTTTTCCAGCATATAAAGCCTACTATTAAAAAGGTAGGTAGATACTTGATATTAATTTAAAATATTACTGTGTTTTCAATTAATATATCACCAATATTCAAGCAAAAGTGCTCACCAAAAATTAACGGGGAAAGGATATTATAATAGGCCTACGCATCATGCATGTTGTGTTGAGACACCAAAATAGAGAGGTGTTTGAAGCAGTTTGATCTAAAAAAGGTAGGTAAAGGTCACCAATCCGCACACAGCATGTTAGGATTTTATGATGTGGCGACGTTCGGATGGACGTAAGACAACCCACACTTTGCCTGTGGCATAAACAGTAAGAAACGTTTACCACTTAATCTTTAATCATTACGTTTGAACAAATTTTAAATTAAACATGTCATCATCGATGGAGTCACCCTCGTCATCGTCACATATGGCCGAAGAGTCAATATTGTCACATCAGTCAGAATCTGCTTCACATTTGCATAATTCGGTACACACTATATTGTTCTTCTTGCAGGGACATCGAGCTCCACATTTGCTAGTGTTGCATCCAAATTTAATGAGCTGAATGAGGACATCTGGATTTGTGGACAGAATTGGTGCAAATCCTCTATTCGATGCTGTCCATTTAAAAGTGAGTGGATCGAGAAGGATTGGGTGCGATCAAGTGATTGCTTCCAGATACTGCATTGCAAATGTGCTCTTAACACTAGTGAAGGATGGCCCCTTGTGTCGGGGTAAGCGTTCCACTCCCTGTGAGCTTTTAGCTGACGAACATGTACCAGCGCGATCTTCAACATTGTCATGGTTATTTGTTTTTGTGCGAACAGGCTACAAAAATATTTTTTTGCAAAGCTCGAAGGACATTATTTAGTGGGTGCATCTCCGATACCGAGAGCTGCCAACCTGAATAAAATCATTGCTGGAACTCATGTAGACATTGAAACAAGTCAGCTTTCCCTTCCCATTATTCGACCAGTCTTATTACACCCGGTTAGTGGCATTTCATCCCACACAGACCGATATTTTATGTGAATCCATTCGGTCAAACAATCCATGAAGTTCAATGCGTCGTCGGTTTTCTCCAGTACCCATGATCGAGCGACCTCAGGCCCAGGATGAGATAACATGGTCATTGCAATAAAATAGAACATCAGTGTCGGATGAGTAGATTTTCAACTTTATACCCTTTGCTTACGAATCTCTGCTGCATACAGGATCATCTTCGTATCGACCTCTTCATGAGTACTAGTTATTCTGACGATGTTCTGTGTTGTTTGCACGTTATCCAGGACGCCTTGTCTTGTAACTGTTACAATATTTGATTTCACACCTCGGACTAGTTGGTCAGCAAGAAATAATGTTAAAATATCCTTGATTGCAGTACTCGCTAGAAATGATGCGAAATCTCGAATAAGGGTAGTTTTATCAACTTTGAAGCCTCTGCCTGACGATTTGTCTCCAGTACGGCGTTTTACATTACATTCTTCATAGAGGTTTGAACACTGTAGTCATCAAAGATGACATAGGCAATGACATATCCTTTAGAATTGTAATTGACTGCTCGTGTGATAGCATCTGATAAATCTTTGCAGGTTTTTATTCTTTCCTTGTTGGCAGCCATCTCCTGGACTATGGCCATATATGGCGATAATTATATCACCGACAATTTCAAGAACTGACGGTCATTTCTACACAGAAATCTACCCAATTGTTGCAAAAACACAACCAAAATTATTGTATATCTTGCAGATAAGTAATATATCGGATTACGTACACACATACAACATTATTTGGGTCTCAATAATCGTCAAAACAAAACATGTTGGCGAATAAATGTCTTTTGTTCATATTATGACAGCCATTTTGAAAATATGTTGCCATATGATGAAGATGGGATAGGAAAAAATGTAAACATATTTTTTGTTACTTAAAAAGGTGCATAGTATACAAAAAATTACTTGTTGGAAAATCTATACGAAATTTTCACGAAATTACACAGCAGACCCCACTAGTGGTTTACTGTGGTGATGATCCCAGCACTAAACGTAAAGCGATTAGGAGAGAAATACAGTGTTACTGATGCATTAGGTGTTCCGGCATTAATATAATTCCTCCTTGCTTCGCCATCAACACACACACACACACACACACCCACCCACCCACCCACCCACCCACCCACCCACCCACCCAATATATATACATATATATTTATTATCATTATTATTATTATTATTATTATTTATTTATTTTTCTCTTTTTTTTCTCTCTCCCACTTTTCCCAAGTAAACGGAAAAGAGAAAATAGTGAAGCTCTTTTTTCATGCGGCAGTATCAGAATTCATCGAAGCCTTTGTGTGTGGGTTTGGCGTTGCCGTGGTTTTCATGACGGCCATTAGCGGCGCCGCGGCCACCCGTGTCGCGGCCCTGCGCCTTCCTGGCACATTGTGTATTCTGCTACAATTCCCTTTGTTCGGCGGGAAGATTTATAAAGGAAAGACTTGCAGAGACCAACTGGTGGGCAAGTTTTTTTTAATATTTGTGCTGCGAGAAAATGTTTGGTGGAAGAAGATAGAGTATTGAGAGAGAGAGAGAGAGAGAGAGAGAGAGAGAGAGAGAGAGAGAGAGAGAGAGAGAGAGAGAGAGAGAGAGAGAGAGAGAGAGAGAGAGAGAGAGAGAGAGAGAGAATGTAAAAAATTATTATTATTATTTATCAATTGACAATAATGTACGGACATGATTTAATTCAATGAAATTATCCTGTAATGTGACAGTTATGAAGAGTTGTGGGAAAATTCATTGAAATATACGAATACGTGGAAATATTTAATGCTAGATTGGAAAAAGATGCACTAAACAAATGTATAAATATTGATGTAAAAAAATAAATAGCATGGCTTAACACCACTACTTAAAGTAATCGTCCAGACCCAATTTTGTTTTGCCTAATTATGTTGAATGGATTCAAAACACCTAATCCACCAAAAATAATTGATTTCCAGGCCTTATTTCCGTAAAAACACGACTTTTGTAAAAAGCGCGCGATTTTTTTTTCTTCCCTCCAACAGGACTACGCATGTTTTTGATGACGTCACAAGAGTAACGCTCCAATGTAAACAACACTCGTCTGCCACTGTGAGACCTGTCGGCAAATGTTATGATGAGCGATTGTACTTCGGTGTCAGAAAGTGAATCTGTCGCTGTGATAGATCTAGAGTACGATGCTCAATCTGAGACCGAACTAAATGACGCTGCTCGCGTATATGAGGAAAAGGAACCTCAGATTGTGATGGGAGCCCAACCCTATATGTTTGAGCCACAGTACGAGGTGGATGAACAGATGTTAGCGGAGCCTGCTGAGGTTCAACACTACTACACACACAAACACTTCTACACACACACACACACACTACTACACACACACAAACACTACTACTACACACACACACACACACACATAAACACTACTACACACACACAAACACTACGTACTACACACACAAACACTACTGCACACATACACACACACACAAACACTACTACACACACACACACACACACACAAACACTACTACACACACACACACAAACACTACTACACACACACACAAACACTACTACATACACACACAAACACTACTACATACACACACAGCAGCGCGGGAAGAGGAGCCTTCCTTTTGTTACGTCACCGAGCCATGGCGCATCGTCTGCCAGTTGCCAGCAGCGTTTTCGAAGCTCGGGGAATTTACAGATTTTGATTGCGGATTATTCAAAAACGGCTAACTGGATGCAAAAAGTGACAACATATTGTTGATACACTCGATAATGGCTATACTCTAACTACATCAAATCAGGAATGATGAAATGGTCTGGACGATTACTTTAAGTTTTTAATAGAAAATCTTCAAACAAAAACAATAATTCCTAACTAAGGAGGCAAAAAAGAAATATATCCTAAAACTTTACATTTACAAAAGACGATATTCTTTGACTGAAAAAAATATTCATTTCAGTTACCATTTTCGATTTTGTTTTATTATTATTGTGAGGAGTACAGGAATGCACCACACCAGTTCAGGCCAAGAAAAGGACAAATCAAGAAAAAGTCTAGAAAATAAATAAGAAAGAACTGCCACAACAACGATTAGGATGGTCAGATAGCCAGACAGCGAGGGCATTGAGTGTGTGCACGTGCTTAGACGGTGGCTGAGAGCGCTGTATACGAGTGAGGTGTGTATATAGGGTAAGGGTGGGGTTGGGGTGTGAGGGTGGGGGTGAGGGTGTGAGGGCAAGGATGGGACAGAGGTGAGGGGGATATAATGGGCTATACTTTGTAGAGCACCTGACTCCTTCCACCTGGGACTTGCATGTCTCAGGTGGGAGAGCGAGAGTTATCAGCGCGTGAAAGGAGAGTGAGAGTGAGAGTGAGAGTGAGAGTGAGACTGAGTGAGAGAGAGTGAGAGTGTGTTCAGAAATTCAAAATACACAAGAAGAATGAAAAATATGGAAAAACGAGATGTAGAACGTGAAGAGAGAGTTGATAAGTGAAGCAGTGAGCGACTGAATAATGTTTTAAGACCTATCACCATGGAAACTCTGCCTCAGGTCAAGGTATTCGGCGGTCATTGAAAAGGAAATACACTCCACCATGGTAGATATAATAATAATATTTGTTCTAAAAAATGGAAAATATATGCCGTAATTTAATGAAATTATGTTTGCTCATGAATATACATATATACCAATATTCATGTGTAAATACACGTCGCAGACTAAATTGGCCCAACCCCTTTTCGGCAATACCTTACTGTCTTCTTTATAGGGTCTGGCAGCTAGCGGGGTTTTTGTTACTTTCTTTTTGCCCCGGCCAGTTTTTTTTAAATATTGGAAAAAAATAATGTTTAAAGATGAATACTCAAATCGTTGCTTTAACTGAACGGCTATTACTACTTGGATATCACAAGTGTTTCAAGACCCTTAGAGGCGCAATACATGCATCAGCCAAACACAGGCAAACAAACACTATTTCACCATTATTTGCGATGCAACAGACTCAGCATTCAACAAGTGGTCACATAAACTATCGAACTCGACTTAAAGTAGAATTCTTGGCAGTCTTCCCCTCAGATTCTTGTCCTTCCTTCAATATTTCTCATATTCAATTCTCACGTTTCTTATTTATATTGTTTTATTTCATTTACATTATCCACCCTTCTTCCCTTCTGCCCAACGGTTAATACTCTGAACTCTGCCAGATGTTGGAAAGGGCGAGGGTGTGGTTGTGGGAGTGGCTGAAGAACGTGTTATATATATGTTTGTGTTTGTGTGTGTGTGTGTGTGTGTGTGTGTGTGCGTGTGCGTGTGCGTGCGTGCGCACGTGCGCGCGTGCGTGCGTGCGTGCGTGCGTGCGTGCGTGCGTGCGTGTGTGTGTGTGTGTTTATGTATTTACAGCACGTATGGCATAAGTTTATCATTAATGCACTATAGTTTATTATTCATGCACTGTTTTTCATTGTTTTCTTTGGTCCTTAGCGTCTTTACATCTTCATGCGTTACGTTCTCTCTCAGTCTTATTGCAACATGTTGATCAGATTCTTGTGTGGAATATTGCGGGTAATGTGAATCTATTGTCCTTTATGTTTGTACTAGCCGCAAAGCCGCCCTCCGGGCGGCCTTTTTGGCTAGCTCCTGCGGAGGGCTAATGTGGGACTTCGGCCCACCACCTGTGTTTGGTGGGCCGAAGGCCCACCAAACACAGACTCTCCAGATAGCCCCTTCTAGCTTTCCTGAAATCATGGATGTAGAAATGTATGTATTAACGCCAACCCATTCACATCACCCCCAACCCATTCACTCACCCATTACCCATCACCCCCCCCCATTCACTCACCCATTACCCACACCCACCCATTCACTCACCCATTAGGGTTATTGGTGGGCCTTCGGCCCACCACCTGTGTTTGGTGAGCCGAAGGCCCACCAAACACAGACTCTCCAGATAGACCCATTACCCACCACCTCGGCCCACCAAACACAGACTCTCCAGATAGCCCTTCTAACTTTCCTGAAATGTATGTATTCCCCCCACCCATTCACTCACCCATTACCCATCACCCCCCACCCATCCTCACCCATTACCCATCACCACACACCCATTCACTCACCCATTACCCATCACCACACACCCATTCACTCACCCATTACCCATCACCCCCCACCTATTCCCTCACCCATCACCCATCACCCCCCACCCATTCACTCACCCATCACCTCACACCCATTACCCATCACCCCACCCATTCACTCACCTATTACCCATCACCCTACATCAAGGTTTCCTCAATTCTCGCAACCCACTTTTTTTTCTTCACAGTTCTTGCTAATAGGCTGCTAAAAAGAAGAAGAAAAAGTGATCGGATCATCCTATAAGTGGGCTTAAAACCTTCCCCTGGTCAACCTGATTCCAAAACTGTGACATATGATGGGATTCCGCCACAGGGGGCGGCACCTATCGCGTACAGACAGACAGACAGACAGACAGACAGACAGACAGCACACACACACACTTTCGCTTATATTATTATAGATGTGGAGGGAGGGATTGACAGACAGACAGGCGGATAGATAGAGACAAATACCGATACAATGATAGATACATAGATTGATAGATACATAAAGTAGATAGACACAAAGATCCATACTTGACCTACATGTACTAACTCTTGGTGGATAGTGAATGCAACCTTTGTAGTGGAATGCAGCGATGGATGAACATGCTAGCATGATAAAGGAATTTCAAGATAAACTTATAGCCACAAGGCTATTTTTCTATCAGGGGCTCTGATTGTCAGCTCTGTTCTGTTTTTATTGTTTCATAGCCCAGTGTTTCCAGGCTCTGTATCCGCCATCAGTCGTGCGCCGCAAACACTTTTTAATGACTATAGATATCAACTAAAGAACAATTTTGACGCCTGACCACAATCTTGAGGCAAGTGAATGTGTGTAAATGAGAAGAAAATATAGATAACCAGAGCCTGTTCAGTGACCTGTTCAGTTCCGCACCTGGACTACCACCGCCCCCCCCACCCTTCACACCCGTGGCAGCCCACCTTTGTTGTGGGCTGTGAGGGTGTGAGTGGCAGCGTTGTGGTGGTGGTGGCATGGCAGGTAGCTAGCCAGTGGGAGGGCGAGAAGGGGCAGCGTTGTGGTGGTGGTGGCAGGTATATAGGTAGCCAGTGGGAGGGCGAGAAGGGGCAGCGTTGTGGTGGTGGTGGCAGGTAGCTAGCCAGTGAGAGGGCGAGAAGGGGCAGCGTTGTGGTGGTGGTGGCAGGTAGCTAGCCAGTGAGAGGGCGAGAAGGGGCAGCGTTGTGGTGGTGGTGGCAGGTAGCTAGCCAGTGGGAGGGCGAGAAGGGGCAGCGTTGTGGTGGTGGTGGCAGGTAGCTAGCCAGTGGGAGGGCGAGAAGGGGCAGCGTTGTGGTGGTGGTGGCAGGTAGCTAGCCAGTGAGAGGGCGAGAAGGGGCAGCGTTGTGGTGGTGGTGGCAGGTAGCTAGCCAGTGGGAGGGTGAGAAGGGGCAGGACTCGCACGAAATGTTAAGTTGCAGACACGAAACCCTGATCACGGAGCGCCGACATAGTGACGTACTTTGGCATAAAAATGAATATCAAGAAAAAGGTACGGTAAAATGCCGCCTGTTTCCGCGGAATACATTTTAAAATGGATGAAAATTCTTATGAAACACTAGACTTCTTGCTCTGTAATGTGGTCGACACGAAATGTTGGTCAAAAGCCACAAAAATAGATGCACGGAAATGATTATTTTAACAGAACTTGTACACTCAAATGCAAAAATAAGTGTGTGAAGTCTTAAAGAAAAAAGTGGAAACAAATGTTTCATGAGATTATAAATTTGTGTGCGAGATACATTTGCTGTGGTGAAAGATTTGAGATACATGTAGTGGTTCGTGCAAGCAGGAATGAAGGTGTTGTAGGCTTGTGTTGCGTCCTGGGTGATGTACACTCGTATGTAGAGGACGTAGTGAGAGAGAGAGAGAGAGAGAGAGAGAGAGAGAGAGAGAGAGAGAGAGAGAGAGAGAGAGAGAGAGAGAGAGAGAGAGAGAGAGAGAGAGAGAGACAGAGACAGAGACGTAGAGACAGAGACAGAGACTGTAGAGACAGAGACAGAGACTGTAGAGACAGAGACAGAGACTGTAGAGACAGAGACAGAGACTGTAGAGACAGAGACAGAGACTGTAGAGACAGAGACAGAGACTGTAGAGACAGAGACAGAGACTGTAGAGACAGAGACAGAGACTGTAGAGACAGAGACAGAGACTGTAGAGACAGAGACAGAGACTGTAGAGACAGAGACAGAGACAGAGACTGTAGAGACAGAGACAGAGACTGTAGAGACAGAGACAGAGACTGTAGAGACAGAGACAGAGACTGTAGAGACAGAGACAGAGACTGTAGAGACAGAGACAGAGACTGTAGAGACAGAGACAGAGACTGTAGATACAGAGACAGAGACTGTAGAGACAGAGACAGAGACAGAGACTGTAGAGACAGAGACAGAGACAGAGACTGTAGAGACAGAGACAGAGACTGTAGAGACAGAGACATAGACTGTAGAGACAGAGACAGAGACAGAGACAGAGACAGGTAGATTACATAATTACATGAATGCACATACTAGAGAACAAATTAGACAGCACAACTCCTCCGCCCCCTCACCCTCCTACACCCGCCGTAGCATGAACTAAACCCGCCGCCCCAACACACCAGCAGGAGCCCCGCGCACCGTAACGTGTTGGTAAATAGAGAAGGGAATAAATAGAGGTATGAATGCCATGCAGCACCAGTAGTGACATTTATTAATCTGTTGTGAGTTAATGCTGCGTTGGTTCACAGGGAATATTGTTACTAACTATGCATTGTGAAAAATAGAGGGATGGAAATTTATTGTTTAGGTTTTTGTGTATACTTTTGTTTCTATGACAGGGGTTTTAAAATTAAGCCAATTTGTGATTACGTGGACGTTTGATAAATCATATACGTATATTTTTTTACTTTCAATTTAATACTTCTGGAACTGAGCCACTTGGACGAAATTTATGATGCGTGTGTGACGTGTTTGAATCAAGCCTTTTCACATCCAGTACAAAAACTGACCTGTACCCAGCAAACCTTCTCTAGCCTGAGTTTACCTTAAAAGACATGTTATGAAGAAAGTTTGTTACAGTCATGAAGATGTTCTCGGTAAGAATTATAACACCTGATTATTACACCTTGAAGCGAGCCACAATTATCTCCTTGAAGCGAGCTATACATCCCTCCTTGAAGCGCTTTAGCCTTTATTATCTTGTATAAATGTTGTTACGACCGTGACCTCAGCGCAACAGACTGTTCACTAAACCGTGAACCGATAGAAACCCTCCAGCTTCTATCCAGAGAGAGAGAAGGGGCCGTAACCCTCCCTTCTTCTCTCCTCTATTCGAACACAATAGAATACTACCGATTACAGCCTAGGCTACTGACAATCCCGGCTGCATCACTAGACATACAAGCGTGAGAACACCCTCTGCTCTCACCTCCACTCTAAGTGATACTTGAAGAAATATGCTACGCAACACCTCGAAACCCTACCGCGGTTGTATCTCTGGGCAGTTAAATAGTGGTGATGGAAAGTTCCTCCATGTTACGTTAAGTACTGGAGTGAACCTCCCCGCCTTTCCATCTCACTATACAGAAGGACGGGAAACTGGCAGTTGTGTTATGAGCTGGCCTCGCAGAACAAAGATTAATTAGTGTACAGGCGATGTGTGTGTGTGTCAGTGTCTCCTGTGCTAGCCAAAACTCCAAAACACGGTAACCATTCGTTTCCCGCCTTCCGTCCGTCTATACTACACTTAGCACGTGGTAAGCCCGAAGGCCTCACCGTAAAGGTGGAACCAACGTGTATTCAATACTATGCAAGACATACTACAACGTCAGACGCCCACTAGCTACTCACTGACTCAAGTGAATGCAGGGCAAACTCCCTACACAAAGACTCAACAACTAAAAACGTAGCAACTCAACAACGATGGACAGCAAGAGAAGCTACGGAGCGGAGGCAGCACGTCTATATCCTAGCAAAGCAAAGCCTCAACCGAACTCGGGCACCGCTAGCCACGTGGGATTGAGGGGCCCACCAGGGGGGGGCCCTTCCTCTCTTCTCTCTTTCTCTCCTCATCTCCTCTTCCTCATTCACTTGAGGACACACACCAGTCAGGCTCCTGGCAGGTGTTACACGCCCTTCCCCAAGGAAAATTTTGTTCCCTGGAGCAAAATTTTCTTTCAGCCCCGCCCTCATGCAAAACTGAGCGGGACAGGTTATAACATTATCCACCCATCGGATATGTTTCACTTCCAAGTTGTACTCCTGCAACAACAAACTCCAGCGAGTGAGACGTTGATTCTTAAACTTGAACTTCTGCAAGAACTGCAAAGGGTGATGGTCAGAGTAGACTTTGATCACCGGGCCATATGAAGGCAAGTACACCTCAAAATGCTGCAAGGCCAACAAAATGGCCAACAACTCTTGCTCTATAACGGAATAATTTCGCTGAGCGGCAGTGAACTTCTTAGAGAATTATGCAACTGGGTGTTCCTTCTGATCCTCCCCCTGTTGCAATGACACGGCACCCACGCCCCCTCGACTAGCATCGGTCGCCAGCACAAAAAGCTTAATGAAGCAGGGGCACCAGGATAGGATGGTGGCAGAGAAACGACTTCACTGAGTCAAAAGCCTGTTCACACTCTGCGGACCACTCCCACTTCCTGTCCTTTCGCAGCAAGTCCGTAAGGGGGGCCAGCACCGTAGAGAAACCCTTGATGAACCGCCGATAGTACCCTATCATGCCCAGGAAACGCTGAAGGGCCCGCCGACAAGAAGGTGCCTTGAAGTTGTTAATGGCCTCCATCTTAGCTTCAGGGGGGAGGACACCTGGCCATGTCCCACAACGTAACCCAAGTACTGCACCCGGGCTTGGACAGACTCACACTTGTCCAAATTGACCACCAAGCCAACCTCCCCTAGGCGACGAACAAGTGCCTCCACGTGGTCAAGGTGATCCTCCCAGCTGGAGTCAAACACCACCACGTCATCAATATACACGGCACAGTTCGGCACCCCCCCCACGACCCGATCCATGAGCCTCTGGAAGGTGGCTGGTGCATTTTTCAGGCCATAAGGCATTACTTGGCACTGATCCACTGCCCCATTTACCACGAAACTGGCCACCTGCTTGGCACGCTCCGAGAGGGGTACCTGCCAGTAGCCCTTGACCAAATCTACCTTAGTAATGTAGATGGCAGCCCCTATCTTGTCTACCGAGTCGTCGACCCTACGCAGAGGGTAGGTGTCAATCTTCGACAGTGTATTCACTTTTCTAAAGTCGACACAAAAGCGGACCTTGCCATCAGGCTTGGGCTGCAGGGTGACTGGGGAGCTTTATTCACTGGAACCCCGTTTGATCAAGTTGTGATCAAGCATATAAGTAATCTCCTCCTCCAGGTACTTCTGCCTGAGGGGATTAATCCGATACGGAGATAGCTTACTGGCGCGGCATCGCCGACATCAATGTCGTGCACAGTCCATGTAGTCCGCCCGGGGGCACTGCCAAAGACCCGGGGGTACTGCCACAGCCACCGACACATCTCCCCTCTCTCTGGGGACAGATGTTGCAATTTCTCCCTGAAGACCTCCTGACTGTTGTTCTCCCACAGTCCGACAGGAACAACGTCTCCAAAGCCTGGCTCCTCTCCCGCACCAAGCGTCAGGACCAAGGGTGCCCCCTCCTCCGGGCTTACACTTTGTCCCTTTGGCGGTGGCCGCTCATCCCAAGGAGCCTCATCACTCTCACCATCACTAACTCCCTCTTCTTCTCCACCCCCCACCACCGGCAGGCCATCGCACACCTCCTCCTCCTCCTTTCCTATCCCTACACTCTTCTCCTCCCGCCCTCTAGCGAACAGGGGCTTCAAGGTCTCGTCCTCCTGCTGCTTGCGGCTTAATTCAGTCGACCCGATTTTTTTTTTTTTTTTTTTTTTTTTTTTTACATCACAAGAAACTGGCCAAGGGCACACCAAAAATGGGTAACACAAAGTCCGCTTAGTTGCTAGTCCCTATAAAGAAGACAGTAAGAGAATAAAATAAAAACAGAGGGGTGAGCCAATTTAGTTCGGGAGGTGTCTTGTTACTCTTCTTTTGAAAAGATTTAAGTCATAGGAAAGTGGAAAAATAGAAACAGGAAGAGAGTTCCAGAGTTTACCAGTGAAAGGGATGAAAGAGTAAAGATACTGATTAACTCTTGCATTAGGAAGATGGACAGAATAAGGATGAGAATGAGTAGAAAGTCTTGTGCAGCGAGGCCGCGGGAGTGGGGGAGGCATGCATTTAGCAAGTTCAGAAGAGCAGTGAGCATGAAAATAGCGGTAGAAGAGAGCAAGAGAAGCAACATTGCGGCGGTGATTTAAAGATTGAAGACAGTCAGTCAGAGGAGAGGAGTTGATGAGACGAAAAGCTTTTGACTCAACCCTGTTTAGGAGAGCTGTATGAGTGGATCCTCCCCAAACATGTGAGACATACGCCATACATGGGCGGATAAGGCCCCTGTAGAGAGCAAACAATTAGGAGGGAGAAAAAAAAGGACGCAGACGCCACAGGACACCTAACTTCTTAGAAGCTGTTTTAGCAAGAGATGAGATGTGAGATTTCCAGTTCAGATTTTTAGAAAGGATAGTCCTAGAATGTTCATTGTAGAAGAAGGAGACAGTTGAGTGTCATTGAAGAAGAGGGGATAGTTATCTGGTAGGTTTTGTCGAGTAGATAGGTGAAGAAATTGGGTTTTTGAGGCATTGAACAAAACAAGGTTTGCTTTTCCCCAATTGTTGTTCCCCCAGGGAGTTGATTGACATCGACTCCCTGGAGAACAACGAGGTAGGGGGTGAAGTGTTAAGCCGAGCACCAGGCAGTAAATCGCCGCCATTCCTCGTGCTCCCTCGGGTGCGCCTGGCCGGGGAATCAAACTCTTCCTCCTCCAGAACGAGACCCTGAGTGTCGGGTGTTTCAGGTGGTGACCCTGTAGGCATACAGTCGGCCCCAGCATCTTGACCCGGCAAAAGGCTGGTTTCAACCTCATCTCCGGTGCACTCAGCAGGGTGGTGCGCGTCAGACGTAACGCTGACGCCCTCACTCTCCCCACCCTATGCAGTAGCACCTCATCTTTCCTCCGGTTCCTCCGGTAGCCCTGTGTTTCTACAGTCGGCCCCAAGATCCTGACCAGGCAAAGGGCTGGCGTCAGCCCCGCCTCCGGTGCACTCAGCAGTGTGGTGCGCGTCAGCCTTAACACCGACGCCCTCACTCTCCCCACCCTCTGCAGTAACACCCCTTCTTTCTGCAAGCTCCTCCAGGGGCCCTGTTTTACTACAGTCGGCCCCAAGAACTTGAGAGGACGGTGGGCTAAGTGCAATGGCGGTCCTAGGCATAGGCGACATGGGCAGTCGCCCAGGGCGGCATCATCGAGGGGGCGGCAAGGAGTGCCCGATTTTTTTTTATATAAAATAATAATAATAATAATAATAACAATAAAATAATGATGATATTAAATAATAATAGTATATTATAGCTCTAGTAGTGTATGTCAGAGATAAATTCATGGTGGTGGACTGCGTATATAAAGATGCTTGTAATGGCAGCAAGTGGAGCGCATCGCCGATCAGCTGATTGTGCGCAGAGCTTTGGAGCAGCGTGTCCGGCTTCCTGCAGTCGCTTCCATTATTCTATAGATTTAGTCTAGTCTCTTAGTCTTAATTGACACCGTTGGGGGATATGCGGAGCCAAAACAAATGGATAAGAAAAGGTATAAGCCATCAGGTGTCCAGTTTAGGAAAATATGAAAATAATAGGAGGAGAAACGCGGAAGAGATAAAGGTATGCAGGGTCTATGTCATCTCTCAGTATGATATGTGATGCATGTAGTAAACTAGGCTAGTACAACGCAATTTTTTGTTAGCCTGTGTTGCTATGTTATTACACATAGGGCGAAATTAATCCGATTAGCAACTAACATTGCATCATTAAAACAGTAATAGCATGTATCATTGCAATTTGCATGTGTGTGTAGCCTGCAACGAAACCATCACAACTCAATTAACTAACCCATTACTGATTTGGTAGATGACATCATTATGGTTTCCTTTGCTTGTATTGACTATCCTAGGTTCTGAACCCAATAAGGGAAATTTCCAATGTTATAGGCTAACTTAAAAGACTTCTAATTCAGAGGCACACCCAGGATTTTTTTCGAGGGGGGGGGGCAGATTTTTTTCTCCTCGCCAGCAGTAAACCCGCCAGATTTGTCGCTAGCCTCTGAATGGTAAATTTTTCCGCCATCAGCTGATTCAATTTTCAGGCCTACTTTCTTATTTCAGCTACTGAAACAATTGTTTTGGTAGTGTTAAATGCTTGTCCAAGGCATTACGTGAATCATAAGTGCGACCAAATGAAGGTAGGTAGGTGTTCACGGGCAGGTGACGCGGTCACATCACTAAAACCATTAATAATTTTTTTGGATCACATGAAGATCCACCACCCCAAATTTACCACCTGAAGATCTGCCACCCCAATTTTACTTCCTGAAGATCCGCCACCCGTCTTGCCTACCTTTTTTTTTATCCACTTTTTGACATATGACACAATACTCAACATTGATCAATACTATCAGGACCTAGCTTGGGAGGGGCGCCCCCATGATCCCCCCCACTAGTTCACTAACCTAACCTGGACATTGGTTACGTAACCTAATCTAACTGGGTTATATTAAACCACTCTCACCCACATGAAGATCAGTCACCCCAAGTGTAGTTGGGTTGGTGGATCTTCATGTGATCCAATTTTTTAACCGACTGTTAGTATATTCTGATTTCTTACAAAGAGGGAAATTTCGGGGGGGAATCGCCCCCTTGGCAAAGGGGGCTATGGGTGCCCTACCTGGGTGCGCCCCTGGTATATTATGCTAATATTTTGTATTATTTATGATATGTTGAGTCTTGTGGGATATCATGCCTTCAATTAGCCTAATATTCTGTATGGTTTCCTTCCTATTCTGAGAGTTAAGTTATTGTGCAATTGTGTGATTTTATTGTGCAACAAATATATTCAGTCATACTAATATAATTATTTAATTGTAAGTTCAGGAGCACTTCTGAAATATTTGTTGAGCACCCTCTGACACTAGTCAGGATGAGGAGCCTTCTACAATTGCCTTTTCTTACAATTGTTATAATTCCTATCTATAGTAATTTGCTTCTCTGTTTTATTTGTATGTATAAACTACAATTTTCTCTATTACTATTCATTATTTTTGTATTTATGTTGAATATTTAGGTTTCTATATATATTATTTGTAATTGCTGCATTATTTGAAATGCTACGGATTTAATTGTTTCTAATATCTTGATAGATAAAAATATTAAAGGTTGAATTTTGACTTTTGTGAGTAACAGCGGAGGGGGGGGGGGGGGGGCCGAAGTTAGGGTTCGCTCAGGGCGCCACACAAGCCAGGACCGCCACTGGCTAAGTGCAGCTCCACCTCTGGTGTACCCCGCAAGGTGCGACCCGTCGCCCTCCCTACCGGCGCCCTCAGTCTCTAGCCCCCTTGCGGTGACACCCTTCTCTCCGAGTTCCTTCTCTGGTGACCCTGATATACTACAGACGGTCCCAGGAACCTGAGAGGACACCAGTTCGTCCTTACCCACAACCTTTCTGGCCATGGAACTCGTGACGGCACACACGGGGAGTGAGGCTTCCACTACCCCGCACCCGTTTTCCACACCAGCCGAGGCCTCAAAAGTCTCCTCTGGGACCACAACGGGGGCGTAGGTGAAGGAAATACCCTAGCTCCCGCCAAGTCATTTCCCAGCAGGAAATCTACCCCGTCCACTGGCAGAACATCCACGACAGCCACGTGAGCTGCAGCTGTCGCAATAGGACAAGCCAGCTCCACAGGCACACAATCATAGTACTCCGTCGAGTTCATCCCCCGACAGAGCACGTAACACCCTGTGCTAACGTCTCTTCCGGTCACATTCCTGCACACTGACTGTTGTGCACCCGTGTCTCGAAACACCGTGACGGGATAACAGGAACCCTCAATCATTACCGTGCCTTGACACGTGAAGGGCTTACACCAGTACAGGGGCGACTTCCGAGAGCTTATCTGGAGGCGACGTTAACCGGGAAGACACTTCACTGGCCTATACCGGTTGAGTAGCTTCCTGGCTACTCCCCAGTGTACCTGAGGCCACAGTGCCACACTTGTCCTCCTCCAACCCTCTCCCGCCCCCTTGGCTGGACCCAACAATCATGGCCACTGGCTTGGCAGACTGAGTAGCCTTCCACTTAGCACAGTTGATCTTGATGTGACCTGTCTGTTTACAATAGAAGCAGGTTACCTTAGGACTAGATGAAGGACTCCTAAGCTTCTCTCCGGCCTTACCTTCCTTGTGCTGACAGGCGGTCTTATTTACAGAGGCTGCCCCTCCAGCAGTCCTCTCCCGAGAGTACGGAGTAGTACTACCCACCTTGGGCCCCGACCCTCGTAGAGCTAAGACTCTATCATCGGCCTACGTTGCCGCCTCCTTCAAACACTTAAAGCGTTTCTCCCTAATCTTGGCACCTATGTCCTTGTCAGCTATGCTGCTAAAGTGGTCCATGAGGATTTACTCTTTGAGGTCTTTGAAGGAGTCCACATCCTCACTCATTAGCCACTTGCCGAGAGTCTCCTCCAGATACCTAGCACAGGCCACGTAGGTGTCTGCCGGCATTTTCCGAGCACCTCTGAACTGCAGCCTGTATGCTTCTGGCCGAAGCTCGTACACCTTGAGGATGGATGTCTTAAATTCATCATAATCCTCCAGGTCATCCACGTCCATGCGATCATACGCCTCCAGGGCTTTTCCCTGCAACACATTAGCTACCAGTCCAAACCACCGTTCACGAGGCCACTCAAACTCTCGAGCCTTCTTTTCAAACCTCCTAAACCACTCTGTCACCTTTGCCTCGTCAAAAGCCGGAACTAGCTTGAGACTTTTAGCGAGCCTCATCTCGGCAGTGTCTTCCCGCGTCGGCACCTGAGGCGACATACGAGTGGCGGCAGTAAACTCCAAGCGAGACTTTTTCAGCTCATACTGCCTCTGTCTCTCCGCTTTCTCAGACTGCCACTGCCTTACCGCTTTTCTCTCCTCTGCCTCCAACTTCCTCAATTCCAGCTGCAACAGAGCCTCCGTCGACAACCCTCCCTGGTATACAGGCGTGGAGTGCATTATACCGGGGTTGGCACCAAGGCCACCCGCCAGACGAGGGAGCGGACTGTGTGATGGGACGGGCGGTAACGACACGTGCTCGGGAGACTTTGGTCGGGAACCCTCTCGTGAACCAAGTGCAGGAGACGGCATAGTAGACTAGTCTGCACTCAACTGACGTACAAAATACAACAAAATACAACACAAAACGTATTACACTTCAAGACAGTGTTAATGTAGCAGCAAACTTCAAGTATCCTGGCGAGGTCGCTACCGTTACGACTGTGACCTCTGCGGAACAGACTGTTCACTAAACCGTGAACCGATAGAAGCCCTCCAGCTTCTATCCAGATAGAGAGAGGGCCCGTAACCCTCCCTTCTACTCTCCTGCTCAAACACAAAACAATACTACCGATTACAGCCTAGGCTACTGACAGGCCCGGCTGCATCACTAGACATACAAGCGTGAGAACACCCTCTGCTCTCACCTCCACTCTAAGTGATACTTGAAGAAATATGCTACGTAACACCTCGAAACCCTACCGCGGTTGTATCTCTGGGCAGTTAAATAGTGGTGATGGAAAGTTCCTCCATGTTACGTTAAGTACTGGAGTGAACCTCCCCGCCTTTCCATCTCACTATCCAGAAGGACGGGAAACTGGCAGTTGTGTTATGAGCCGGCCTCGCAGAACAAAGATTAATTAGTGTACAGGCGATGTGTGTGTGTGTCAGTGTCTCCTGTGCTAGCCAAAACTCCAAAACACGGTAACCATTCGTTTCCCGCCTTCCGTCCGTCTATACTACACTTAGCACGTGGTAAGCCCGAAGGCCTCACCGTAAAGGGGGAACCAACGTGTATTCAATACTATGCAAGACATACTACAACGTCAGACGCCCACTAGCTATTCACTGACTCAAGTGAATGCAGGGCAAACTCCCTACACAAAGACTCAACATTTTCAACAGCTACAGACGTAGCAACTCAACAACGAGTGACAGCAAGAGAAGCTACGGAGCGGAGGCGGCACGTCTATATCCTAGCAAAGCAAACCTCAACTGAACTCGGGCGCCGTTCGCCACGTGGGATTGAGGGCCCCACCAGAAGGGGGGGCATCTTCCTCTCTTCTCTCTCTCTCCTCATCTCTTCTTCCTCATTCACTTGAGGACACACACCAGTCAGGCTCCTGGTAGGTGTAACAATATACATCAACCCTCAACCTCAACCCTCAGCTTGGTAACAAATATTAGTAATTTTATCAAATCAGTTTGTTCACAGTTTTGCTGCATGGGAAAACAAACATTTCCTGAGGTATTTGAGAGAGACAGAAACAGAGACAGAGACAGAGACGGAGACCCTCACTGTATAAAAATGTATCACAAAATCAAGTTACAGTATTAGCAAGAAAAATATGTGAAGACCACACACACACACACACACACACACACACACACACACACACACACACACACACACACACACACACACACACACACACACACACACACACACACACACACACACACACACACACACACACACACACACACACACACACACACATTATATCATGTCCCCCCAAACAAAAGGTTCTCCAACCCGTTTCGAGACACTCGGTGCGACCCTCATGAAAGTTATAATTGCAATTTTTTTATATGTGTTTTGGTTGAGTTCACAGACACGCGGATTTCTTTTTGTAGCGATGATGATGATGATGATACATACAGCCGCTACCTCTCTTCCACAACTGTTACAACAATAACTTACACTAATACTACTATTAACTACTACTACTACTACTAGTAATACTACTACTACAACTACTACTACTACTAATAATAATAATAATGATAATAATAATGCTATTATTAATAATGTTAGTATTTATTATCATCATAATTATCACTACTATTATCATTATCATTATTCTATCATCATTATTAGTATAATTCTTATTCCCACATAACTGACAAAACAGACTTGAAAGGCAGCCTATAATTTTTGCCATCATCGTGTAGTTTGTGACAAAGATTGTTGTGTCAAAGAAAGTTTTGTCACGGTATTTGTTTACCTTTACCTTTGCCGTCCATTGTGCGGCCTTTCTCCCTTCAGACTCTCCTGTAACACCCTCGCCTCCTCTCTTCCCTCATGCACACAGACTTTCCTCTCGCTTCAAATCGCCCACCGCATTCACACTTTCCCTTCACACTATTTGCTTATTCTATGCCATCTCGTCATTCACAGGGTTTTTCCATAGTGTTGTCATTCCTCGGATTCTTTGCTCCTCCTCCTCCTCTTTGTCGTCATCGTCTTCTTACTCTTCTTATCCCTGAGGCCCACTTCATTAACCTCCCGCATATTTTTGTCCCTTCCTTCCTTTCAAATCTTTCCTCGCCTCTATTTCTCCTCACCCTTGTTTTACGTTCTCCTGGCCTCTATTTCCGCTCCATCCTCCACCACCCTCTCTCTCGCCTTTCACTCTTTACTTTATCACCAATCTTACATTTCCCACACTACTCTTCATGTTTCTCATCTTACTCCTCTTTCTGTATTCCCTCATCGTTGCACCTTTATTCTCCCAACTCCTCTTATCCCCCTCAAACACTCGCCTCTTCTTAAAGTCTGCTTCTTCAGGTCCTTCAATCCCTAGCTTCCGCCCGGTAACGAGTCATTGTAGGGCGCCCCTTCTCATCCTTCCCTACCCTATCTCATCTTCCTCCTCCTCCTGCTCCTAAACCCACTTGAATCTCCCCTCTTTGCTATGATCCAACCCGTTCTTCCCGTTCTTCCAGTCTCCTTTCCTTCCTGAATCCTGAGTAACTTATCATTCATCCTCACTCATCTGTCTTGCCACTCATCCTCTCGCCACTCACAAAACCAGGATGATTACTAAGAGGACACTCGTTCCTACTCTCATGTTAATGATACTGCAAACTCGCCTGGTTTACGTAACAGATAGAATGTATAGGGTACATAGTCCACCGCTTACCAGCCTTAGCATTACACTAACACACCACACACACACCACACCACACCACACCACACCACACCACACCACACCACACCACACCACACCACACCACACCACACCACGGTAACCATTTCCTCGGCTATATAGGGATTAACACAACACTTATTTCCTCTTCTAAAAGCAAAATTTATCTTTATTTTCTTATTTTTTTGGTGTGTAAACTTCTTTTGTGTGTTTCTTTCCTTTCAGCGCGAGTGTTTACTCCAGAGTATTTCCCGTAACATCAAGAAGAAAGCCTCAAAAGCTTCCCATGAAATCCTGTAACCTCAGAAAATCCTTGCACCCCTTTACCCTTGGCCCTAGCGAATGGCAAGCAACCTTTTCCCATATTCTCTTATTCTTGTCACGTCTTAAATTCAGTTCTCGTTTTCGACATCGGTAAGAAAACTTCTGGTCCCCTCTACTCCTCCACAAACTTGCGTAAATTGTGAAAAACTCAGGTATGTTTCTTCCTTGGGAGCTCCCTTGTCTTCACCCTTGTACTGATCTTTGTGTGTCTTGAACTTCTGCTTGTTTACCCACATCGGCAAACACCAACATATGTAGGTGTGAGGGATGCTGAAACACTACATCTCTGTCTTGTATTGCTTTGTTTGCCCAGGAGTTTTCGGGAAGACCCTAAGAAGGGAAACACGCCGGTAAACAGAGGGAGATAGGAGGAGGAGCGAGGAGGCGGTGTCACGGTGGGGTCCTGAAGGGAGGAGCAAGTAGCTAAGAGGGTAAATGTCTCTCTTTAATTAATTACCGAAAGTGTTGACTCAAACTGTTTGGATTTTCTCGTTTTATACGTTATTTACACGTTGCATCTCGTGATAATCGGAATTTTCCAGCGTTATGAAATATTGCAACTAGCTACAGTACGTACATGTTTCTATAACTTTCACTGCTGCTAAAAACTCCATCACGATGATTCTTGCAGCGATATAAAACATTGAAAGCTTTAGTAAATACATTCATTTAAGTGTATTTGCTTTGTCTTCAGGTAACGCGCAGATTTTATCACCTCTTTCATAGGGCTTACAAGGATATTTTTTCCTTTTTGTTAACTAATCCTCAAGCATGGTAAAATTCTGTAATTAGTGAGTCTTCTCCTTTTCCTCGCTCCGCCTCCACCAACCTCAGTTCGTTAGCCCCAGGGTGGAAAAGAGAGGCCGTGTAGGTAAGTGTTGGCTGCCCGAGGGGGAAACCTGAGCCTCCGTTGAAGAGGTGTGGGGGAGACAGCGAGGCCGCGGAGGAACAGACTTATACAGTGTACACGAGTATTAACAAACAAGGAGAGAGTAGTGGCGGGACTTCCTTCCTGCCGCGGTGACCTTCTTGGGAATGCCACGAATCAGAATGAATAGCATTGAACTGAAAGAAAGGCTGCTGTTCAGAGGCTGTTATGTCATAGTGTCTTGATATGATTGAACTGAACGAAAGTTGTTCAGATGCTTTTATGTCATAGTGTTTGCTATTATAGTGTCGCAGTCCTCACCTATCACCATGATTTTCATTTTACTCTTCCTCAACATATGATTACATTTGAGTTTTCTTTCCAGTTGCATTGATTTCACCTGACATTATGAATATTTTCCATACACTTTCCTCCGTTTCTCAAGCACTGCTATGCTTGTTATTCCTGTCCTCACAACAGCTTACACATCCCTTATGAAGCATTCACGACGCTCACTCTGTTTCTCCGTATCGACGTCTAACACAAATCGGTGTCACGCCACTCCTACAGTGCCTCACCAATCGTTATTTTTCTTTCAAAACATTAAACAAGTCTTCATTGTATTCATACTTTTGAGGCTTATATGTTTTATTCATGTTATGTATAATACACATTTGAGAATCGACACCCTAGGATATTTTTTCAATAGTTTCCATCATGTCTAGATGGAGTTTTTTTATTGATCGTCTCCGTCACGCCTTTATCTTTAATGACCCAATGCCTATTTTATTCATCTATCCATCTGAATACTCGTATATGCAAACTACCTGACGCTGGTCGTGGTTCAACCTGTTTATCGGAACAGTAAAAATTGCTACGCCTGTTTAGCTGCAGCTGTGATATATTGACGAATTTCATTACCTTAGGGAAAAATTACTTGTTCATTTGATTAACAAAAATAAACTTCCAACTGTCACGTTGCAGACACATTCTAATTGAGCAAATCATAAAGCAAAATAGATGCTGCTTAGCCACCTGCCATGCATGTGATTAAACTTGTGATCCATTGTTACAAACTCACCAGCTGTACATACATATTTCTCAACAAAGATTCCTGTGAATAAACATGTGTAAAGAACTATCATGTAGAATCCTGAAAGTTTGTCTTGCTGAAATGAAAGGCGATGTAAGAAATCATACACACGCCTGTTACTGTTCCTGCGCCAGCCCGCGATCCTCCTCCTCCTCCTCCTCCCCTATTCGTCTTCTCCTCTACTACTACTACTACTACTACTACTACTACTACTACTGCTACTACTACTACTACTACTACTACTACTGCTACTACTGCTACTACTACTACTGCTACTACTACTACTACTACTACTACTACTACCCTTATTACTGCTCAACAAGTCTTCACACACAACACACACACACAAAACACCCCACACCACACCACACCACACACACACACACACACACACACACCACACAACACACACACACACACACCCACCCACCCAACCACCCACCCACCCAACACCCACCCACCCACCCCAACCCACCCACACCACCCACCCACCACCACCACCACCCACACCCACCCACCACCACCCACCCACACCACACACAACTTTTCGCCACCTTTGATTTTGAAATATAAGACGATATTAGTATTGTCTCTACTTATACCTTTAAGACACTCCCCCCCAAAAAAAACCCATTAACAAATACAAAAATCCTTCGTCACTAGCAGAATGAATACAAGATCAGTAAGGTTTTCTGCTGTAGCTGTTTTATCATTACTGAAGCCATTCTCTGGAACTCTGCCTCCAGACAAGTGGTTTTTAAACATACTCATGAAAGATAAATGCAAGATTCTTTGAGGCATTTGTTTCTCTGTGCCATTAAGTTCACCAATACTTTATATTTATACCTTCACCTTCCTCTTCCCTTTCCTTACTTCCGAATAAGATTTCTTGCATTCCTCAAAATTTTCCCGCAATCATTTTACCATTGTTGCAAATGTACGTGTTTTTTCTGCGCTTATCATATAATCTGAAATTGCAGTTTTGTACACTGTCAATTACCGTGGGATTTTTTTCAGATTCTACATAAATTTTCATCATAACGTGTTTCACTAAAATGTTAATTTCTTATATAGTAATTGTGGTTTTAAATACTTCAATTTATACTTAATGCTACGTTAACTTTTTTGTCTTTTTTACTTAGTCTTTGTTTTTTGTGTATATTTTTCCCAACAGTGAGAGCAACAAAAACATAAAAAAATACATAGGTCACCAAAATTGCACACTGTATGATGTACTTGACAGAGAATACATTAGGAGTCAAATGCATCCACGTAAAGGGAACGAAAGGCAAGCGGAAAAGGCAGATTAACCAGGCGAGGCTGCGCTCCTCTGCCGGCACGAAATATAATAATTGTGTGGGCTGTTTTGCGGGGAAGTTGTGGCATCGTTGAGAGAGAGAGAGAGAGAGAGAGAGAGAGAGAGAGAGAGAGAGAGAGAGAGAGAGAGAGAGAGAGAGAGAGAGAGAGAGAGAGAGAGAGAGAGAGAGAGAGAGAGAGAGAGAGAGAGAGAGAGAGATGAAGGAGGTTGCAAGAGGAACCAAACAACATGATTGATCGGTAACTTGGAGGAATGCACTACTCAAGTAGCTCTCCCGCTCCATTATACCGTAGAGGAGGAGGAGAGAATATATAGGAAACACGGGGTTAATAGATGGCTAGATACTTCTTGGGAGAGAGAGCATGGGAAATATTAACAGCTCTATTAAAGAAAAAGTGCCTCGTTTCATATGACCGAACTCGCTTACCAATGATCTTGTATCCATTACAACGAGTGGTTGTCCCCGGGCGTGATGGCAAAACGACAGACAGACAATGATGACAGACGATGGCAGACAAACGTTTCAATCATCTAACTTTATATCTAAGCCCTTCCTAAGTTCCTTCTCTTCCTCTAAACTGCTGATTATCTGCGTTATCTTCCATCCACATCATAATTTATCCACTCCTCATCCTCCTCGTCCACATCATATTACTCCTCCTAAGGGCCTCTCTTCCCGCTTCCCATTCATCCCTCTCTCCTCGCACCCACTGCTCATTCCCAGCTCGGTGATATGTGAGACTCCAGAAGTCTCCATCACGTGATCCTCCGCGGCGAAAAGTAGTGACCTCTTCCAATATAAATTTGCGCGTCCTGACATAAACACTTTTGTCCGCTGAATGGCAGGGTGTTAAATGGCCCGAATAACGGTAAGTTTTTTCCCCTCCACAGTAGCCAATACTTTCCGTGTGCAATGTGTCCCCGGGCGTGATGGGAGGCTCAAGGAGTCTGGCATCAACTCTCTAACCTCTCTACCTCGTGGGAAGTGGGGATGCCGAGGTTATGATGGGGCGACGTTGGAGGCAATTCACCTGATGAGTTACCTTTCATGCCCGAGCGAATAGCAAATATTGGTTCTGTTTTTGTGAAGGTAATGGTGTTTAGTGTCAAAGCGGATATACCTAACGGATATATTTTTTTTTAAGGTTTGAATCCACCGCAGACTCTTTATCCTTCCCATTTTTGTTTTACATTTTTTTTTTAAATATAACCTATAACACCTAAATGTTTTTTATTGATTAATTGCCATCCGATTTCCTTTTTTATGTAGCTCAAATGAAAGGCCTTGATATAGGCCTTCCAAATTCATCTTTATTTTTCCATTCATGTTTTACATAACTGATAGTTTTGATAGTTTTTGAGTTATTTAGGCAAACGTAATTAAAGACACTCTTACCGGGTCCCTACATAATTTGGCGCAAATACCTGAATATCTTTGATTTCATACTACATTTCTCTTTAGCAGGACCCGTTACGCTCGCTCAGAGCGTAGCGCATGAAACCACCAGTGGGAACCTTGAAAGCCTTATGGTAGCAATCGTGGATTTTTTTTTTTTTTTTTGCCCTTTTAAGGCGAAACTATTAGTCCTAGAGGAAACATTATAGTAGAGTAATACTGGTACTATACATGACGTGATGTTCTGGGATATGTTGTCAAACGGCACGCCGTGCTTTCATCGGTGAAATTGAGGTCCCGCATGTGAACCAACATCTGAGGCCCTGAATGTGACCCGCGCTCAGCATTGCCGCGCCGCTGTGTATCATCGATGACCTGCCTGCTTCTCCTTAACATATCCTCAAGCCACGTCGCGGTCTGAATGGCATCGCCGCTTTATGCTTCAGGAACTGATAAACATCCATTTGCTGGGGTCGTTCTCCCTGATATGATATATAAATATGTCATTCTTAATTCTTTTAGAAGGTGTTTTTTCCCCCGAATTTAACAATACCTTGTTTGCATTACATTAAAAGTTCTCAAAGTGTTGGCTTATGAATATGCTCTGTATAATTTATAACATTTGCAATAATTCATAATGTGTGTCTGTCCAATATTACTCACTATGTTTTTTTTCTGTTTACATTTTTAGGTCCTCAAATGGCGCCTCTTAGCGATACCCTGTCCACCGGCATCTCTTGGCGGCAGAGGATGGCGCGGGTGAGTTTTTTCCGAACTTGTTTTGGTATTTTTTTGCCTCAATATAGATGCAAATTTCGTGTCAATATTGTGATGTAAAATGAACAACGATGATGATGAACAAGATCTAACAAGATGAAGTTGGGTAGTTTCAATATTAGTTGTGTATCATTAGGGAGACGTTAAGGACACGAATCCAATTACATTATAGTTTTTACTTAAATATCGGGGAGAATAACGATGGTGGTTGTTTAGGAGTTACTGGGAAAGATAATGAGTTCCTTCTGTAGGGCTATAGAGGACACAGAGAATGAGTGGCCGGGTATCTTCCCTGGCAGCCCTATTGTGTGAGCTACTGAAGTAACTGACGTTTTCCGTGACAGTAATTTGACAGGATAGTGAAAGGTTGTATGAGAAAGATGGATGAAAGGTATTTTGGGCTCTAACATTTTAGTAATAGAACGTTTTTCCCCTTTGACATTACCTGTAATCATGGAGTGGCGAACAATGCTTCATGTGGGAATCGAACGTCACTGTGATTTTTAGACAAAGAAAATAGTATTACAAAGAAAAGGGTACTGAAATAACCAAAAAAACTGAATAGCTACAAAGAATAGATTATTACGTCAATACATCAATGGGGTCACTTAAAACTATAAGTCAGTGGGGCCGTGAGGGACGAGGAAATTATTGTAATGAGTATACTCCAGGCAATATAGAGGAGTAGGAATTTGCCTTGAAAGTAGGCCTAACTATCCTCTGTTAGGTAATTGTGCGTCATAGTACCCCAATCTGACCTACGATATTCAGATAGGAGAATTTAGTAATAACCAAAGAGCAAACAAAATTATGTATTTCATATTCTAAGTACTGTATTATAAGACAAAAACGGTATAGTATAGTGCGACCACTCCTAAATGGTGCTAGGGTGCGGTCAGGCTGGGCTTACATCTGTGTACAGCGGTGCCACTTTTACCAAACATGCGTTTAATACCATAATAATGGTTGGTATAATCTTCAGCACATTGGTGGATTGTTTTTCTCAGAATAATGGCTGGTATAACTATATTCAACACATTGACGGGTTGTTTTTCTCATAATAATGGTTGGTATCTTCAGCACATGTCTCGTAGCAGTGTACAAAATATCCCTCCATAAATATCCATCTCAGTGGCGTAAAATCAAGTCATCGCTCACTGTTATTGACGTGACTTCTCAATACGAGACGAGATAGAGACGAGAGTACATCAGAGTTGTGGGAAGCCATGCCATCTTGGGTGATTGCTATTCCTTTGATGAGAATCCTCGTCAATCATCATCAAGTGGCATCTTGTACACAGCTATTGAGATGATGTGACGTTCTTGATAGGAGTGGATTGAAGGAGATGGAGTTTAGCGTACCCTATGTTTCCGTCTGTCTTGTATATGAGTAATAGCGAGTTCCTGGAGTAACATGAGGAATCTGTGGCCTTGTTTTTCGAAGCTTGACTCGGTTGGTTGTGACATAAGGACGACTTTTGCTATGGAATGTGGCTAAAGGTATAAGTCTGTGTTAAGGTTCTATATGTGTGGCAGAAACTTAGATGTTGTTACCTCCGCCAACGAAGCTGGAGAGGTTATGTTTTCACCCCGATCTGTCTGTCTGTCTGTCTGTCTGTCTGTCTGTCTGTCTGTCTGTTTGTTGTTAGTGTACAGGATTTCTCGAAAAGTTACGAATAGATTTGGACCAAACTCTGTATACCAAGTCTATTTGGTATAAGGAAGGACTGATTTAATTTTGGATGAAATCTATTGACAAGTGTTGCCATGGCAACCAATTGATGAAATATTCGGCCGGAGGTATGCGCTCATACTGAGTGCATATTATATATATATATATATATATATATATATATATATATATAATATATATATATATATATATATATATATATATATATATATATTATATATATATATATATATATATATATATATATATATTATATATATATATATAATATATATATATATATTATATATATATATATATATATTATATATATAATATTATATTATTATATATATATATATATTATATATATATATATATATATATTATATATATATATATATATATATTATATATATATATATATATATATATATATATATATACTATATATATTATATTTATTATATATTTAAAATTATTTTTTTACTATTTTTTTTTTACTTTTGTTTTACTTTTTTTTTTACTTTTTTATTCGGCGAGTATGCCTCTCTGAGTCCTCCCCCCCTAGTTTACTCTTTTTCTTGTAGTGTTTGTTCCTTTGGTTCTTACCTTCTCTCTCCTCTCTCTCTCTCTCTCTCATCTCTCTCTTCTCCTCTGCGCTCTCTTCTCCTTTCCTTCTCGTTCCACTTCTCCTCCTATTTCTCTGCCGTCGGTGGCAAGGTTGGTAGAGACGTGAGTTCGCAATGTGCAGCGTCCCTGTGCATTCGGTCAGCGGTTCGAGTCCGCCTAGTTCGTGCTGACGTGGCGGCTGCTTTGTATAGTCAATAACCTTGTAGTTGGTACTTGCAAAGTGTCTAGATAGGATGAAATCTTATCTTATTCTCTCTCTCTCTCTCTCTCTCTCTCTCTCTCTCTCTCTCTCCTCTCTCTCTCTCTCTCTCTCTCTCTCTCTCTCTCTCTCTCTCCTCTCTCTCTCTCTCTCTCTCTCTCTCTCTCTCTCTCCTCTCTCTCTCTCTCTCTCTCTCTCTCTCTCTCTCTCTCTCTCTCTCTCTCTCTCTCTCTCTCCTGTTGCATCCCCTTTCTCTTTTATATCTGTCTGGTATATTATCCTATCATTATTTCCGCTTGTTATCCTCCACCTAACTATCTCCCCTCCATCCTAACACACACACACAGACACACACACATATACATATATTTCTTTATTCCTGCGTCCTTATTTGCCACACTGTCAGGTCAGAAAACATTATGATAGTGAATGCCAGCAGGCTCAGGTGGAAAGAAACCACATGTTTCTTTGATTTGCTCCTTAACAACAGAAAATAGAGATACACTAGATACATATTTCTTAAAAAGTGAAACTGCTCCTGAATATAGAAATGCAAAAGTTGATTTATATTTCATGGTGCGGACACTCCACATTTCAAGTTACAGGAAGGCTGAAAAATATTAAAAGCTTGATGTTTCCATAGTTTCCAAGAGATAGTGGATAAACCTTTGTGTATATACTACATTACATCTAGCAGAGTTATAAGAGAGATGGTTGGAAAATATATATTTATGCAACACTCGTAAGTATCCCATAAATGTACAGCAACAGCAAATATTTATGTTGAACCCAAAACCGAGCATGACACAGATTAAGTATTTATGTAAAGTAATAATATGTTTCCCACTTGAACCTACGTACCTGCGCTTTAAGAAATGTTAAAAGGTGGTTCGGGGAAAGGCACATAAAGATCACTGCCGAAAGCATTCAAAGGGGATGGATGAGTTAACAGGGATGGAAATTAGGAACAAAAGCTGACCTCGTATGTAATTCATTTAGGTATATAAATATGATTGTGTTATTACTGTATGATACACTGATTCCATTGATGATTTAAGGCTTTTTTTCGTGTTTGTGTTTCTTTCAATTTGTTCTGGTGGCTGGTTGTCTAGATAAAGCGACTATCTATCTCTCTATCTCTCTCAATATATCTCTCTTTTTTATTATTTTTTATATTAAAACTGTTAGTTAATACATTGGCAATAGAGCTACAGCTCCAGGTTTTACACTAGAGCTATCTATAACTACATATAATATATAATATACATTATATATTAAATAATCAACCAGCTGTACACCCCCCGCTTGAAGTCTTGTAGCGAGGCGTGGTGGTGGAGGTCGGTTTGGCGAGCTAGCTGGTTCCACAGACGGCCGTAACGGGCTAGGAAGGAACACAGATGGTGCTTTGTCCTGGAGAAGAGCACTGTCACTTGTTCATGTCTGTATGGGGCGACGCGGGTAGAGTGAAGGGGCGGCGGGAGCCTGGGGAGCTTGATGGCTGCAAGGTAGGGCGTGTGGAGAGTGAGTGCCTTGTGCATGACACATAAACCTGCCACATCCCTGCGCTCCTGGAGTTGAAAGGAGGCAGGCGCAAGGTGGGGACGTTTGCCGTTCATAAGTTGCTGGGTTCTTCTCTGGACGCGGTCTAGTGTGCCCAGTTAAGAGGGCGGGCAGGAAGACCATGCTATGGTGCAGTATTCCATGAGGGGACGTACCTGTGCCTTGTACAGGACCTCAACCCCCTTGGCATCCAGAAGGTGGGACATGCACCGGACACAGCTGAGTCTCCAGGCCACGTTTTTAGTAACTCTCCTGGCATGACGGGTAAAAGTCAGCCCTGCGTCAAACTCCACCCCAAGGATGGAGATGGATCTCTGAAGCGGGAGCGATCTGCCCTCAAGCTGTATATCCGGCACAGTCAGGTTGGCGATGTCTTGTCTGCGGGAGATAAGCAGTTTTTGGGTTTTGTCAGGGGCCAGGCTGACCTGCCATTGACTACTCCAGGTGCCGATGTTGTCTAATGCCAGGTTGATGCGGCACACCGTGTCCTGCCAGTCACGTCTGTCGCAGGTGAAGGCAATGGTGCAGTCATTAGCGTACGCCTGGGCCTCAGGAATGAGCTGGATAATGTCATTGAACTAGACATTCCGTAGAAGAGGCCCGAGTACGTTGCCGTGCGGAACGCTGGCATGGATGGGTTACTGGCTGGAAGTGTGACCGTTGATCGCCACCCTAAAGTCCTGTCTTGGAGGTAGTCCTGGATGAGCTGCAGCAGGGCGTCGCGCATCCCAGGCTCCTTAGCTTGGCGGTGAGACTACGGTGTCACACCCTGTCAAAGGCTCCGGCGATGTCCAAAGCCACAACAAAGGTGTCCCTTCCTCTATCCAGCGAATGGTTCCAGGAAACAGACTGAAGGAGGAGCAGGTCTGCAGCTGACCTTCCCTGCTTGAAACCAAATTGCTTGGAATACTCTCTCTCTCTCTCTCTCTCTCTCTCTCTCTCTCCTCTCTCTCTCTCTCTCTCTCTCTCTCTCTCTCTCTCTCTCTCTCTCTCTCTCTCTCTCTCTCTCTCTCTCTCTCTCTCTCTCTCCTCCTTCTCCTCTCTCTCTCTCTCTCTCTCTCTCTCTCTTCTCTCTCTCTCCTCTCTCTCTCTCTCTCTCTCTCTCTCTCTTCTCTCTCTCTCTTTTCTCTCTCTCTCCCCTACTCTTTTATTTTGTTTACTGGTGTTTTTCTATTATTTTACTTACAGGCAATGGAACATTGTTTGCAGTAGTGTAAGGTGATTTTTTTTCCAGTTGTTGCTTAAGAGATAACTATTATTTCTTGAGACATCTTTTTCTGCGTTATTTTGTATACTGGTGACTTTGTTTATGATTTTACTGAAAATAACTTAAAGGGAAAATTGTATGCAGTAAGTAAGGTGAATTGAATATTGTAGAGGTATAGTATAATCACTGCCTTTGTATCCGTGGCTCGAGTTAGAAGTATCAAAGTGTCCTCGTGGCTCAGTCTCCCTTTGTCTTTGTTGTCTTCTTTATCTCAAGTTGTCGCCTCACAAAGCCCTCAAGATTTCTTTGCTGTTGTAAAAAATAAATGTCATGTGATATCAGGGGTTCGTTGAGCTCATCTTCCTTAGGATGATTACATTTCAATCTTTTATGATTACAAGTACTTTCTTTGTTTCTTTCATTTGTCTTTTTACCCTTTATTTTTGTTTATATTTTTCAGTATTTTTTTTTCTGCTTATATTCTTTCCTCATTTGTCTTTTTTTCCCTTAGTTAGTATTTCATTCATACTCTATTTGGTTACTTCTTTGTTTTACCTATTTTCATGTGCTGCTTTGTCTGTTTATGTGTCATTATGATATTTAATGTTTCACCCCAGCCTTTTTTCCCCGTGTGTGCGTATGTTGGTAGCTGGGTCACTTTATTTCCCCCTTTTCTTTTTCTCCTCACCTCTGCACTCAACTTTATCTTGTTCTTTCCCCTTCAGTAACAATCTTCTGTTCCCCCTTCCTGTCACTGTTTTCATCTTTTTTATATTTGTGTGCCTCTCTCTCTCTCTCTCTCTCTCTCTCTCTCTCTCTCTCTCTCTCTCTCTCTCTCTCTCTCTCTCTCTCTCTCTCTCTCTCTCTCTCTCTCTCTCTCTCTCTCTCTCTCTCTCTCTCTCTCTCTCTCTCTCTCTCTCTCTCTCTCTCTCTCTCTCTCTCTCTCTCTTTTTTATTTATACCGAGTTACAAAAAACATCATTACAGAGTAAGTTACTATTTACATTACATAAATATTTGTAACATTTACAGGCTAAAGGAGACATAATTAGTGTTCCCTATCTAAAAGCCTAACTCGTGTTAATTGTGATCTCCTTGCCTTCACCTCGGCAGCCACGTGTTCACAAGTTCCTTGAACTCTTGCACAGTTGTACCGCCATGGCGTGGCTGCGAGGCAAGGTGAGCATTCCACCAGCCGACGTAGACGCAGACGAACTGACGCTGGTGGTGCCAAGTACGGCAGCGGGGCTGTAGTAGCTCTGCGGGGGCTAGAGCAACGGCCCTTGTGGTAACCTGGGCCCGCCGTAAGGGCTGCCGGAGTGTGTGCAGGTGAGGCACCCGCTGCTGATGCACCTTGTACATCACGGTGAGGTCCGCTACGTCTCGGCGGTGCTGAAGGCTGTGAAGTCATGGTTCCTGCCCGGCACCGCTGTCCTTTATGAGCCTCACCGCGCGACCCTGTACCTTGTCAAGGAGAGCCAGGTGCTTGTTGGCCGCGCCGCCCCACCCGAGGCACGCGTACTCCGTAGAAGAGCGGACCTGCGCCTTGTAGAGGACTTCCAACCCCTTGCTGTTAAGGAGCCATGACATCCTCCTCAGGGATGCCAGCTTCCACGAAGACTCTCTGGCGAGCCGCTCAATGTGGGCTTTGAAGGTCAGTCTGCAGTCGTAGGTGACCCCCAGCACCTCCACCTCGTCCTGGGGCACCAGCGTCTTCCCATCGCAGATAAGGCGCAGGGCTACGCTCGACCTGGAGACATGGAGCAGCTGTGTTTTATGAGGAGCGAATTTTACTTGCCACTTGTTGCCCCAGGCCACGATGCGGCTCAGCGTCGTGTTCATCTGGGCAGCAGTGACAGTCTCCTCCCCTGGGCCGTAGCTCTGCGTCAGGGTGAGATCATCGGCATAGGCCCTCGAGCTGTGGATTAAGTTCAGGAGATCATTAATATAAATATTCCAGAGCAGGGGGCCGAGGCAGCTTCCCTGAGGGACACCTGCTTTGATTGGCTGCAACTCAGACTCCTGCCCATTATCTACCACCTTTAGTTGCCTCGCTCTCAGGTAGTCGCTGAAGAGTTGAAGGAGCGGCCCGTCCACACCTGCAGCGCGTAGCTTTGTGATGAGGGCTGCGTGCCACACCCTATCGAAAGCCCCCTCAATGTCGAGAGCCACGACAGTAGTGATCCTACCTTGGTCCAGGGATGCACTCCATTCCGTGGATAACAGCAGATGCAGGTCTGCAGCTGACCTGCCCGGCCTGAATCCAAACTGATTAGTATTGAGCAGGTGGTGCCTCTCAAGGTGCTCAGTGACTCTCGAAGCCACAATAGTTTCCAGAACCTTACTGAGCACCGGTAGCAGGGACACGGGACGGTAGTTTTTGGCCTCAGTCTTTGCATTTTTCTTATGTACCGGGACCACACTACCAATCTTCCATGCTTGTGGCCACCTGCTGGTTCGTAGGCAGTGATTGAAAAGTGTGGCAAGTGGACGCGCCAGCTCCTCGGCACACTGGCGGAGGAGACGGGGACTGACGTTATCCGGCCCCACTGTTTTCTGCACGTCCAGATTTAACAGCAACGCTTTCACTTCAGCCGCACTCGTCACCACTCTCACTAGTTTATTACTGACTATTTCTGGCAGTGTGGGAGGCGTTCTCGCAGGGTCAGAGACGCACATCTTTTCTGTGAAGTGCATGGCCAGGAGATTCGCCTTATCACGGGCAGTCTGAGCCACGCTGCCGTCTCTCTCTCTTTCTCTCTCTCTCTCTCTCTCTCTCTCTCTCTCTCTCTCTCTCTCTCTCTCTCTCCTCTCTCTCTCTCTCTCTCTCTCTCCTCTCTCTCTCTCTCTCTCTCTCTCTCTCTCTCTCTCTCTCTCTCTCTCTCTCTCTCTCTCTCTCTCTCTCTCTCTCTACGACGACATTAATGCTAAAATTTTAAAAGAATGTTGTGAAGAGGTCTCTCCATTTCTTGCACATATTATAAATAAGTCTTTTAAAGAAGGTTCCTTTCCCATGCAGTTAAAGATTGCAAAAGTAATACCCATATATAAAAAGGCGATACATCCTTACCACCAATTATAGGCCGATATCAATTCTACCAAGCTTTAGTAAAATTTTCGAAAACTAGTAGCAGCAAGGCTAATCAACTATCTTTCCCAACATGCCTTATTAACAGAGTGCCAACATGGATTTCGCCCAAACCATTCAGTTGAACAGGCAATACACCAAATCACTCAAAGTATTTACAACGCCTTAGATAGTAAGTTATACCAACTAACTGTATTTTGTGACTTAAGTAAAGCATTTGACACTATCCCACACTCCATTCTATTAGAGAAACTACTGGTATACGGGTTTCGTGGTCCGGTTTATAAATGGTTCCAGTGTTATCTTAACCAAAGAAAACAATACGCAGTGTATGATAGGAAAACATCTAGTCTTAGACCCATTAATTGTGGTGTGCCTCAAGGCTCCATCCTAGGACCAATCTTGTTTTTAATTTATATTAATGATATCACACGTAGTAGCAATAAACTTAATTTTGTTCTTTTTGCAGACGATACAAACATCTTTATACAAGAAAAAGATCTCAATGAACTTAAAAATACTTTAAATGAAGAATTAGAGCAAGTATCAAATTGGATAAAAAGTAATAAACTTACGTTAAACACTTCAAAAACTCACTTTATGGCATCACACACTTTAAATCAACCCTATGATATGGAGATAAGAATTAACAATAATATAATAAAAGAGGTAAAGGAAGCCAAATTTTTTTTGAATTATCTTAGATAATAAATTAAACTGGCAACCACAATTCAATGCGATAAAAACTAAAATCTCTAAAATATCTGGTGTATTATACAGGGTAAGAAATTTTATTAATTCAGACTGCTTAAGACAAATTTATCTATCCATTGCATATCCACATATGATTTACTGTTCAGCAATTTGGGGAGGCGCTTACAAAACATACATAGATGATATTTTTATAGCTCAGAAAAAGCTAATCCGGATCATGTTTCATCAACTTAGATATGCCCACACTAATCCCCTATTTGTTAAATACAAACTACTTAAATTTCAGGACATTATATCTCTTCAGACATATTTGTTTGTACATAAAGCTCTCCATAGGCATCCAGTAAATAATGATTTTAATACCTCTCCCACAATACTGATACACGAAGGCCCAAAGATCTCAGACCCCATTATGCAGGACAACACATGTACAACAAAACGTCCTTTTTAGAGCAGCAAAACTGTGGAACCAACTCCCAGATGACATGAAAAACATCCCAACCCTCAATTCATTCAAATACAAAACTAAGCTCAAGATATTCGAAAATTACCAGCAAGATAGTTAAATAGTTAATACCTCTAATCATGACTCCATCTATTCAAATATAGCTATCATTATCATTTATATTATTTTTTATATTATTAGAATTTATTACTATTATTATTATTATTATTATTATTATTAATATTATTATTACTTTTGATTTGTTTTTTATTATAAAAATTTAAATGAACCCAATTTATATATATATATATATATATATATTATTTTTTTTTATAACTATTCTACTAAGTCCCATTGTTCCCACGACTTTTTGAAATTTTAAAAAAAAATCTGGCATCAGGCCCATAAAGATCTCGGCTCAATGGACCGCGGTTTGTAATGATTATTAATGTATAATAAAACTTTATGTATGTTATTTTAAAGCCAAATAAACAATCATCAATCATCAATCAATAAATCTCTCTCTCTCTCTCCTCTTCTCTCCCCCCTCTCTCTCTCCCCTCCCCCCAATTTCTCCTCTCTTCCTCCCCTTCTCCCCCCTCTCTCTCTCTCCCCTCTCTCCCCCTCTCCCCCTTTCCCTCCATCTTCTCTCCCCCCTCTTTCTCCTCTCTCTCTCTAAATTTTTTTATTTTTTTTACTTTTGGGTATTTTTCTTTTTTTGGGCTAAATTGAATGAAATCACTCTATTTATACTTTTTGTCAATCTTTTTTTATATTTTTTTCTCGTATTTTCTCTGATGTGTCCCCCCTTCTCTTAAAAATCATCACGGGCATATTTTACTTATAATTTTTCTTCATTCTCTTTTTTTTCCCCTTTTCCTCACCTACGTTTCTCACCCTCTTCTCTTCACCGCCATCATTCTTCTACCTTCGAAGATTTCTTTCTAAATAGGGGTCATCATTTCCCACTTTATACTTTCCTCTTCCTCCCTTTAATTCCGTCTTTTCCCCCCCTGCACACACTTCCTTATATAACCCCCATTGGGGTACCCGTAGGTTCAATGAAAAGTGAATATAGATTTTTCAAATTTGGCATTTTTTTCTTATGTAAAATTGAATTTTAAGGGTGGTTTGCCCGCTTAAAACTTTTTTGGTTTGGACTTCTTGCTATGCAAAAAAGGGATTTTTATTTTTATATAAAAAAACCATTAAAAAATAATTTAAAAAGTGCGTTTTTGCTAGTAAAATTGCTCAAATGCAAAAATGAATTAGATAAAATCGTCTTAGAATTCCATTTCATGGGAAAGGGCATCCCAATTTTGGAAAATTTTTTTTTTTTTTAAAACGGCTACCCAAACCAGGTACCAAAATAGCGGATTGGGGTTACGTGGGGGGGAAAGACCGGGGGATGGTGCCCCCCTTTGGGGGAAACTGAAAACCCAAAGGTTGATCAGGAGGAGCATGTGTCAGTGACAGAGAACCCTGGAAGGTCCCTTTGGGCATTTTTGTACCAGAGGCCCCGGTCCCAAAACTGAGAAGCCTGCTTTCAAGGTGGCTCAGACTCTCTATGATCTGCTGGTACATACGATCCACCGACTCCAAATCGTACTGCAAGGTTCTCAACTGGGCCAACAGGGGGTGGAAGGGGGGTACTCAGTCCATTTGGAAAGATGCGGGGACGCAAGCTTTTCTGGAGTAATGCGTGTTGAAACACAAACGATTGCCCCTGCGCCACCTTATCACCACATCGCCGGGGGCCTACCTCATCTACCTGGCTTCACGGGCCCCATTGCGGCCTGTGTCCAGCTGAAGGGGAATGAAAGTACAAGCGAGTTCAAGGATCCCAAAGCGTAAATCCACGGAGAACGGATATACCCCGGAAATGCCCACTGACCAGCGGTCTCCTACCACTGGTCCGGGGCTGTAAAGCAGGGCGTTCTCCCGTCTGAGCTCAGGAATCAGTTGGAAAGGTTTCCATCCAATGGCTCCCACACCCAGTCGCTCGTGTACATTGGCCCAAAAGCAGGGACGCTGGCAAAGAACTGAACCCCCTAAAAATCCTAGTCAAGAAATCTCCCTCGGTCTTCAAACTCTCTACGACACAAGGTTCCCACAAACTGAGGACGGCCCCCCGCCACCTCAGCAGCTCAAGTGATGAGGGCGCACCCAAAGGGCCAAAAAGCTGTGACCTTCTACTGCGGACAGGAGCATGGTTCCACATCAGAATGTGTCCTCCCTCGCTGATGGGGGGTCAGGGGTGAGGACACCGCGGTTCGCCGTAACCCAGATTCTAAGCTAGGGCTGGCGAGGGGTATGGGGACACCAGTGTAAACCCGCATCACACCCAACTGAACTTGTCACCACCATTTGCAGCACTAATCAGCTGGCAGCCGGCCGGTGCACGAGCCCGGCATTTCACCTGTTACCGTCCGGGGACGATCCCGGGGATCCTGGGCCCAAACCCTACGGGTTCCGGAGTTCTCTAAAACCACCTCAGAGCCCCAAAGAGTCGTGAAGCAGGTACGAGGTGCGGCAGCATGGTGGGGGCGAGGCCCGAACGGGGTTTATCCGGGCTCGGGGGCCCCACACCGGGGGAAACCCTGCCCTGCTTCAGGTCTAAAAAGGACATGATGGACACGTTTTAACCCCCGTAGAGGTGGCACTGTGATGAGGCCGATGAACCAAATGTCAAAAGAGCTTACCACGCTAGTCATTTGGAACCATATTGGTGCATGATGCAAAAACGGACCAACCTGACACTCGTATCTTTAAACATTATTCGATAAAAGGGGGCAATATAAATAGCGATTTTGCAAGTAAAAATTCTCAAAAGCAAAAATGGAATTAGATAAAAACGTCTTAGAATTCTATTTTTTACAAGGAAATTGGCATGCCAAATTGAGAAAAAAATTTTTTTTGTTAGACGGCGACCCTAACCCCCTGCCTCGTAGCCCCTTTCAATGCTCCCCCACACTCGTCTTTTCCCTTTCCTTCAAATTTTCTCTGCTCGTTTTCCCCCCTCCTTCATCCTTTTTACTGCAGGCGATACGAAAAGGAAAAAAGGGGAAAAAAATTGTAGAGGCTTGGAAATGTGACGCGTCTACTGCTCCCCCCACTCTTGACGGCGAAAAAACGGATTGAGGGGGCACACGGCAAACCTTTTTTTCCCCCACGGCCTAACCGCCCCCTTGCCCCTAATTTTTTTGTTATGAAAAATATAATAAAGTTCTGTGTTTTAGGTAAAAAAATATAAAATCTTACGTCTTGTGGGTCTTACATGTTTGAATAATTTGTTGGTTGTGGTGTGTGTGTCTGTGATCTGCCCGATCGGGGTGGGGTTGTGTGTGGTGGGGGTGTGTGTGTGTGTGTGTGGGTGTGGTGTGGTGTGGTTGTGTGTGTGTGTGTGTGTGTTGTGTTGGGGTGTGTGTGTGTGTGTGGTGTGAACGTTTGTTGGTGTGTGTTGTTATTTTTGGATGTGTATTGTATGTGTGTGGTGTGTGGGTTGTGTGTGGTGTGGGTGTGTGTGCGTGTGGTGTGTGTGCGTGTGCTTGGGGTTTTGTGGGTTTTTGCGTGTGTGTTGTTGTGTGGCGTGTGTGTTGTGTTTCCGTGTAAGCGTTGTTATAAAATTATAAAAAGTGATTAGATTTAAACATTTTTTAGTCCGGGGTGGTCTAAAACACTAATTGAAAACAAAATTGTATGCAAAAAGTTTTTAAAAAAAAAAATAAAACCCGCCACTCCCACCCGATTGCACGAGAGTTCAAGTTCCTGATAATAATTTTACTCTGTACTCTTGAGATGCGCCGCCGGAAGGAAAATTAATCATATGGGTTAGTTTTCCGAGAACCAATCTAATGTTCGTTTTACGTTTATAGCAATCTTTTTGTATCCACTTCACAGGATTCACTATACTCCAAAAGTTATCATGGGAAATATATTCGAGTTTTGACGGCGTCGTTACCAGGGCTTTGTAGATTTATTTTGTCTTTCTTTGCCTCTCATTCTCGCTATCATTTTCTAGTCTAATTTGTAGCTTCAGTATTTATCTCTATTGTAGTTTTTTGGGATTAATATAACCCTGACATAGTTCCAGCTTCCCTCTCTATATATTTTTCTTTACCTTTCTATCTTCCTCTTTTTTTCATTTCCAGCTTTAGTATTTATCTATTGTAACTTTTTCGGGTTAATTAATATAGCTCTGACAAGTGCTTTTGGGCCCTTTGCGGACCCATGTATTGATGTTTGTAGTAGTAGTATATATTAGAAAACAATGTGAGTGCAAACTCCAATCGTGTTGTTGCTGTCGTTGGTCACTAGTCAAAGTGCCTCGGGGTAGACCACGGTCCGTTTGATTCCACGGGGCGCCAACACTTCGACGGCATCAGCACAGCCAACTCTTGTCAGGCTGACGTAGAGTTGGCCGTGCGTGAACACTGGTGTAGGCAAGTAACTCCCATGTAGCTCTTGGTCTGGCCCTGGCGCTTGTTGATCGTCAGGGCAAATGCAGCACGGATGGGAAATTGCAGACGCCGCATGCGGAATCCAGTGCCAGACGCTGCCTGCGTGATGATGGTAGCGAGGCAGGTAGAAGGCGTCGCCTCGGCTGCTCGGTTGAACCGTTTTACAGCGTAAATTGATCGTGATCGTAGCGCCTTCGGACTCGCCTTCGCGTTCGCCTCGGAAATATAATATATATTCTTATAATATATAAAATAAGTATATATATATATATATATATATATATATATTTATATATATATATATATAATATATATATATATATATCATATATATATATATATATATATATATATATATATATTATATATATATACTAATTATAATGTATATTATATAAGCATAATCATAGACCACTATATCTCTGGACTGTTTACACGCCAGTGTTTTGAAATCGCCGCGCTGCATACTGGCCCCAACGAGGATCGTCAGTTTCACTAAAACGCTTGGTGTGGGAAGCTGTACTACCGTACTCATCTCCATAAATGTGCGTTTTTTGTATTTTATTATTATTCCGTGCATGTTTTTATTACTGACATAAAAGGTTGCCACCGATCCAAGCCCTTGTTTAAGACCGAGCGTGCCAGGTAACTGGCACGTAACCAATTGGTTGTGATCAATTGGTTACGTGCCAGTTACCTGGCACGTTCGGTCTTAAACATTTACAAGTGTGGGTCCTGCTATGACCTCCTCGTGAACAAGGAGACCACGTGAACATGCCGAGGTGAACGTACAAGTGGGTGACGACGAGGATGTGGAGTTACGCAGGCAGGATGTGGTCGTCGCCGTGAAATCATTCACAGATTTGTTGAGTCGCGGGAGGCTGGTGTGTCCCTCCCAGTTCGCCGTCTCTCTCACCAAGGACGTGTGCCACAGATACTGGTGGCTTTGGAAGGAGAAGACGACGAGGTATACCCTGTTCGGCTGCAGAAAGCCGAAGGCGACCTTCCAGCAGGTCATTGACACCCTTTGGGAGGAAGACGACCCACATTGCGCTGTGCCAACAACCACAGTTTTCTCGAGAAGGTGTACTTCTAAATTGCGGTGCCCTGTTCAATGCCTTTACATCTAATTACAGCATAGAAAATAATAGTGAAGTGAATGCCAAGCGTAAAAACAGTGCAAGTGTCTCGCAACCAGAACACAGACAAGAAGAAAAAGCAGACTGGTTGCAATTCGTATAAAACTAAAAGTTGAAGGCTGAATGTTTTGTATTTATTGTTCATTAGTGTTTAGCTCACACTAAAGTGAGGCGATTTATGTTGTGGAAAATGTGCGTTTGGGGGGAAGTCTATAATCTCTGGCTTGAATGGGAGAGTGAAAGGCTGTGTGACCCATTTCACTGGGTGATCTTTACTATTTCTACTGTTTGTTCTTTCTTTCCCTGAGCCTCTACCCTGCCCAGTGCCCACCCTTGTAAGCACGGAGACGGGTTTTTTATAATGATAATCATGAGGTGTAGCCTGGTATAGTTAGTTTCTTGTTTGTTAGTGTGTAGCCTAGTTCATTAAATAGTTTGTTGATTATGTAGTGTGTTGCCTGGCATAGTGAATTTATTGTTTGTTAGTTTGTATGTGTGTGTGTGTTGTTTATATATATATATATATTATATATATATATATATATAAAATATATATATTAAAATTTTATATATATATATATACAGGGAGGTCCCGAAGATACGAGCAGTTAGGTTCCACCTGGCATACTCGTAAAGCGAAATCTCGTATAACGAAACACATAACTAATGGTAAAATATAGGTTTGGTTCCAGGACCCCATCAATTAGAAAAAAGAAGAAAAAAAAAGACATGTTTTTCAAGCTAAAATAAACTATAGCAAACACAACAAACACACAGCGTCTATATTACCCACACTGTACTACCTATTTTGTAGAAAAATCATTCTGAAAGAGAAAATAACACACAAAATAACATAACTGCACATTAACTATACATAAAACATGCATAACAAGCAAAAAAGACTTTGCAATGTATGGGACGCCACGTTATACAAGAGAAGGTAGTGTAGTGGTCCCAAGGTTGGGGCCACACACCTGCTAATTACCCCTACAGGTCAGGCCGCGCCATATGCTTAATTATCCTTCAGGTCACGCCTTGCTAGGGGTGACCTGACTGCTGTCCCAAGGTTGGGGCCGCACACCTGCTAATTACACCTAAATTTCCGGCCGCACCATATGCTTAATTACCCTTCAGATCACAACTTGCTAGGGGTGACCTCACTGGGGTCAACCAAATCCCCCTTTGTCCAGCCAGGGAGTGGTAGGGCGCGCATTTTGAACTTGATAATTTTACTCAACCCAGTTTGAATGTCGTATCATTGGATTTTCGATCTCGTATATTGAAAATAGACCCTAATTTACACATCTCGTATCATCGGATTCTCGTATACCGAATGATCGTATAACGGGACCTCCCTGTATATATATATATATATATATATATATATATATATATATATATATATATATATATATATATATATATATATATATATATATATATATATATATATATATATATATTTATATATTTATATATATATATATATAAAGATATATATATATATATATATATTGTACTTGACAAATATATTACGTTTGCTTATGTTTGAAATTGAATCCTTTTAAGTATGAACTGAAAACCTACGAAAATTCGCGTCGATATCCTTCCTGGTTACCGAGTGAACAGTGAAGTTGAAAACAGGCGCTTGGACTTTGGGGCCATTGTGCAACAGGCCGATATTCCGTGCGCAGCCCAGATTTACAGTGGTCTATGGTATAATATATGAGTAAATGTTGTATAGTTCAAGTATACCGTCAGAAGCATATATTAACGCAAACACGGCTGTCCTGCCGTCCGGTAGCAGTACAGAGGAGCGCAGTAGCGGAGGAGTGGTTGGTGCTGGGTCGCGAGTCGAATACAATTTCGAGAAATTGAACGCTGGCAGAGTTTGGATAGCTTACAACCGCTGCTCAACACAGTGTTTAGCCCAAAACCCCCCTTCAAAATTATTCAATCGACATGGGACTAAGCCGCTTACCACCCACGATTTATTTGCGATTGTTTTTTTTAGCCTACTCTCATCAAAATTGAGTTTACAGTTTCGGCTACCCAAAACAGACTGACAGACACACGGCTAATGCTATAGCAAAACAGACAGACAGACACATGGCTACTGCTATAGCAAAACAGACAGACAGACACACGGCTACTGCTATAGTATATTAGATAGATAAGGTGGGTAATATAAAATTAACATAGAAGGGAAATAATAGAAGGAAAGGAAAGGATGGTGGGAGGGGGTGTGGTCTGGGAGACGAAGAAGAGTAAGAGGGAAGAGATAAAACACTCCAAAGTTATGCTTAATGTATATGATAACGTTAACATTCACGTCTTCTCGGTCCTGTAGTCAACACGTCCTTTACGTCTTACCTGAAAATATAAACAAAATAAATATTAGGCGACGGAAATTTGCAGATAATAAGAAAACCCCCAGCAAATTCCTTACAACAACCCCACTCAAACGGTAAAAGTCCATGAGTCTACGGAGTTAGTGCAATGCGGCAAGACGTTATCGCAGAGTTTCTTCCTGTAATCAAATATTCTTAAAATAGTTTTTAGCCCAAAACCCCCTTCAACATTACTCAATCGACACGGGACTAATGCGCTTACCACCTACGATTTATTTGCGATTTTTTGAGCCTACTCTCATTGAAATTGAATTTACATGTTCGGCTACCCAAAACAGACAGACAGACAGACACACGGCCACTCCTATACTATATTAGATATCATTTCAGCTTCCCTTTGTTTTAACCGCGGAATAATGCATTCATTGCCTTAGCCCCGTTATTCATAAAGATATCAATGGATGTTGATTTATAAGCCATAGTACGTTCCATATTTTTTCTAGGAGTAACTCACTAGGAGTCTAGCTTGTTTTGTATAGCTTATGCGATTGCATCTCTTTGTACACCTCGCATATATCCTGTTATTGCATGTCTTAGTCATGTTAAAGACACATTGTTTACCATGCCCCCTGATATCAAGTCCCCGTGTGTTGTTGTCACCGTAAAGCCGCGCGTACCCTTCATGGAGGAGGTCCGGCACCACCTCGCCAAGACCTTGATTGCTCCCGAAACTGTGAACACGTTTTAATTCTCGGCTGGGCCCCACTTTGGAAGGCTCACTCAAAAATATATATTGTTTTATTGGGAAGTGTGAGTAGTAAGTAGGTCCACCGAGTTGTAAATATATTGCATACAAAGAGACATGTACGTTTATATTTATTTTTCTGGTGGAGAAATAGCAGTAATATTAACAATAGCATTAATATTAATAATAGTAACAACAGTAATACGATGTGCCTGCCCCAATCCTTCGTTAAAACGGTCAACCACTAAATGCTCCTTTCACTTTGAGTTAAGGGTCCAAATGTATCATGTTTTTTTTCTTCATTAGACGTCCTTGAGTGTGTTGGGGCAGCGTGTGGGAGGGAGACAAGGAGAAGGGCATTCGAAGCCTGACTGAACCCGTTGATCTATGAGCCATCATCAAGGTCCTGGTACACGTCCTTCAAAGCACACATGGGTGGAAAGCAAAGGGCGATGCATTACCAGCCTTTAAACCTAGATGATGCCATAAAGAGATCAATTACGTAATACAATCAATACCTCACCTGAAAAAAAAACCAAACATCCATGCATATCAAAGGGAAACAACATATCAGCACATTAGACGCCACTCGTTGCATTATAGAAAAACATTAACCACCATTGATTTAATTTTATTAGAGTAGTTTGTAGAATGTCATGGTATGTATAAGGGAATAAGGAAGGCATTGCGCAGCCTCACACGAACAGGTGAATGCCGCGTCACAGACCATTAGCGGGACACCTGTCCACCCTGTTACCTGTGTGGCCCCGTGGCTGGCCCCTGTATTGGCTAAATGCCTTCCTGAGGAGCCCTTGCCTAGTAGCTCCCGATTAATAATTGAGGACCTCCTCGAAGACTTTTTCAGATAAGCACGCACACACCCACCCACCCACCCTCCCACCCACCCATCCAGCCACCCAGCTACCCAGCCACCCACCCACCCACACACACACACACACACACCCACACACACACACACACACACACACACACACACGCGCACACGTATGCCTAAATAATGAATAAATACACGTAAACAAATAAGGTCATTGCGAGGAAGGACAGCAGTTTTTTTTTTTCTCTCTCTCTCTCTCTCTCTCTCTCTCTCCTCTCTCTCTCTCTCTCTCTCTTCTCTCTCTCTCTCTCTCTCTCTCTCTCTCTCCTCTCTCTCTCTCTCTCTCTCTCTCTCTCTCTCCTCTCTCTCTCTCTCTCTCTCTCGTTAGTATTTCGGTATCAGTCGTAACGTTTCTGTAAATAAAGCAAATTGTATGAAAACTTTTAAGTAATTGGGTGTCCAATAAGGAACGACGTGCCTGCTATCTTACTGAAGTTTTCAATAAATCAATCTTTTTTCGGTTTAGGATGCATCGAAAATGAATATTATTGGATGGTTTAAACGCTGTCACACTTGCTAATCATCTTAAATGTTAAGTCACCTCGTGTCTCCCTTAGCTGGATGTTCAGTCTTCCCTGACAAGAAGTGCTACGTACCGGAGGAGGTTATTGGCTTCGTCTCGTACTCGAATGGCTTCCAGCTTTGTAACTAGACAGGGTAATCAGGTAGGATTCCGTATTAGCGTGAGGCTCTATAAGGCATTGTTCCGGTGCGCCTCTCAGAAACTCAATGAGGACTTTAATTAATGCTGGAGAGAGGGAGGGAGTTAGAGTAAGAGGGAGTATGTCTAGGCGTAACTCTACACATAATTCAATAACTTAGTCAAGCGACATGTTCTTTGTGCAGCTGAAAATAGTTTACCATGTTGCCTAAGATATTGATAAATTTATATATCTTCTTTGATGTAGTAGCGGTGTAATAGTTTTAATCAGAAGTAGACAACAGCAGATTAAGTATTAAACACGGATAAACCCGCTTCCCGTGATAATCACATTACTTTTTTTTCATAATTCTGAGAGACTGACACACTCCGAGATAATCAACAACTTTCATCATAAACTTGCAACACTTAACGACGTGAGAGATAATTGGCTAAGCCTCATCACTTGTTAATGTCCTTTCGTTAAATCCTGTAGACACGAACCAGTGATTGCTTCATAGACAGCAGAAAAAAAAACTACTGTGCTATATGTGAAGGGATTTAAGGAAGGATTTGAATCAAAGAGCAAATTAAGTTATTGTGCGAGGCAATCACTTTTATTTCTCTCCATTTTTGTTTTCACTTTTCTTTCATTCACGATAACATTTATCGTTCTAGAAATAAAATAAAAAAACCCATCTCTGCTATTTTCCTAGTAATCAACCTCACCGTCTGCAGGAAGAATGACAGAGTTTCTAAAGGGAATATAAATACCTGGAAGCGTTAGAAACGGTCGTGAAAAGGGCAAAAAATACGCTCCAATTTTCACGCCGTTCCAGTGTGCCGCTGTCACCCCGGATAGCTGCGAGTGCCTCTTTAATTTTTACGGTCACACAGGCAGTCACAGATTCGCGTCAGTGTTCTGTGACTTTTACGCTGGAAAGGAAGAATGATGGATCTCCGGCTGCAGCCATGTTATAGCACTGGATAAACTTTATGTATGTGAATGATGAAACATATGTTATCAGCATGTGATCATGTTGGAGGTGTATGTACGACGTGTGTCTGCCTCTTTCAGCAACACATCTTTGTTATTGTATTGCTCGGATAGACACTACCTCCCTTGATAATGTTGACATGGACATAATGGTGTTATTACCTGCTGCTTGCCTTCTTGACAATGCACAGTCAGTGTTTTGTGTGGACCTTTGGTTATTTGCCACTTTATCCTAGTTGATAAGCATTGTACACCTGGACATACACAGCTAACTTTGGGTGTGTTTGAGTCATCGCCGTGTGAAGAGCGAGCGGACCTTCTTATTCCACGCACTCAGCAGTTCCTGTGTAAACAATTGTTCAGGAATGAAACCTTTCCTATATAACACGCCGAGGGGCCGGAGGGAGGCAGAACAAGAGGAGACGCGACACCAGGCGCTCCTAGATAAGACTCCATGTGAGTCTGGTGGTTACACTCACACCTGAGTGAGTGTGTATTTGTCACGTAAATAATTGTTCTGGCCTGTCTAAGAAACTTAAGCTTCATTGGCCGTGTGTAAGAACCCTTGACTTTGTATTGTAACATAACCTTATAGTGTGTGTTATATATATATATATATATATATATATATATATATATATATATATATATATATATATATATACATATATTTATATCTAGGAGCGCCTGGTGTCGCGTCTAATATATATATATTATATATATATATATATATATATATATATATAATATATATATATATATATATATATATATATATATATATATATATATATATATATATATATATATATATATATATATATATATATATATATATATTATTATATAGTATATTGTCTTACTCGATTCCATGGCACTTAGAATACTTATATGTATGATTTGCTTAAATTTAACGGTAATACCCCCTGCGGTGTTGCTAAGTGTCAGTGTCTTGTTGCTATGTCATCAATTTTTAAATCCCGCTTGCTCGATTTGCGTCAAAAAACAATTGAAAGGTTATTAATTTCGCGGCCAGTGAATCATGCCGACCCGCACAGACCGCCAAAACATTTGGCGGCCACTGTACGTAGAACGTTTTTCTCCTTGGACATTACATGTAAAAATGCATCACAGTCGGAATCGAACGTCACTGTGATTTTTAGACAAAGAAAATACTAAGAAAATAGTATTACAAAGAAAAGAGTACTGAAATACAAAAAAAACTACTGAAATAGCTACAAAGAATAGATTATTACGTCAAATGCATAAACGGGGTCACTTAAAACTATAAATAAGCCTGTGGAGCCGTGAGGGACGAGGAAATAATTGTAATGAGAACTATACTCAAGGTAAAATAGTGGAGTAGGAATTTGCCTTGAAAGTAGGCCTACCATCCTCTGCTAAGTAACTGTGTGCCATAGTATCGCAATCTGACCTACGATATTCAGATAAGATATATAATTTACTAATAATCAAAGAGCAAACAAAATGATACATTTCATATTCTAAGTATTATACGACAAAAACGGTATAATGTGACCACTCCTAAATGGCGGCTAGGGTGCGGTGAGGTTATACCTGTGTATAATGGTGCCACTTTTACCAAACATGGGATGCGTAACTTCTGTGATATATGTAAAAGGCATCACATACGATAAACACATACCAATAAATTTCAACGTAACATGGCAACGCTGTACACAAATGTTGACCCAGCCTGACTGCGCCCTAGCCGCCATTTAGGAGTGGTCGCACTATAAGAATAAAACAGAAGCGATAAATGTTTGCTGTTCACCAGTCGCCGGGCTCTTCTCTGGACGCGGTCAAGTTTGGCCAGGTAGGAGGGCGGGCAGGAAGACCATGCTGAGGGGCAGTATTTCATGAGGGGACGCACCTGTGCCTTGTACAGGACCTCAACCCCCGTGGCATCCAGAAGGTGGGAGATGCGCCGGACACAGCTGAGTCTCCAGGCCGCGTTTTTAGCAACTCTTCTGGCATGACTGGTGAAGGTCAGCTCCGCGTCTAACTCCACCCCAAGGATGGAGATGGATCTCTGAAGCGGTAGTGATATGCCTTCAAGCTGTATATCCAGCACAGCCAGGTTGACAATGTCTTGCCTGCGGGGGATAAGCAGTGCCTGGGTTTTGTCAGGGGCCAGGCTGACCTGCCATCGACTAGTCCAGGTGACGATGTTGCCCAATGCCAGGTTGATGCGGCACACTGTGTCCTTCCAGTCAAGTCTGTCGCAGGTGAAGGCTATGGTGCAGTCGTCAGCGTACGCCTGGGCCTCAGGAATGAGCTGGACAATGTCATTGAAGTAGACATTCCACAGAAGAAGCCCAAATGCGCTGCCCTGCGGGATGCTGGCGTGGATGGGTTGCTGGCTGGAAGTGGCCGTTGATCATCACCCGTAAGGTCCTGTCTTGGATGTAGTCCTGGATGAGCTGCAGCAGGGCGCCGCGCACTCCCAGGCTCCTCTGCTTGGCGGTGAGACCTCGGTGCCACACCCTGCCAAAGGCTTCGGCGATGTCCAAGGCCACAACAAAGGTGTCCATTCCTTTATCCAGCGAGTGGTTCCAGGAAGCAGGCTGAAGGAGGAGCAGGTCTGCAGCTGACCTTCCCTGCCTGAACCAAATTGCTTTGAATACTCTCTCTCTCTCTCTTCTCTCTCTCTCTCTCTCTCTCCTCTCTCTCTCTCTCTCTCTCTCTCTCTTCTCTCTCTCTCTCTCTCTCTCTCTCTCTCTCTCTCTCTCTCTCTCTCTCTCTCTCTCTCTCTCTCTCTCTCTCTCTCTCTCTCTTCTCTCTCTCTCTCTCTCTCTCTCTTCTCTCTCCTCTCTCTCCTCTCTCTCTCTCTCTCTCTCTCTCTCTCTCTCTCTCTCCTCTCTCTCTCTCTCTCTCTCTCCTCTCTCTCTCTCTCTCTCTCTCTCTTTTCTGTTTCTCGTCTTTTTCTATCTTCTTTCCTCTAGTCTTCTTTCCATCTTCTTTTTTTTCTCGTTTTTCTTAGATTCTGCTTACTTTTGTTATCGGGTTCTATCTTAAGGCATGGAAATTTCGCAGTAGTGCAAGGTGTTTCCAGTGTTGCTTGGTGCAATTTGTTTTTGTCGTAAAGATCGCGTGGAGGAGCCTGGTGAAGATCGGGCTGGGCAGTTGGTTTCGTCGAACGTGGGAAAGGAGCCTGCATGAAGACTCGCGCGTGGTGACCCCCGGGAGTTGCGTCGTAGGGTGGGCGAGGCGACGCGCCCCTCGGCGTAAGCCCCTAATGATTGATTGATATACTTTTGTCACCTGAACTTTTATTTCTTAAGACATTTTTTTCTGCGTTATTTTGTATACTGGTGACTTTTTTTATGATTTTACTTAAAATATCTTAAATAGAAAATTGTATGTAGTAGCTAGTGTAAGGTGAATTAACCCGTAGGCTGCGGCATGCCTTCCAGAAGGCTCTGCTGAGCGACTGCGGCATGCCTTCCTGAAGCGCAATTTTGATAAGCATACAAAAACCGCGCCAACATTCGTAGAAGTCTACAAACTGTGTCACATATACGCCTTGATGTCAGCCCTCGATAACACACACCACCATCTGCCTAACTACGCTGTACGCAGAGATATACCACTCCCTGGGTTATTTCCCAAAATCTTGGGATTTAGGTCCTGGCGTTGGATATTTTTTGTCCATCTTGGGACTTTTGGAGGGATTATTCAAGTATTTCTCTAGTAGTTTATCTCAAGGTACGGTACAACGGTACCTATGCTTACCTTGAGATAAACTACTGGAGAAATACTGGAATAATCCCCTCAAAATCTTGGGAAAAATCACAAGGAGTGGCATCCCTGACCCTAATTCAGTAGGATCTCGCTAGCGGCTTGGTGCCATGCGCGCCAGATATTTCAACTCCCGACCACAACCACACCACAACCCCATAGGTTTGGGTTAAAAATAGATATATTGCCTTATGCGTATTTTTACTGCCTTGACGTTGATGTAATTGTCACCCAATTCTGTAATGGTCACTGTTTCACTCACATTTCCCCGCACTGGCCGCACTAAACAAGTCTTTGCTCCCGCAGTCCCCGGGTTAAATATTGTAGAGGTATAGCATAGTAACTCCCTTTGTATCCGTAGCTCGAGTTAGAAGTATCAAGTGTCCTCGTGGCTCAGTCTCCCTTTGTCTTTGTGTATCTCAAGTTGTCGCCGCACAAGGCTCTCAGGATTTCTTTGCTGTTGTTAAAAAAAAAAGTAAAAAATAAATGTGATGTGATATCAGGGGTTCGTTGAGCTCATCTTCCTTTGGATTATTAAATTTCAATCTTTTATGACCACATGTACTTTCTTTGTTTCTTTCATTTGTCTTTTTACCCTTAATTTTTGTTTATATTTTTCAGTTTTTTTTTTTTTTGTATATTCTTTCCTCATATGTCATTTTTTCCTTTGTTATTATTTCATTACAACTCTATTTTATCGCTTATTTTTATATATATATATTTCATGTGCTGCTTTGTCTGTTTATTGTCATTATGAAATTTTGTTTCACCCCAGCCTTTTTTCCCCTTGTGTGAGTATGTTGGTAGCTGGGTCACTTTTTCTCCCCCTTTTTCGTTTTCTCCTCTCCTCTGATCTCAACTTTATCTTTTTCTTTCCCCTTCAGTAACAATCTTCTGTTCGCCCTTCCTGTCACTGTTTTCATCTTTTTCATATTTGTGTGCCTCTCTCTCTCTCTCTCTCTCTCTCTCTCTCTCTCTCTCTCTCTCTCTCTCTCTCTCTCTCTCTCTCTCTCTCCTCTCTCTCTCTCTCTCTCTCTCTCTCTCTCTCTCTCTCTCTCTCTCTCTCTCTCTCTCTCTCTCTCTCTCTCTCTCTCTCTCCTCTCTCTCTCTCTCTCTCTCTCTCTCTCTCTCTCTCTCTCTCTCTCTCTCTCTCTCTCTCTCTCTCTCTCTCTCTCTCTCTCTCTCTCTCTCTCTCTCTCTCTCTGAATTTTCATGTTTTTCATGTTTTGAAATTTATTTGTTTTGCTGAATTGAATTTATCACCTATTTATACATTCTGTCAATCTAGTTATATATTTTCTCGTATTTTCTCTGATGTGTCTCCCCTTCAGTCTATAAATCATCACGGGTATCATTATTACGTTATAATGCTTCATACATTCTCTATTTTTTCCCTTTCCTCACTTTCGTTAGTCTCACCCTCTTCTCTTCACCGCCATCATTCTTCTATCCTTCACAATATGTCTTCTCTCAACACTGTCATCAATTTCCCACTTTTATACTTTCATCATTCCCCCCTTTGAATATCCGTCATTTTTCCCCCTGCACACACTTCCATGATATAACCTCCATGACTCAGTCAGCCCCTTTCAATGCTCCTCCAATGTTCACCTGTAAATGCGTATGTGTGTATCAAGGTTATAAAAAAGTGATTAGATTCAAAAACTAGTTATAGCTCCGGGATGATCTGAATACACTTATGTCGCAATCAAATTGATATGCAAACAGTTTCAAAAAAATGAAATTATAAAACCTGCCACTCTAAACCGAATTGAAGCGAGAATTCTAAGTTCCTGATAATAATTTTCCTCTTTAGCTCTTGAGATTCGCCGCCGGAAGGAACTTAATGATGTTGTGGTTAAGTTTTCCGGGAACTCAATCTAACTGCTACGTTTGTACAGGTCCATAGCAATCAGTATTGTATCCACTTCACAGGATTCACTATACTCCAAAAGTTATCATGGGAAATATATTCGATTTTTGACGGCGTCGTTACCAGGGCTTTGTAGATTATGTATGTATTTTGTTCTTTGCCTCTCACTCTATCATTTTTTTCTCATTTCCAGCTTCAGTATTTATCTTTACTGTAGCTTTTTGCGATTAATTAATACATACTGTACATACATACTGTATGTACATACTGTACTTGACATACCCTGACATATGTACCCTGACATAATGTAGTTCCAGCTTCCCTTCCCTCTATATATGATTTTCTTTACCTCTCTTTCTTCCTTTTTTTTCATTTCCAGCTTCAGTATTTATCTCTATTGTCACTTTTTGGGGTTAATTAATATACCTCTGATATCGTTCCAGCTTCCCTTTGTTTTAGCCGCGGAATAATGCATTGCCCTAGCCCCGTCATTCATAAAGACAACAATGGATGTTGATTTATAAATCACAGTACGTTCCATCTTTTTTCTAGGAGTAACTCACTAGGAGTCTAGCTTATTTTGTATTGTTTATGCTATTGCATCTCCTTGTACACCTAGCATATATCCTGTTATTGCATGTCTTAGTCATGTTATAGACACTTTGCTTACCACGCCCCCCCCCCCAAATATACGTTTATATATATTTTTCTGGTGGAGAAATAGCATTAAAAACAGTAATACGATGTGCCTGCCCCAATCCTTCGTTAACAGGACCAACCACTAAATGTTCCTTTCACTTTGAGTTAAGGGTCCAATTTTGTTCATGCATTTATTTTCATTAGACGTACTTGAGTGTGTTGGGGCAGCGTTTGGGAGGGAGGAAAGG
>JACEEZ010000162.1:17544-60044 GCA_016584305.1 Chionoecetes opilio | reverse complement strand
TTGGCTTCGTCTCGCACTCGAACGGCTACCAGATTTGTAACGAGACAGGATAATCAGAGTAGGATTCCGTATTCGCGTGAGGCACTATTAGGCATGTTCCGGTGCGCCTCCCAAACACTCAATGAGGACCTTATTTAATGCTGCTCTGGAGGGAGTAAGAGGGAGTAAGTCTAGGCGTAACTCTACCCATAATTCAAAACTTTGTCAAACCACATGTTCGCTATGCACCTTAAAATAGTTTACCATGTTGCTTAAGCTATTGAGAAAATTGTATCTTTTCATTGATGTAGTGGCGGTGTAATAGTTTTAATCAGAAGTAGACAACAGCAGATTAAGTATTAAACACGGATAAACCCGCTTCCCGTGATAATCAAATTATTTTTTTTCATAATTCTGAGAGACTGACAGACTCCGAGATAATCAACAACTTTCATCGTAAACTTGCAACACTTAACGACGTGAGAGATAATTGGCTAAGCCTCATCACGTGTTAATGTCCTTCCGTTGAATCCTGTAGACACGAACCAGTGATTGCGTCATAGACAACAAAAATAACCTACTGTGCTGTGTGTGAAGGGATTTAAGGAAGGATTTGAATCAAAGAACAAATTAAGTTACTGTGCGAGGCAATCACTTTCATTTCTCTCTATTTTTGTTTTAACTTTTCTTTCATTCACGATAACATTTATTGTTCTAGAAAAAAAATAATAATTATCTCTGCTACTCATCTATCAATCGACCTCACCGTCTGCAGGAAGAATGACAGAGTTTATAAAGGGAATAAAACTACCAAGAAGCGTTAGAAACGGTCGCGAAAAGGGCAAAAAATACGCTTCCATTTTCACGGTGTTCCAGTGTGCCGCTGTCACCCCCAGATAGCCACGAGTGCCTATTTAATTTTTACGGTCACGCAGGCAGTCACAGGTTTAGCGTCAGTGTTCTGTGACTTTTATGCGGGAAAGGAAGAATGATGGATCTCCGGCAGCAGCCACACCCTCTCTTATTGATGGAACGCAGGCGAGGCAATTATCATCATCGGGGGACGGAGAGGGAGATGGACGATGGCTCCAAAAACATGGAACTACAGTAGGTGAGTCTTCATTGCTCTCGACATATGCCTGGTCGGAGTAAAATATGCTGTACCGCACAGGATAAAAGTGAAATGTTCATGATTAACGTCCAGCTCAATTGTCTGAGGCTTCTCCACTCCCCTCGCACCAAAACTTTGACCCCACGAACAGTATGAAATAAATCATCGCCCTGAGTCCAGGAATCACTTTGACTTTCCTTTACTTAATTCATCTTATATCTAAGTTTCAAGAGAAATGTCAATAAATCAGGAATACTTTTCAGTCACTAAGACTACTACCATCTAGTTCCCTTATCCATCTGTCAACACCCATGTAGCCATCACAACACAACACAACACTAGCGCAAGCCAACGAAACCTTTGACACACAACACAACACAACACAACAAAAAACAACACCAGCGCAAGCCAACGCCACCTTTGACACAGACACAACACAACACAACACAACACAACACAACACAACACAACACAACACAACACAACACAACACAACACAACACAACACAACACAACACAACACAACACAGCCAAAGTGCGCCCCTGATCCATAGAGTGAACAGGATACCAAATTTCCCAAGGGTTATAAGACTTGACATGATTCCCTCAACAAACTGTGTCTTCCCCAAGCACTGTACCGTTACTTTAATATCGTAAAGGAGTGGTTTGAGACCAGAGGGGCGAGGAAGCGTCCTTAACTTGTGTTTTTATGCCGAAGAGGAAGAATAATGTCGCCCTTTGTCTGAGGGAACCGCTAAGTATATACGAGAGAGGATGGAAGATTGGAATCAGAGAGAGAAAAAGTTTATGCAAGCGAAAAGAGAGAGAGAGAGAGAGAGAGAGAGAGAGAGAGAGAGAGAGAGAGAGAGAGAGAGAGAGAGAGAGAGAGAGAGAGAGAGAGAGAGAGAGAGAGAGAGAGAGAGAGAGAGAGAGAGAGAGAGAGAGAGTATTCAGGACTCGCTTTGCACACGCCCCATGAAATTGATTAAAGCTTCTTCATATACTACAGAAAAGTAATACAAGTCTGGATGCAACAAACACACATGAAGACTTGGTTGTAAATGGAGATTCAACACAGACAATAGTAGCTGAATATAATATAATAAAAACGCAAGGGTGAAAATGTGTATGTAGCCATGTAGGGCGATGTCTTGGTTAGAAAGGAAGGTACTACTGAAATATGTATTTTACCCCTCAACATTCTTCAGAACAGAACTAGTCCTGCTCTAATATATGACAGTGTATTTTTCATTACAATTTTTCCCCTTTTTGTTCTCTATATCACTGTGTGTGCTGGAGCTATTAGGTAGGAATGGTAGAGGAAGGCTAATAGAGAGGAGAGGAATGGGCGATGAGGTAAAGGATAAAGGTGGATGAGGAGAAAAGATAAATAGGAGGAGGATGAAGGAAGAAGAGAAGGTACAGACGAAGAGTAGTGGTGAGTGAGAGAGAGAGAGAGGAGAGAGTGAGAGTGAGAGTGAGAGTGAGAGTGAGAGTGAGAGTGAGAGTGACTCAGAGTGTGAGTGAGAGTGGAAGGTGAGGCGAGGAGGTTGAATAGCAGGAAGTAAAGCTGAAAAAGAGAAGAACAATAAGGAGCGCCGGGATTAGGGAGAGAGAGAAGCAGGATGTGGAGGAAGGTAAAGAATCGCTGCCGACGCCACCACCACCGCCGCCAGAGTGACCGTAAGAGGCCTTTTACGCTCCTCTAAGATTACAGTGTTAATAGAACTTTTTCAGAGGCGGTAATGTCCCTTCCAAACACATTTTTGTTATGAAGGAAAATTTAATATCACCTTCCCTCCAGCACAAATCTACTCTCGACGTCTTCTACTATTCCAATAGATTAATTGTTTTCTTTATTTGCTTGCCGACACATTAAACACAACCACATCCTTAACAACACAAGTACCTGATAAAAGAAGAATAATCCCCCACCCGAGGCAAAACTACAAGTAATATAGAACACTGATTTGTCTTATATATTTTTTCCTTCGATCACAATAAGTCTACACGTCACCTCTCCTTCTAATAGGAAACGTAGATAACAGATAATGAGCGTCGTAGCTGTCTTGGAATAGCTATCAATACAGTTGTAAAGTCCCTCCATTTTATCCCCTCGCACCCATCCAGCAAGCAATGGCAACCCAAGAATAGAATGATAACCCTTACAATAGCTATCAACACGACAATATTCTTCCTCGAATCCCCTTGCAATGGAACCCGAGATGTCAGGTCTATAGCGAAAGAAAAGAACCATATTTCACTCTTCCTGAAGGGTCTTGTGCCTCAGATTTATGACTTGGACGATTCATTTCCTCAGCAGTTTTAAGACTCAGTAAGGGAAAAAACTATAAAGGAAATGAGCTAAATATAGTTTGGATAACACATTAATTAAACGAATTTTTTTGGCCTTTTGTCTATATTGCTCCTAATCAAAGTATTATCAGATCCGCGTTTTATTCTAGTGTGTGAGGTGTGAATATATTGCATGAGTGCTAACTCATCAGGTAAAGAGTTTTGACCCAGTGTATAGAATTATTAAATAGAGACACACTCCGGTAAAGTACTCGCCCGTCTCGCTCTCACGGGTCATTGGGCTCTAGGTAATGGTCGAGAGAGTAGGGGTGGGGAGAGGGGATGGGGGGTAAGAGGATATTGATATTGATATATTTTTTGGCCATGTAGTTTGTGTCTATGAACTTTCGATATGTGATAAGTCAGGTCCAATAAGCCGTAAGTTTTGTAGTGACTGAGAGAGGAGGAGGGAGGAGAGGTAGAGGATGAGGATGTGAGGAGTGAGAGTGAGTGTGAGGATGGCAGTGACGAGAGAGAGTGTGTGTGGTGCTGCTACAAGATAAAACCCTGAGAGATGGAATGAGAGCTGATAACCTCTTACTCTTTTATCCCACAACACTTTTCTCTCACACTCTTTCACACTCTCTGCGACCTTCTTACGGTTGTAGTTGCTGGTGGTACTAAGGTTTGAGATAGAAAACAGAATTGCAGTTTTAATGGCAAATGAGAAATAAGAGGTACGGAATTAGTTAGTATAAATATTATGAGTTAGGGGGATGAAAAAGAAATGAGAAAGTCTGGCAGGTATAGTCGGTCTCCCCCCCCACTCTCTCTCTCTCTCTCTCTCTCTCTCTCTCTCTCTCTCTCTCTCTCTCTCTCTCTCTCTCTCTCTCTCTCTCTCTCTCTCTCTCTCTCTCTCTCTCTCTCTCTCTCTCTCTCTCAGCCTTGATTAGTGAGATAAAAATTACGATGAAAAAAATAGAACTGGGGAAGATTAGATACTCCTTATTTCTCTCTCTATTTTTGTTTTTTATCCTTATACATCTCTCCTTCCTCTCTTCTTCACTGCACTGACTCCCTCGTTCCTTCTTTTTATCCTTCCAATCTCTCTCTCCATCCTTTTCTCATCTTCCCATCCCTCTCTTTTTCATTCCTTCTTTCTTGCCTGCTTATACGCCTGCCATCCTCCTCTCCCATTCCATCTTCCCTCCTTCGCCTCTTCCCGTCTTTCCATCCCACTCTCTCTCCGCACCTCTTTCCGGCTTTCTTTTCTTTATACCCACGTGATCCAGGGCGCGACACTGCTGCAGGAGAGGATAGACCAGAGACACCTGGGACGCTAAGTGGGTTAGAACGTCACATTTAACCCCTTCACACCCACATCTTTCCTTTGCTATAAAAAAAAATGTCTGCTATTAGCCATAAAATTACGAAAACTAGCCTAATATACCAAAATAGTTAGTCGATAAGGATACTAAACAGGTCATATGTATAAAACATTGCTTATATTCACTAAAAATCGTCATATGTGGTTATATTACAATGGAAATTACGTTATGGGCCTCAAGGGGTTAAGACGACAAAACAAAGATTGGTATTCACACCCAAGCGTATACAAGGCATAGAAGGTGGTGATGGCGGGGGAATGAGCGCGTCGCCGACCTTTTTACCTCACTCAAGCGGCACACCGAGAGATTGTAATGGGCAACGTTATATGGAGGGAAGACTATCAATGGAAAATAGTAGTAGTAATAGTAGTAGTGGTGATTGTGGTAGTGGTGGTGGTAATAGAAGCAGTAGTCCCCAGTCCCACATTACACTTAATTTCAGAATGTGCACGTGTTTCAGTGAAAAAGACGTCTTGTTTTCATGTAGTTATGCGTATATCTGAATTTATAGCTACATACAGACGCGCGTGCTCATATATATAGTACATGAACAGTGAACTCTCAGTATATTTTCAGTACATGAGTATCACGCTTATAAATGTACATACGTAAGTAACCACGAAAATTATATCGCGTAAAATACTGAAAGAATATGAATAATATCAGGAATAATTGAGTACCATGAAATAGCGAAGGCCTTTCCTTGCCTTGCATTGTTCAAGCCTGATTTTCTCTATTGCAAACCCCTTTCCTTCAAACGATAATGATCCTTGTCTGAACCAAACTCTTAACGTGTTTGCAAGGCGGGTCTTTCATTATTGATTGTAGTGCACGGATGGATTGTGGTCGTGATCCCCGCCTTTTTCAGAACCCTTGCTGGAACCTTTGCCATGAGAACCACCACCAGGAGGTATTGATGTATTCACCTAGTTGTATTTTACAGGGCCTGAACAACGCTCGTATGGCTCCGTCTCCATATCAACATTTATTTTATCATTCATCCCTAGTGTTTTTAGTGTTGGCCGAAGCCACCACCCCGGGAGGCGGGTCACAAACCCCCGGCTAACACCCGGTACCCATCCCATTCACTGCTGGGTGGACAGGGTCAGCTCGGTCGCTCGGGTTTTAAGAAAACCGCCCGTCTGTCTTCGCTCCGCCCGGGGATCGACCCCGGGACTTCTCGGTTGTGAGCCGAGCGTGCTAACCCCATACACTACGGAGTTCCCCAGCGTAGTGTAGGGAATGTATGTGTAGTGTAGGGAATGGAACGTGTGTGTTTGTGTGTGTGTGTGTGTGTGTGTGTGTGTGTGTGTGTGTGTGTGTGTGTGGTGTGGTGGTGTGTGTGTGTGTGTGTGTGTGTGTGTGTGTGTGTGTGGTGTGTGGTGTGTGTTGGTGTGTGTGTGTGTGTGTGTGGTGTGTGTGTGTGTGTGTGGGTGTGGTGTGTGTGTGTGTGTGGTGTGTGTGTGGGTGGGTTGTGGTTGGTGTGTGTGTGTTGTGCGTGCTGCGTGCGTGCTGCTGCGTGCGTGGGGTGCGTGCTGTGCGTCGTGCGTGCGTGCGTGCGTGCGTGCGTGCGTGCGTGCGTGCGTGCGTGCGTGCGCGCGTGCGTGCGCGCGTGCGCGCGCGTGCGTGTCAGACAAGCGCGGGTAACATTGACGTATGAGGCGGGAACAAGGTGTTATGCCGCTGTGCTCGGCCATCAGCGTGCGAGGGAGTGTTGTCATCAAAGGCTCTGTGAATGGTCCCTCTTTTGTCGGGCCATTGTGTTGCTTTTCAGTGGTGTTTAAATGTGTAGCTTCTTATCCCTTTTTTGTACAAGGTATTCTACGATTATCTTTGCTTCTTTTTACTATTCAATTTTTTATTTATCTTTTTCAACCCATTATCCGTTGAAACAATAATATATCAACTGTTTTTCATAAATTTCTTTAGTTTGATGTTTCCTCTTTACATTATCTCATAACAAAGAATGATGCTTTATTCATCCTGATATTTATTTTCTGTAAACAAGCATTACTCAACTTCCTTACTTTGTTTTTATGAACCTTTTGTCAAGTCTGATCATAGTTTTCCTTATTGTGTTCTTCCTCCTTCAGGCTGCCCCGTCACAGTCACAGGGAGGATAAAGCACTTCATTATGGAGAGAACGTATCTGAACAATTGTTTTTATTAAATTCAAAATAACAACCAAAGAGGGAAATGATATACAAATTTTTTGGTCTTCGCTTGCTTTCACTATTCACGTAAATAAAAATCACTACGGGGAAAAATATTTCAGGAGTGTTCTTTGATGCTGTTTCCTGCTTTTAGTGCTGCTTGTTTGTAGCGTGTTATTATTTGTTTCAAGATTTTAGAGATATGAGAAAATATCATATGCTTCCCAAGATCCTTGACCTGGAACATCTGTAAAAAAAATAGTACAAAGGTCGGGGCTTTGGAGATTACAAATGGTGATTTAGAACCATTCATTTGTTGATATTTTAGAAAAAATTCAAACAGTGAGTTAGTGTGTATGAGGCAAACCAAAGACCCTACACGCAAGATAGGAAAGCAGGTGTTTCGGCGTGTGCTGTCCATTGGGTGACGTGTTTGGACAGCCGCTAGGTGGCAGCACCGGCGCTCGTCGTTTTAATGTCTGATTGTGTATGTCAGTATTTCCCAACCTGGGGGAAATTTCCCCCTGGGGGAAATTTCAGGATTCGAAGGGGGAAATTTATCCTGAGGGACATCAAAATTACTAGCAATTAGTCGACAGAAAAAAATCTATTAGAGCTCAGAGTTCAGCTATTGACTTCTTTTTTTCTTTAAGTGTATATAGATATAGAGTAGTATTTCCCAACCTGGGGGAAATTTCCCCTGGGGGGAAATTTCAGGATTCTAAGGGGGAAATTTATCCTGAGGGACATCTAAATTACTAGCATTTAGTCGACAGAAAGAAAAAAAAGTCTTAGAATACGGCTATTGACCTTTCTACAAGTATATATAGATATACTGTAGAAGATAGTGTCTATATACTTGTCTTTTTAGGCAAGTAAATTTTGTGTTTTGGCAACTTTTTTTCACATGAAGGGGGAAATCCGGATGGTTGAACTTGTTGAAGGGGGAAACGACAGAAAAAAGGTTGGGAACCACTGGTGTATGTGTTGTGTGTGTGTGTGTGTGTGTGTGTGTGTGTGTGTGTGTGTGTGTGTGTGTGTGTGTGTGTGTGTGTGTGTGTGTGTGTGTGTGTGTGTGCTTAAAATGCATAGAACATGAATCTTGATTAATGTCAGAAGTAATTTTTGGATTTAAATACGTCTCAATCAGATACGATAAGATTTTCATCCTATCTAGGCACTTTGCAAGTACCAACTACAAGGTTATTGACTATACAAAGCGCCGCCACGTCAGCACGAACTAGGCGGACTCGAACCGCTGACCTAATGCACAGGGACGCTGCACATTGCGAACTCACGTCTCTACCAACCTTGCCACCCTGACGGGCTCTCAATCAGCAGTTACATTGGACGACAACAGATGGCGCTCGTGTTAAACATCATATATTATGCTTAGGCTGGACCTCAGCTTTCCTATCTTGCTTGTAGGGCAATGTAGGGTCTTTGGGCAAGACACTTCAGGACTGGTTGAGTGGCACATAAAAGAAAAATAGAGGTAAGCACGTAATAAGACATTTTTGTTGGGTACTTAAATCGAGGAAAAAAGACTAAGTATGCTTTAGTAAAATGGTAAAGTGACATAGCTTATTCATGAAGGTTTTTTCACAAGTCAGAAAAAAAGGGTTACGCTAGAATGGCGAGCGAGTGGAGTTAATGGATGGTGTCACAGTCTGTCCTGCCATCCATCAGCGCAGCCTAGTGTTTCAAACTTTATCCCTAGAGAGGAAGTGTTGCAACGTGGGCTGAAGTCCAGAATATCCTTGATCATTGTTGCGAAGTGGAAACAACTTATCATTGCTCTGCGAACAGTGAGACCTTTTTTTGGTCGCCAATGTGGATGCAGTAAAGGGCGATCCACTGGCGATCTTGTAGCTTTCCTAAGTGAATTTTATCTTGGTCATCCTCTCATATGAATATCGATGAATCTTTTGAATAGTGTGTGTGTGTGTGTGTGTGTGTGTGTGTGTGTGTGTGTGTGTGTGTGTGTGTGTGTGTGTGTGTGATGTGTGTGTGTGTGTGTGTGGTGGTGTGGTGGTGTGGAGTGTAGGTGTGTGGTGTGTGTCCCGTAGTCCCAAAGGGGTTGTGGCTGTGCGTGGGCTGTGGTGTGTTGTGTGTATGTGTGTCTATGTGTGTGTGTGTGGGGTGTGTGTGTGTGTTGTGGGTGTTGTGTGGGTGTGTGGGGGTGTGGTGTGTTGTGGTGTGATGTTGTTGTGTGATAGGAAGGTGAATGTGTGTGTTGTGTGTGGTGTTGGTGTGGTGTGTGTGTGTGTGTGGTGAGTGTGTGTGTAATGTTGTGTGTGTGTGTGTGTTGTGAAATGACCTTGTGTTGTGTCCCAGTGTGTGTTGATGTAGTAACGTGACTGTAGTAGTGAAGTTGTGTTATGTTACTCTGTGTGTGTTGTGTGCGAAGTGTGGGTGTGTGTGATGATGTGTGTTGTGCTGGTGTGCCTTGTGTGTGTGTGTTTGTAGTGTGCTGGTGATCCCGTGTGTGTGTGTGTGCTTGTGTGTGTGTGTGTGAATGATGTCCTGCTTAGTGACTGTGCCGTGATCGTGTTGGGGTTTGTCAGTGTTGTGGGTGTGGATGTGTGTGTGTGTGTGTGACGAGAGAGAGAGAGAGGAGTCCACGCGTTCACCTCAGTCCCCAAAACATTGGTATACAAGCTAGGGCCTTTGCGTGACCACTTAAGGCTATATGCATAAAAAATATTGTGTCCCAATTCAGCCGGCAGGTGGAGATTCCCTACATGTATCTCCACGGTGTCGTGTGAGGCAAGTGTTGTTTATGAAGGACGCCCTGTTACAACAATGGCACATCAAACCGGGTTAGGGGAAAACTATTATTTGACAGATTTTCTAAATAACCTCATTGTGATTCCCCCAAGTTACCTTAATTAAAGTAAACTAACTAACCTAAGATTACCTAACCTAACTTAACGTGTTTCTAACCTTACCTAACCTAGCGGTCTGCCGCAAAGGGAGAGCGCGTGGAGAATATGCCGCCTGGACATGCCTTTGTTGATCAAGTCAAAATTAGTAATTACTCCCCTTAACTCCCGTTTTCTTTGCCTTTTGTTAGTAAACAGACATTCCCTCATAAATAGACACTTGCCCACACGACACCGGTGGGATCTACAAGAAATGCCCGGCCGGTGGAAATTGGGCAGGCGTACAAACACAAGCGAGTCCAAGACGGCATCAGTATATTTACTGTTTTATACATATCTAATACATTTTACTAGTGTAATTTATCATTTCTGCCATTAAAATAATAGCTTTGTTAGTGTTCGCCACTTGTCTGAGGAGTTGGTGTAGAAAAAATGGGCCCGAGTGATACGTGTGAGTACATTTGAACGGCCCGCCGCCACTGCTCCACACAATGGCCGACCTCCATCTCCCCCCGCCACCTGGCTTCCTCACAAGTTCACACACCTATATAAGGCCTCCTGGACCTGATTTTACCTTAATTATGACACGTGTGCATTCACAAGGTATGTATGTTACTCTCAGTTGTGTTGAAAACTCACCTGTAATGGTCTGGGAAGAAATAGGATGGAATAAGTGCACAGCGGGATGGAGGTGGGATGTGCATGTTGTCGCGAATCAGCTGACTCAAATCTTCACCCGTTGCGTTGCCTCAGTTGATTCTTGCTTACCGCGCCGCGACGCAACGCGTCGAGAAAATTTCTTGCATATGGCCCTTAGCCAATACTCCAACATTCCACGCTTTAATGCCTTGCCTTTTACGATTTTTTCACACCCTCCGCTTGGCGTTTCTGATCACAAACCTATTTCCCCATTATTTCTATATCGCCTCAGTGAGGTGCGGGAACCTAACTGTGGTAACCTATACTTTCCTTCGAGTAAGAGACACATCAGTCCGTCTGCAAGTGTTTCACAGAGTATTTCATGTGGAGGCGTACACGTGCATCCCACGTCCTTATCCAGTATCAAAGCGACCAAGTTTTGATGCACCTGTGTTTGCTCATGTCTTGTCGAAACATAGCGAGGGACTCAAAGAAGCATTATCTCCCGAACCTCACGCACTCCATATTATTGCCTCAAATCCTGCACTATGTATTCGAGGACTCTCTAAAGCTTATTTCATCAACAGAACGTCAGCGTGTTTCTTCTCGCATCTATCCAATTATAGCCACATTTTTTCTTTGCATTCATTATTCATTTTCAGCTTGGAGACACATCGTTTACTTTCTACCATGAAATGCAGTCTTTTCGTTGATCGTTTTCCCAGAATATATCATGTTATAATGCTATGTGCCCTCTTCTCGCTAACGAAATGCTATTCGATCTGTAATCAAGTAATTCTTTGTGAAGCTGTTAACTTCATCTCAACCATAGCATTAGAAAGCTTATACTATTGTCCACATCAATGGTTTCACATTTGCGGTTAGTTATCTATTCAAACCTTGACACTTTGACCTTCCAGCTTTTACTCCCTGTCTCTCCATAGTTTATAATACTCCTCAGTGAGAGACAATTCTAATAAATGTATCCATGGAGCCACAAGTGTCTGTAAGTGCCGGGGTGGGCCGCTCCCAAGGCAGCTTCCTGACGATGAACCAGAAGGGAAATAACAATCCGTGCCTCACCTTCTTATTAGCTCAGCTGTGTAATGCAAAGAGCAGTTTTCTGTTTGTAAGAACTGCGTCTTTTACAATTGAGGTGATATTTTGAAATATAATTTGAATTGTAAAATGTTTTCGGTGACAGCTTTTAGACTTTCATGAACTGACATCGATAAAGTCACAACTTTTACCAACCTATTATCTATATTGATCTCAAAATCCTCCCATCTTTCCTTATTTATCCCTGGCTAGTATTGTAAAAGTCAATTCATTTGCAATCAAACTTACAACACTTTGTTTGTTTGTTTAAAAAAGAACCATTATTCTGTGTTAGGTAATCAGGCCGTGCCAGGCACAAATGTTTTGTGGAACAAATGGCTACCGCTCCGCCAAAGAGATGTGTTTCGCGTACCCTGCTTTAAAGTTTGGCAAAACAGTATTGGTATTGGAGTCAGTTGTTTCGTTTTAACCTTGCCTCCCCTTCACCTGTGTTCGGGGAGCAGCAACACAACGTAGTACATGTGTAAAACAAGGAGAGTTGTGGTTTTCGGGAATCTTTCTCAATGTAGTTTTACTGGTTGGTTATCTCCCAGCGACATGAACCTCCCGAATGTTGCAGCATTTCATGTATATAGACAGCCTGTTGGCGACGCTATAAAAGCCTTATCCTGGCCGGGAAGAAAAAGCTCCTCACATAATCAATTCACATACTTAACTTAACAGCAATGAGTCACGTGAATCTAAACTAAGAGTCCAAGAAGGTGCGCATTTATATCTTAAGTCACTAAGCGAGTAGAAGTCAAGAGGGAATTAATTATGGGTTGAACTAGCAACACAAGCAAAATAATAATGAACTTGAAATGCACCGAAATAATGCAGAGCCAAAAATATGACTGGGCACAAAAAAAATCGATAAAGCAAATATATGCTGATAATTGTTGGAACAGGAAAAGTATTAACCTTGTGAAAAAATAAATAAAGCTGTTATGAAATTACCTTGTGTTATAAATACAAACAAAAAACAATATTGACAAGAGGGAAATATAAAAAAGCGTCAGAGAAATGATATGCGGATAAATGTCTTTTTCTTTAGGATATTACAGGAGTCAATATCACATGAATATACTAGATTGTATGACCAGTATATCACTAACTTACACACATATTTATTTTTATAATGGTGATTGGCAATATCTTTACTACTAAACTATGGGTCTGGTCAGGGTTGTCCCCTGCTACTGGTAACATGTAACCCAGTACAACCAGTCACATGGTCGGATCGTCGGCGACTAAACCGGCTACCCCACTGGTTCTTCCAGTGAGGAGGGTGTGCTGGACACCCAGATGGACTAAAAATAAGACCATCTTTAAGGGCAGATGAACTCACTATTGAGTCAATGGCCATCCAGCCCCAGCTATGGGTGAAATAGTGGGCAGCCTGGGGTAATCTCTACAGGGGGTTCTGCGTCCCTGACCACGGTGAGCAGTAAGGCCAATCCCTGACATAGATTGGTTGGGGGGGGGGGGGTTTGCAACCCCTCCCTGTAAAAACTAAAGTAGCCACAAGCATGTTAAGAGGTAGAGGCCGGGGGCGCGGTAATCGCGCCCCCGACCCGGTTTTGCCGGGGGGCCCGACCATGCAGACACCTCCTATGCCGACGCAGGGGAGGGGTCTGCCTATGACGAGTGCGGGGAAAAGCCCTCGGGAATCCCGCACTCTAAATCAAGTGGTAGGGCCCCCTAGCCCAACTTTTTCTTATGGGGGTGGCCGGGGCGGTGCAGAGGCGGCGCCTGCCCGCCGAATCACTCCTGAGATCAACCTGCGGAGGGTTCTTCGTGTGGGCTCGTGGAACGTTCTGAGCCTCTCAGACGATCATCGACTACCTCTCCTATCGGGGGAGCTCAGTAGGCTGAGGGTGGATATAGTAGGACTCTCTGAGACGAGGAGGCCTGGCAGTGGTGAGACTAGCAGTGGGGGTTACACCTACTACTGGTCCGGCATGAGCAATGGTCACCGTGTACGGGGAGTAGCTATAGGCGTCTCCAGCAAACTGCAGCCGTCAGTTGTTGAGGTTACTCCGGTTGATGAGCGTATAATGCGGGTGAGGATGAAACACACTCTGGGTTTCATGTCTCTTGTTGCAGTGTACGCTCCTACCGAGATGCGTAAAGCTGAAGAGAAGGAGATGTTCTACGCCAAACTCGACTCTGTATTAGACCAGTGTCCTCATCGGGACACACTCATTGTCTTGGGCGACTTCAATGCTACTACTGGCACTGTGAGAGATGGCTACGAGTTATGTGTTGGTCCCCATGGCTCCGGTACCAGAAACACCAACAGTTCTCTGCTTCTGAACTTTGCAAGGTCCAGAAGGTTGATAATTGCAGGTTCTTGGTATCAGAGACCAGAGCTGCACCGCTGGACATGGTATAGTAATGCCGGAGGGGTAGCTAAGGAGATCGACCACATCCTCGTTAGCACTCGTTGGAGGATCCTCCAGAACTGCAGGGTTTACCGGAGTGCTGAGTTCTTTGGAACAGATCACAGACTGACTTGTTGTTGCTACACTTAAGCTTCATGTCAAGTCCAGAAGAATCTCAAGAGGTAACCATACTGTGTTTCATCTTGAGAAACTGAAGGACTTGACATGTGCTCATGAGTATGCGGTGGCAGTCTCGAATCGATTTGATGTGCTCGGTGCTCTCGGGGACCCTGTAGAACTGTGGGATACCTTCAAACGTGAAACTCTACAGGCTGCCAAGGAGTGTATTGGGGACCGCCCGAGGTCAGGGCGTGGTTTTGTCTCGACGGAGACGCTGGAGAAAATCGAGGAGAGTCGCGCTGCCAGGCTGGCTGGGAACCGGGACCAGCACAGGGCTCTGTCACGCCGGACTAGAACCCTCCTGGGGAGAGACAAGGAGAGGTATGTCAGGAGTCTCACTGAGGATGTCGAGAGTCATTTGAACGCTAATGACCTCCGACCCGCCTACCGAGCCCTGAAGAAGCTCCGTTCCAAGTCTCCTTCTCGGGCGAGTGCTATTCGAACAGCAGATGGGCGCCTCGTGTCGGACATGGATGGGCAGATGGCTCGTTGGGCTGAGTACTTTGGGCAGTTGTTCACGGTGGACCCTCCAACTGGGCAGCTTCACACCACTGGGTTACAGGTAGTGGATGCCGATCCTCCCATTGACGAAAGCGCACCCTCTCTTGACGAAGTCAGAGAGGCTGTAGCAAAGTTGAGGGGTGGAAAGGCAGCTGGTGTTTGTAATATCAGTGCGGAGCTCCTCAAAGCTGGGGGTGAGGCCATGATCCACGGGTTGCATGCTGTCCTGACTGCCGTGTGGCAATCAGGTACCATTCCTCCTGACTGGAAAAGGGGGCTGGTCGTCCCTATCTGGAAAGGGAAAGGGGACCGTCAGGACTGCAACAATTACCGCGGTATTACACTGCTCAGCGTACCAGGCAAGGTGCTTGCCCATCTATTGCTGACACGGATTCGCAGCCATATGGTGAAGCATCAGAGACCTCAGCAGTCTGGGTTCACGCCTGGTAAGTCAACAACGGACCGTATCCTAGCGCTTCGTGTCCTGGTGGAACGCCGACGTGAGTTTCGACAGGGGATGCTTGCAGCCTATGTTGATCTCAAGAAGGCGTTTGACTCGGTGCATCGTGAGTCACTCTGTGATCTTCTGCGACTTCGAGGGATTCCTGCAAGGACTATTGGTTTGATAACTGGTCTGTATTCTGGGACTGAGAGTGCTGTGAAGTGTGGGGCAGGTGTATCCGGCTTCTTTCCTGTGAATACAGGAGTGAGACATGGGTGCGTCCTTGCCCCATCACTTTTCAACGCTTGTATGGACTGGGTAGTGGACAAGGTTGTAGATCAAAGTGATTGTGGAGCATCCGTCGGCAACACCAAGATCACTGTTCTTGTTTTTGCCGATGATGCAGTAATCTTTGCTGAGTCGCTGGAGGTCCTGGTGATGGCTCTCGAGGCGCTGCACGAGGAGGCAAAGCCTTTGGGACTTGAGGTCTCCTGGCTCAAGACCAAGGTCCAGGTGTTTGGAGACTTACTAGATGAAGCAGTACAGTCTGTTCATGCGTGTGGCGAGGACATTGAGATCTTGGAAAGTTTTACATACCTTGGTAGCGCAGTCCATAATGACGGCGGGTCGCGTCAAGAAGTCTTACGGCGGATTGGCATAGCCCATGGTGTTATGGACTCGCTCAGCGGGAGTATTTGGCGTTGTCGGTACCTGTGCAGGAGGACAAAGATCCGGATCTTCAAATCGCTTGTGATCCCTGTCTTAATCCATGGTTGTGAGACATGGACACTAAATAGTGACTTGAAGAGACGAATCAATGCCTCTGGTAATAAGTATCTTCGCAGAATCATGGGGTATCGCTTGGATGATTACGTGTCAAATCAGCGATTGCACCGTGAGACTGAATCGAGGCCTATTACCTGCATAGTCCGTCAGCGCCAACTTCGGCTATATGGGCATGTGGCACGCTACCCTTGTTACCCTTAGTCACCCCTAAAAACATTTTCTGTTGAGTGATATGATTGTGGTCCCGTAAATTAAGCGAGCGTGTTGATGAGAGGGAGAGCGGGTGGAGCGAAGTTCTCTTTTCGGGTGGACAGCGCTGGGTGGCTGGGTGTGGAAGCTCCGTGGATAGGCCACGTGTTGTGCTGAGAGAATGGTACAAGGGAAGTAAATTGTGTGTTGGGTGTGTGCTTGAGTTGGTGATTGACTTGGTGTGTGATTGACTGATGGTGTATGTGGGTCGGAGGTGTGTGGCTGGCGTGAGCAGCAGCTCAGCTGATGGTGTATGTGTGTCGGAGGCGTGTAGCCTGGTGTGTGCTTTGTGGCTGTGTTGACTGGCGTGTAAGCCTGATGGTGTGTGATGGTGTGGGCTTAACTGTGGCGAGTAGCCTGGTGAGTGGTGATTGGTGGATTGATGTTTGAGACATCAAAGGGCTATCATAGATTTATTTCTTTGTTTCTGTACATATATGATTATGAAAATATATAATATGTTAAATAGAGAAGTGAGTAAATATTTGCCTGGTGGTTGTGAGAGTGAGGTGTGGTTGTGAGAGTGAGGTGTGGTTGTGAGAGTGAGGTGTGGGGAGTGAAAATCTAGCTACCAACCAGCCGGCCCGGGAGAACTTCTCTTAAGGGAGAAGTAAGGCACATTGATAGGTATTGCACAATATTTACTGTGCATGTTTTTGCAGCAGGGAGCTGCAGTGTGGTGAAGTGTGGCTGGGGACGTAACACCCTGAAGCCGATCCTTCTCATCGGGTTGTATCTGTAAGAGACAATCCGGCGTGGAGGAGGCCAAGAGGGCGCCCACAAGGCTCGTGGCTGGGGCAAGTTGATATTTCTTGTCGAGAGCTGCTTGGTATGGGAAAGGAGCCTGCATGGGAACTCGCGCGTGGTGACCCCCGGGAGTGGCGTCGTAGGGTGGGCGAGGCGACGCGCCCCCCGGCGTATGCCCCCAATGATTGATTGAATATCACATGAATATACTAGATTGTATGACCAGTATATCAGCTAACTTACACACATATTTATTTTTATAATGGTGATTGGCAATATCTTTACTACTAAGAATAGCGAGGGAATTAACATCCGAGTAAGTAGGACTGCGCGTAACATAGATAGATGCAGGTGAAGGTAAGGCAGGCGTGACATGTGTGATGGGTGAACTACTAAGCGACTAAATATTATCTCAAACTAATCAATATTGTAATACTTATACTGTTGATGCAAAGTGAGTTTTTGGTCACACATCAGGGAAACTAGGGGCCTTAAGAATGGAATATTACGACCAATTAAATACTATCCTACATCTCTCTATTTCTCTCATAAGAACATAAGAAAATAAGGAAGCTACAAGAGGCTGTGAGACCTACACGAGGTAGTTCCTGTTAGTTCTCTCTCTCTCTCTCTCTCTCTCTCTCTCTCTCTCTCTCTCTCTCTCTCTTCTCTCTCCTCTCTCTCTCTCTCTCCTCTCTCTCTCTCTCTCTCCTCTCTCTCTCTCTCTCTCTCTCTCTCTCTCTCTCTCTCTCTCTCTCTCTCTCTCTCCTCCTCTCTCTCTCTCTCTCTCTCCTCTCTCTCTCTCTCTTCTCTCTTCCTCGTTCTCTCTCCTCTCTCTCTCTCTCTCCTCCTCTCTCTCTCTCTCTCTCTCTCTCTCTCTCTCTCTCTCTCTCTCTCTCTCTCTCTCTCTCTCTCGTCTCTCTCTCTCCTCTCTCTCTCCTCTCTCTCCTCTCTCTCTCTCTCTCGCTCGCTGTCTTCTCGTCTCTCTCTCTCTCATCTCTCTCTCTCTCCTCTCTCTCTCTCTCTCTCTCTCTCCTCTCCTCCCCTCTCTTCTCTCTCTCTTCTCTCTCTCTCTCTCTCTCTCTTCTCTCTCTTCTCTCTCTCATAGTACATCTCAAAGACACTTCAAAACAATTGAAGCATAGTTAGTTACTGAAGTAATTGTGATCGTAATTCTTTCAACAATAAAGGTATACATATATCTGGCACGTTTACTGTCATCAAATAGAACTCGTGATAGTTAAGACATAAGATAGTTAACACAAGTTAAGAAGTGAGCAAGTACAAGAATCAAGGAGAAAACTGTGAAATGAAACTTAAGTGTCGAGGGTTTGAGAATCGCTTGGGACTTGTCTCGTAAACTTCAGCGGGAGGCGGTTGCGGGCTTGTCAGCGGTGGTGGTGGCGGCGGCGATGCGCAGGACAAGTGGGTCTGCCGTTTACCTTTTTTTGTTTGCTCTGTAACGCATTTAGAGGGTTCGCGTATCCAGCTATAGTGTTACCGTGTGTTTTGTGGTGTGTTAAGGTACCCTGGCTGCCTGCAAGCTTCGGGCAGGCCGGGTGAAACCAGGAAGCAGGCCGGAGGTGAGGTGCAGGAGGCCCGTTGAGCTGCATGTTGCCGTGAGTAGCCAGCCATCTTGTGTGTCATCATGTTTTCCTTGTGATATTTCTTTCATTCATCGTGTGTGTAGGACTGAGTGAGGATTTTACATGTTTGTTCATGGCACTTTGCATAAGTATATGGAGAACCACGCTATGATGAAGGAAAGGCTTTGAGGTTACTTGGTGAGTGACTTTCTTGATGCCATAACCCCCCATTCCCCCACCCTACCCCCTCTTGTTTCTTGAAGCTTAGCCTCCCCAATCCTCCGCCTCCTCCCCTCTCTCCCCTTCCCTCCTCGATGACGGCGTCTCTTACTCTTAGTTTGATATATTTAGGCGGTATAAACCCCCCCATTCCCCTCCCTATGAATGTGACTCAGTAAATTGTACGTTAAGATATGAAGTGGACTTACTTATCACAAAAAGAAAGTTAAAGATTTGAGATGTGGCGTACAACTGCAACCACCAAACATTCGCGTTAGTAACAAGAATTGTGACGCTTAACTAACGAGTAATTATCCCGTAGGGTAGCTGTAACAAGGCGTCACGGCGAGCAGTGGCGTAGGTAGGTATCTATCAATGGAGGGCACCTGGGGGGCGGCACAGCTGAGTATGGGGGGGGGGCAGTAGGCAAGCGGAGCCAGGGGCCACTCTGATGCTCTCTCTCTCTCCTCTCTCTCTCTCTCTCTCTCTCTCTCTCTCTCTCTCTCTCTCTCTCTCTCTCTCTCTCTCTCTCTCTCTCTCTCTCTCTCTCTCTCTTTTGTATGTATGTATGTACTATGTATAAGCGTCATCTTCTCAGCCTCCCTCTCCATTACGCTTCTCCTTTTCCCTCCATCCCTCCCTTTCCTGGCTTCTTGGCTCACTCTTCTCTCACCTTACAAACTTCCCTCCCCGGGGCCATCTCTTTCTCTGCTTACGAAGACTTTCCTTCTCCCTCCTTCCTCCTCCCTCCCTCCCGTCTCCTCCTCCGGCATCACCATCACAACATCTTTATCATCTGTGTCATGCATCCTCATTATCAAAGCAGGTCTTTATTCGTCCTTCGTGACATCCCCACTTTTCACCATAATGTTTGTCCAGATCTGATGCTGCGTCCGACAACACGACACCGACACACGGACGGTTCCTATTTACGCTCCTTTATCTTAATGTCTTTCGTTAGTCAAAAAAATGTATGAGTTGCGCCGGTAATCTTGGGAGACTTGCACGAAATGTGAGGTGAATGAGTGAGGCAAACTTTTCGAGAGTAAAAGCTGACGTCGGACATTGTCGGTGGTAAGATGCCATGGAAGTGAAGTAGGTGGAAGTTTGTTGTCAAGGAGTTTTTTGCGTCAAAAAATGTATCGGCGCGTGGTTCACATTCTTTCTTGATAAAAACTCAGTGCATACTTGTGAGATGAGTGAGGGTTATGAAAACACTCGAGTATAATTTTATCCGTCATAGTGGATTTTTTTTTTTTTTCCCTTAAGGTTAGGTTAGGTTAGGATATATAATATGTATTCATTACCCATTTTCGCTTCCCTTCATGTTCGTGGTGATGCTTGAAGCAGACTGTCTGGTGATGGGCGGTAATGGCATGTAATGGAACAGTAATGGTAGGGTTGGCTCGGATCGATGAGCTGGATAACCATGATAGCAATGGACAACTCTAATTCACCCGATCCTATTAAAATAATAATATAGTATATGCAAAGACTATTCTATACTGGACTTGCTACTCATTTTGGGCTATTTCCAGTGGAGGCCAGTTTTGCGATTCCTGCCATTTTCGAACATCACTCCCTTTTCCCTTCCTATGGTTTATCAGTATATATGATATACCGTTATCTTCGTAAATGTTTGTTCTATAATATTATCAAATAAAAAACAGTAAAATGCAATAAAGAAATGCCATTATGAGAGAGTTAAGAAATATGCATGAACTTAATATTCACTTGAACTCATCGCTATTTAATATTTTGCGAGAAAACATTTTAGATGCTAGCGATAGAAAGAAGCGGATTTTCATTAGCTTTCCATTGCTATATTTCGTTTTCTGATAAATGAATCATAACCATGCATGAATTAGCGTTAACTAAAAAAATAACATCATCTATCGGGATAATTACCTGATGGATGATGTTATTTATTTAGTTAACGCTAAGTTATGCATGGTTCTAATTCATTTATCAGAAAATGAAATATAGCAATGGAAAGCTAATTAAATTCCGCTTCTATTGATTTGTTGCATGTAAAAAGTCTTCAAGCCAAATATCAAATTGCGATGAGTTTAAGTGAATATAAGTTCATGCATATTTCTTCAGTCTCATAATGGAATTTTTTTAGTTAGTGTATTTTACAGTTTTTTATTTGATAATATTATAGAACAAACATTCACGAAGATAACAGTGTATCATTTATACTGATATGCCATAGTCTACTGTATTCATGGAACACTTTTTTACTTGCCGATACGATTGATGATGCTATTTTTTTAGTTAACGCTAATTTAGGCATGGTGATAATTCATTTATCAGAAAACGAAATATATCAATGGAAAGCTAATGAAAATCCGCTTCTTTCTATCGCTAGCATCTAAAATGTTTTCTCGCAAAATATTAAATGGCGAAGAGTTTAAGTATATATTTAGGTCATGCATATTTCTTCACTCTCTCATAATGACATTTCTTTAGTGTACTTTACTGTTTTTTATTTGATAATATTATAGAACAAACAGTTACGAAGATAACGGTATATCATATATACTGATAAACCTTAGGAAGGGAAATAGGGGTGATGTTCTAAAATGGCAGGAATCGCAAAACTGGCCTCCACTGGTCATGGGCGGGTTGGCGCGGGGCACGAGTAGCAAGTCCAGTATAGAGTAGTCTTTGGTATATGTTATAACGCAATCATTCCACGCAAAAAAACTCCAGATAGCGAGCGTTTCATATCAGTTGACGCTGTGTCATAAATAGCTTAAAGTCACAGCAGATGCTGAATTTCAACTTTTTTTTATTGCACACACACACACACACACACACACACACACACACACACACACACACACACACACACACACACACACACACTAAACACACACACACACACACACACACAAAAGCTGACTGGAATCGCGGCTATCACACTTTACCTTCGCCAGATTTCCCCAGCTACCCATTTATTGACCAGCGCTGAGTGACTAATCCAGACTAACACATACACAAACACACACACACACACATAGACACACACAAACACACACAAACACACACACACACACACACACACACACACACACATTCACTATTAACAAGGGACATCAAAGTGGGTGGTGAGCAAACACAAAGCATCCTGCATCACACTATTTACTACAGCACAAACACCTGAGAGGCAAAGCAATCCCCACCACCAACACCACCACCACCACCACCACCACCACCACGGGGTCGATCAGGGGCAAAGGTTTGCATTCGTAACCCGCTAGGATGAATGTCTAGTCTACCCATGCAGTACATTAATCCTATCGGCCGTTTACAATGCCAGATTGCCAACACAGTGCCATTATTTGCAGAGACAACTGGCTGTTACTGTATAACGTTAACCAAAACCAAGATATATATATATATATATATATATATATATATATATATATATATATATATATATATATATATATATATATATATATATATATATATATATATATATTAGTGATGGACCGAATGTCTATTTTCCCTATTCGCGAATGCGAATGCGAATATTTGGTTTTAATATTCGCGAATGCGAATGCGAATATTTGGTTTTAATATTCGCGAATGCGAATGCGAATTGCGAATATTACATAATATTTCAAGTAATACACTATTTGTTATATCATACAGGTAACTGCAATATTTGTATGTATTGTAAGAGTTTAGCCATACAAATATGAATGTCTAAAGTAAATTCCATTCAATTTTCTAGGTTTTTAGGTTGCGGGACGAGGACCCATTCTTATACGAATAATTACATGATAATATCTTACATGAATAACTATTATTGCTAAGTTTACTTTGCCATGTCATTAGAGATAATCTCGCAATACGTAATCCCAAACCCCACTGATGTGACTGGACGCCATTACGCAGTAGGCTGGTGCAATACTGTTCTCTTTCAAAGAAAGTTGATTGTGCTCGTGAGTGACAGAGAAGAGCGCGTATATGCTTACTGCAGTATGGCTCACAAGGCAATGAGTTGAGTTCAGTAACAGTGACCTTGAGATTAGCGGCTGCCACTCTGTTGGAGGGTAGAGGATGGAGGTAGTGTTAGAGGGACTATGGCCTGCCCTAGACTACCACTACGTCTCCTTACCACATTTTTTTTAACTTAAGGCCGTGTCACACGACACGAGCGATATTTACCGGCATCTTTTAGTATTTTGCTACCAAAAGATGCCCGTAGTGGTGGCAAAAAGTGCGCGTGTTGTCACACGGCGCTTCGGCTAAGAGCATCTTCCTACCAGAGTAGCTAAGATCTTCTTATTCTTCTATCTTAGCTACTCTACTTCTTGCTTCTAGTGGCATCTATAAAATGTCCTTCCCTCCTCACATTTCCCTTGATAAATATATCACTCAAAACCTTACTTGTATTCCTAAATCAAGTAAAAATAACATATCATAATATATTAAAATATTATTATCCCCGTAGAAACACCGCAGCCTATCAAATTCCTGTTTTGAACAACATTTTATGTCATAACTTCTCATCAACAACTCAAAACTTAACTATATATCTAAATCATACGTAAACAAATATAAATAACACTCATGTACCATATCATACACGTGTCTTGTATATAGGTATAGAGAGTAAAAACATATTTATTTATCCTACCCTACTCTACCAAACACTTTATTTTCCTCCTCTTATATTTATTTTTCTCCTCTCATCTACACCATATTACTATTACTATACAAAATTATACAGGTATATTCCCTATAGTATACAGCACTTATTTTCCCTAAACAGATCACACAGAGTTGCTACAGCATCTCTTGACCACCCAAGATTGGTCATTTCTCTTTATTTCACTGAAATGTGTAGTTCGTACAAGTCTTGCGTGGCGTCGGCTGCTCCGAGATGTCAACAAAGATGCCAGTACTGGTGGCAAGAGAACGATCATGCGCGACTCCGCGTTTGCTACCAAAAGATGCCGGTATCAGGCATCAAATGGTAGCAAAATACCAAAAGATGCCGGAAAAAGTGTCCGTGTGACACAGCCTTAACGTTCGGCTATACTATTAATTTAATTATATGTTTGCTTGTGTAATATTATGTTCACTTGTTATTTTTTTCTTATTTTTTGTAAGTTTATTGATTTTGGCAAAATATTTGCATATTCGCAAACTACTACGAGTGGAAGGGCGAATGCGAATGCGAATATTGAAAAAACATGCGAATATTCGCAATTGCGAATGCGAATATTCGGTCCATCCCTAATATATTTATATATATATATATATATACAGGGTGTAACACGAGTTTATGCAAATATTGAGACAGATGATATATCGTATAATTCAAAGTAGAAAATGCTCTATACACATATGCTTTTTGAAGCTTCCTTTAGACGCGAGATGAAGTGTGAAAAAACAAGGCGGCGGTATTGTCACAGCGATGCGACGTATGGAGGTGCACTCGCGGTTGCCACTCGGTGAAATTGTGAATGATTTAATCATCTTTTTTACTTGTATTGGAACATTACTTTAGCTTTTAACGACACAATTGGTATTAATGGACATGTCATTTACCAAATAAGTAGTACATGAGAACAGCATGGCTGTAATAAGCAATACTGTAAAAGGCTACTTGGCATCGTGTTGGAGCGGGGAAGGAAGAGGGGGAAGGCGAGGCTGCCCGGCGCTCACTACCTCCTCACCAGCTCCAACACGATGCCAAGTAGCGTTTTACAGTATTGCTTATTACAGCCATGCTGTTCTCATGTACTACTTATTTGGTAAATAACATGTCCATTACTTGTGTCGTTAATTGTGTTTGTGATGTTCCAGTGCAAGTAAAAATGATGATTACATATGTGAGGGTCCGAAGGAAAGGAGAGAAGGATAAATAAGGGAATAGAAGAAGAGAATAAGGCAAAAGAGAGAATCTCTGATAACGGTAGTGGAAGCGAGAAGCGACGATGGTTTTCGCTGACACAACTATCCTTATCAAACCATCAAGGGGAGAGAAAAGGGCCCAAACTGAAAAAATCGCTGACGTTAGGTGTGGGTGTGTATGAGCGTCCACTAGAAGAGAGGAAGAGGGAGTGAGGAGGATTAGGAAGACGGAGTGAGGAGGAGTAGGAAGGAGTGAGAGGGAGAGAAGGCGAGGAGAAGGAATAAGAAGAGTGCTGACCCAGCAGAATTGCCAGCGGCCGGGGATCACCCCACACCACCACCTCACACCTCAATGATTAACTGTCACACTGATATAACCTTTGACCTGTAACTACCACCACACGCCTCGCCTGCCTCTGAAGACAGAGGGCAGGAGGACAGAATCTCTCTATACTCCGGTGTGGGCGGGCGTGCCTCGCGGCGCGCGGTGATACGTGACCATGAGACTAGTGTCTTGTCTTAGGGCAGTGAGCGAGTTATACCGACGGCGGCGCGCGTGCTCGAGTAGGAGGCTGAGTCCCACTCTGTCGCGCCCACACACGCCACGCCCTAATTCGACGCCCCAACGCCCGCCGCTCCACTTTGTCCCCCGGGGCAGGTGCAACTCAACTCTATGGTGCCCCGACGTTACTGCAAGAAGCACCTGCCCCTGTGGCTTTTTCCCCTGTGGTTCCGCCTGGGCCCCCCCTGAGATCACGGGGCCGCAACGGGGCGACGGAGGGATCGCCCCGCATTGCCCCACGGGGCGGGGGTGCAAACTCTACGGTGGGCACGACGTCCTGCCCAAAACACCCCCCCCTGTGGCTTCTCTTCAGGGCCCCCCAGGGATATCGGGGCCGCGGCGGGGCGACGGAGGATCGCCCCGCATTGCCCCACGGGGCGGGGGTGAAACTCTACGGTGTCACGACGTCCCTGCAACACACCCGCCCCTTGTGGCTTCTATTCAGGGCCCTCCGGGGACCACGGGGCATTGCGCGAGACACACGCGGCGGGGCTAGGGGCGAGGTGAACCTCTACGCTGCTACGACGCCCTGCTAGACACTTGCCCCTGAGGCTTCTCCTGGGTTCCCCCTGGGACCCCGGGGCATTACGAGACACACGCAGCAGGGTCTTAGGATCACTTGAGTACCACAGGTCCACCAGGAGTCTACGCAGCAGATGGTGATGTATTAAATATACAGTGCATGCCAGGGCGGGTTTTAAAGATGCCCCCGGAGGACCTGTAGCAAGCCAGGGACCTCGGGGGGGACAAGAAAGGTCGCCCCCCCGGCACTGCTGGGGCTTTTACCAGCCTGGGGAGGCAAGCTCCCCGTATCTCTGACGCCACGGGCACTGCCCCGTTTAACCTAAGTACATATGTAGATGGAGATATGATCAAACCTGGCACCCTACAGGTAGGGGAGCCGGGGATTAAGTGTCATGCCACGTCATCGACCGATTGGATAGAACCGTAGCGGGTGGGGGGTCCGCTAACAGGAGCATCACCCCCCGTTGAGCCCCCTCTCCCCCAGAGTGGGGCTTACCAAAATAATTCAAAATTTCACCGAGTGGCAACCGCGAGTGCACCTCCATACATCGCATCGCTGTGACAATACCGGCCGCCGTGATTTTTCACACTTCATCTCAGTCTAAAGGAAGCTTCAAAAAGCATATGTGTATACAGCATTTTCTACTTAGAAATATACGATATATCATCTGTTTGTTTGTCTCAATATTTGCAGAAACTCGTGTTACACCCTGTATATATCTATCTATTTTATCTATATAATATATTATATATATATTTTATATATATATATATATATATATAAAATATATTATATAAAATATATATATATATATAAAATATATATATATATATATATATAATATATATATATATTATATATTATATATATATTATATTATATATATATATATTTTATATATATATATATATATATATTTTTTTTTTTTTTTTTTTTTTTTTTACATCACAAGAAACTGGCCAAGGGCACAACAAAAATGGGTAACACAAAGCCAGTTTAGTTGCCAGTCCCTATAAAGAAGACAGTAAGAGAATAAAATAAAAACAGAGGGGTTTAGGCCAATTTAGTTCGGGAGGTGTCTTTTTTACTCTTTCTTTTGAAAAAAATTTAAGTCATAGGAAAGTGGAAAAATAGAAATAGGAAGAGAGTTCCAGAGTTTACCAGTGAAAGGGATGAAAGAGTAAAGATACTGATTAACTCTTGCATTAGGAAGATGGACAGAATAGGGATGAGAATGAGTAGAAAGTCTTGTGCAGCGAGGCCGCGGGAGTGAGGGAGGCATGCAGTTAGCATGTTCAAAAGAGCAGTGAGCATGAAAATAACGGTAGAAGAGAGCAAGAGAAGCAACATTGCGGCGGTGATTTAAGGATTGAAGACAGTCAGTCAGAGGAGAGGAGTTGAGGAGACGAAAAGCTTTTGACTCAACCCTGTTTAGGAGATCTGTATGAGTGGATCCTCCCCAAACATGTGAGACATACTCCATACATGGGCGGATAAGGCCCCTGTAGAGAGCAAGCAATTGGGAGGGAGAAAAAAAAGGACGCAGACAGCACAGCACACCTAACTTCTTAGAAGCTCTTTTAGCAAGAGATGAGATGTGAGATTTCCAGTTCAGATTTTTAGTAAAGGATAGTCCTAGAATGTTCATTGTAGAAGAAGGAGACAGTTGAGTGTCATTGAAGAAGAGGGGATAGTTATCTGGTAGGTTTTGTCGAGTAGATAGGTGAAGAAATTGGGTTTTTGAGGCATTGAACAAAACAAGGTTTGCTTTGCCCCAATCAGAAATTATAGAAAGATCAGAAGTTAGGCGCTCAGTGGCATCTCTCCGTGAATCACTTAGTTCCTGTTGAGTTGGACGTCTAATAAACGACGTTGAAAAATGCAGGGTAGAATCATCAGCGTAGGAGTGGATAGGGCTTTGAGTTAGACTTAGAAGATCATTAATAAATAATAGAAAGAGAGTGGGTGATAGGACAGAACCCTGGGGAACACCACTATTGATAGATTTAGGAGAAGAACAATGTCCGTCTACAGTAGCTGCAATAGAACGGTTTGAAAGGAAACTTAAAATGAAGGTACAGAGAGAAGGATAGAAACCGAATGAGGGTAGTTTGGAAATTAAAGATTTGTGCCAGACTCTATCAAAAGCTTTTGATATGTCAAGGGCAACAGCAAAAGTTTCACCGAAACCCCTAAAGGAGGATGACCAAGATTCAGTTAGGAAAGCTAGAAGATCGCCAGTAGATCGCTCTTTACGGAAACCTTACTGACGATCAGATAGAAGATTGTGAGCAGATAGATGCTTAAGAATCTTCTTATTAAGTATAGATTCAAAAACTTTACAAAGGCAGGAAGTCAAAGCTCAGGACGGTAGTTTGAAGGATTAGAACGGTCACCTTTCTTAGGAACAGGTTGGATGTGAGCAAACTTCCAGCAAGAAGGAAATGTGGAAGTAGATAGACAAAGACGGAAAAGTTTGACCAGGCAAGGTGCAAGCACAGAAGCACAGTTTTTTTAGAACAATAGGAGGGACTCCGTCAGGACCGTAAAGGCCATGTCACACGGACACTTTTTCCGGCATCTTTTGGTAGCAAAAGCGTATCAGGCATCATTTGACGCCTGATACCGGCATCTTTTGGTAGCAAACGCGGAGTCGCGCATGTTCGTTCTTTTGCCACCAGTACCGGCATCCTTGTTTACATTTCGGTGCATGTGGTGCCAGATGCAGGATAATTTCCCTGTTTGAGGGAAGGTTTGGCTTCGAAAGGGGGAAAATAAAGGCAAAGAAGAGGAAAAAATACCATTTTGTTTATCTTATATATATATATATATATATATATAATAATATATATATATATATATATAATATATATATATATATATATGACATATATATACTAAGTCTTGTTGCACGATCCATAGTGTTTTGTTTTGGGCACGGGTCAAGGAAGATGCCGGTAGGAAGATGCTCGTAGCCGAAACGTCGTGTGACAAGTCGCGCACCTTTTGCCACCAGTACGGGCATCTTTTGGTAGCAAGATACCAAAAGATGCCGGAAAATATTGCTCGTGTGGCATGGCCTTAAGCCTTCCGAGGATCTAGGCCAGAAAGGGCAAAGAAAACATCATTCCGAAGGATCTTAATGACAGGCATAATACAGTCAGAGGGTGGAGGAGAAGGAGGAACAAGCCCTTCATCAGCCAGAGTGGAATTTTTAGCAAATGTTTGAGCGAAGAGTTCAGCTTTAGAAGTAGATGAGACAGCTGTGGAGCCATCTGGGTGAAGCATAGGAGGGAAAGATGCAGAAGAAAAATTGTTAGAGATGTTATTAGCTAGATGCCAGAAGTCACGAGAGGAATTTGATTCAGAAAGATTTTGACATTTTCTATGAATGAAAGAGTTTTTGGTAAGTTGAAGTAAAGATTTGCCATGATTACGGGCAGAAATATAAAGGGCATGAGTTTCAGGAGGTGGATGCTTACGGTACCGTTTGTGAGCCACCTCTCTATCTCGGACAGCATGAGAACAAGCAGAGTTAAACCAAGGTTGACGGGCTTTAGGATTAGAGAAAGTATGTGGAATGTACGCCTCCATGCCAGAGACTATGACCTCAGTTATGCGCTTTGCACAAAGAGATGGGTCTTTGACATGGAAGCAGTAATCATTCCATGGAAAATCAGAGTAGTACTGCCTTAGGTCTTCCCACTTAGCTGAGTTGAAGTGCCAGAAGCACCTCCGCTTAGGTGGATCCCGAGACGGTACCGGAGCGATAGGACAGGTTACAGAAATAAGATTGTGATCGGAGGAACCCAACGGAGAGAATAGTTTCACAGAGTAAGCAGAAGGGTTTGTAGTTAGGAAAAGATCAAGAATGTTGGGCGTGTCTCCAAGGCGGTCAGGAATACGGGTAGGGTGCTGCACCAGCTGCTCTAGGTCTTGGAGGATAGAAAAGTGATAGGCTTGTTCACCAGGTTGGTCAGTTAAAGAAGATGATAGCCAAAGCTGGTGGTGAACATTGAAGTCCCCAAGAATGGAAATTTCAGCTAAAGGAAAATGAGATGAGATGTGCTCCACTTTTGATGTTAAATAGTCGAAGAATTTTACATAGTCAGAGGAGTTACGTGAGAGATATACAGCACAGATCAATTTAGTAAGAGAGTGACATTGAAGTCGAAGCCAGATGGTAGAAAATTCGGAAGATTCAAGGGCGTGGGCACGAGAGCCCAAGAAGTGATGTCATTGGGCACATATACGCAACAGCCAGCTTTGGATTTAAAATTAGAATAGAGACAGTAGGAGGAGACAGAAAAAGGTCTGCTGTCAGTGCTCACAGCCAACTGAGTTTCGGTGAGGAAAAGAAGAATATATATATATATATATATATATATATATATATATATATATATATATATATATATATATATATATAGATAGATAGATAGATAGATAGATAGATAGATAGATAGATAGATAGATAGATAGATAGATAGATAGATAGATAGATAGATAGATAGATAGATAGATAGATAGATAGATAGATAGATAGATAGATAGATAGATAGACAGATAGATATTTATATATAAATAAATATATATATATATATATATATATATATATATATATATATATATATATATATATAGATAGATAGATAGATAGATAGATAGATAGATAGATAGATAGATAGATAGATAGATAGATAGATAGATAGATAGATAGATAGATAGATAGATAGATAGATAGATATTTATATATATATATATATATATATATATATATATATATATAGAGAGAGAGAGAGAGAGAGAGAGAGAGAGGAGAGAGAGAGAGAGAGAGAGAGAGAGAGAGAGAGAGAGAGAGAGAGAGAGAGAGAGAGAGAGAGAGAGAGAGAGAGAGAGAGAGAGAGAGAGAGAGAGAGAGAGAGAGAGAGAGAGAGAGAGAGAGAGAGAGAGAGAGAGAGAGAGAGAGAGAGAGAGAGAGAGAGAGAGAGAGAGATATATATATATATATATATATATATATATATATATATAACCAAATATAAATAAATATAAATAAATATAATCAAACACACAGACCATAAATTTCAATACATGAAGCATATCTATCTATCTATCTATCTATCTATCTATCTATCTATCTATCTATATATATATCTATATATATCTATATCTATCTATATTATATATATATATATATATATATATATATATATATATATATATATATATATATATATAATATATATATATATATACCTATTTACCTATATCCATCTATCTCTATATATATACATCTATCTATCTATATGTATATATATATATATATATATATATATATATATATATATATATATATATATGTATATGTATATGTAACGCGGGAAAATGGGTTAAAACTTTTGACTCGTGATTGACAAAGAGTTTACGAAGAGTTTATGAAGAGAAGAGTGGGAGGGGGTAAAGTAATATATAAAATGTCGAGTAATGAAATGCGTAATTTTCCTCCACTCCCCAGTTCTGAATCACTATATAGAAATATATTTTGATATATTTTGTACCGACGGTAGCTGGTGACGTCAGCGGGCCAGGCAAGGAGGAAGGTAGATCGCCATATTAGATGTCTTTGGGTCCACGTGTCAGTTGTGGTAAGACGTGCGGGGAGGTGTGGTTTTCAACCCTGGATAAGGTACGTGCAGGGAAAATGTGTTGGTAGGGATGTAGATGAGATTAATTAATTATCTGTGATAACATGAAAGCTAATGGAATGTGTTATTCATATGGTTCAAGGTAGCAGTGGGGAGCCGGCTGGATGAGCGGCTGGATGAGCAGTGGGGGAACAGCTGTGAACGCCTCTGTTTGAACACCAGGATACAGCTAAGGCTCAGTCTCATAGCTGGAGTGTGTGGGCATTGATACCTGACTCAGAGAATCAGTGTGACGGGAAAAGTTACACAGAGAACCAGTGACGGGACATTTACTCAATGATTTAGGTTAAGAAGGAGTTATAGGATTACGGTTTTGAGCACGAGCTGAGAGTCGCGTCGTGTCGTTGCTATTAACATTAGGTATGTATTTAAGTTAAGACATAAGTTAAGATATTAGGTTAAGAAGGAGTTGGGAAGTAATTACTGGTGAATCAGTAAAGTGCAAATGTATTAAGTTTCTGATAACGCGTTGTTATTCAGACCCATTAGTACTTGCATGTTTCCTTAATCTTATAATTTTTTTCCCACTTATTGTGGGTGGTGGCAGCGTAATAGCCAGGATTGTGGAGCCCTCTTGAATTAATGTCAAAGTAATAAACCTATAAAGGGGGGCGCTAGATATATATATAGATATATGTATATATATATATATATAGATATTATATATATATATATATATATATATATATAGATATATAGTTTAATTATATATATAGATATATAGATAGATAGATAGATAGATAGATAGATAGATAGATATGCTTCATGTATTGAAATTTATGGTCTGTGTGTTTGGTTATATTTATTTCGTCGGCGTTATTGTCGCGGTGCAGTGGTAGAGTGCGTTGTTACCGACGAAATTCAATACATGGGTAATACAGCTGCTGTTCCAACATGGGCTGAGTTTTTAGACCCGCCTTTCCCGGGGATGATCAATGCGGCACAGTTGTCGGCGTGTGGAGGAAGGTGTTTACTGGCTAGGTTTGGTTTAGACTGGCTGGCTGACCTTCCCCATCTGTCACCAGGGTATATAACACTGGGGAAAAAAAATTTTGTTGAGTTAGGTCTGACACTTGTATTAAGTAATTTTTGGGTGCTGAATCCAAAACTGATCTCAGTTTTTCTCTATCACGTCAAGTTTTGAACGTAGGATTTTCGTTTTCTTAAAAATATAAAAAATACTGTACATAACAGTAACAGTGCTTATTTTATAAAAAGTTGCAAATGTTAACATACAATGAAAAAATGAAAAGATAGGCATGAATAGAATGTTTATTTAACATTATCATGTTTTTAGAAAGGATAAGGCTATAATTGTGTGCAGGTTAAGGTAAAATTTACGTTGTAGTTTTGTCGGAGTGTTCACTTGAGGACTATCGCGTTTGATGCTCCAACAATATCAACCATCATATGCACATCCCATTACCCTGGTAACGTTCTTCCATAACTTCAATCTTGGTGAATCGTTCACCTTGCTCGTCGCTAGCAGCACCAAGATTTTCCGGAAAGTTGGCAAGATGGCTATGCAAAAAAATGTACTTTAATACTCATGTTGCAACCAAGCGCTTTGTAGCTCTCCAATAGTTCTGAACAATTTCTGTGTAATTATTGCACGTGTATTTCCAAGAAAGTTCTTGACGACGTCTTTGAATGATGCCAAGCATTCTTTTCAAGGTCTGACAGTACCGTTGAAATGTTCATCTTTGATGAGCTGTCGAATTTGGGGACCATCAAACACCCCGGCCTTGTTTTTTTTAAATTTGACTGTCCAGGAAATGCCAAGATGATGTATTTCAAACAGTCGCCATCAGTTGACAATGCTTTTACAAATTTTTCATGAGACTTAGTTTTATGTGCAGAGGTGGGAATATTATTTTCTTCCTGTCAACAAGTGGCTCATGTACAATGTTGGGATCTCCAGGTTTAAGATCAGATCCGGAGGCATTCGTCTGAACCCAAGCTTCTCTCGAGCTTGCTATCCCACATACGAGAAAGCAGGGATACTTTTGTATCCACGTTGTTGACCAAGAAGGAAGGACACCATTTTAAGGTCACACAGATGTTTCCCAAATTGTGTTTTGTCATATTGCAATAACTCAATGACTCTCTTTACATCTCCAATTCTTCACAAAGACAGACCGAAGCCCAATAGGACTGCGCCAAACAAATTGCCATTGTGTAGAAGTTTTACTACAGCTCACAATTTGGAATTTTGCTTATCTGGAGGGTAAGCTGTGGAGAAAAAACTTGAGTGCTAGAAAAAACTGACTACAGATTTGGAATCAGCATGCCAATTTTAGTCTAAATAAGCTCAAAAATCTAACTCAACAATTTTTTTTTTTTTAATTGTTCCCCAGTGTATAATCAACCACTCTCATGGGTAAGGGTATCGCGGGGCCTTAATAGCAACCATAACAAAATATGTTACCGCCAGCTTAAGGGGAACTAGACTTGATGGTGAAACCGAATCTTTTCAGTAAGGGTCGTTGAGATAATCTCTGCAGAGCTTCAGTTCACTCTCCGTGTTTTCATTTGCATTAAATTATACCAATATTGCTAGGGATCTGATAATGATAATGAAGATAGTAATGATGATAATAATAACAATATGATATATATATAATTGTAATACTATCTATAATAATATAAGCGAAAGTGTGTCTGTCTGTCTGTCTGTCTGTCTGTCCGCGATAGGTGCCGCCCCCCGTGGCGGAATCCCATCATATGTCACTGTTTTGGAACCAGCTCGACCAGGGGAAGGTTTTAAGCCCACTGATGAGATGATCCGATCACTTTTTTTCTTTTTTTTTTTTTAGCAGCCTATTAGCGAGAATTATGAAAAAAAAATGTGGGTTGCGAGAATTGAGGAAAAACCTTGATGTAGGGTGACGGGTAATGGGGGAGTGAATGGGTGGGGTGATGGTAATGGGTGTGGGGTATGGGTGAGTGCATGGGTGGGGGGTGATGGGTTGGGGGTGATGGGTGATGGGTGAGGGAATAGGTGGGGGGTGATGGGTAAAGGGGGAGTGAATGGGTGTGTGGTATGGGTAATGGGTGAGTGAATGAGTGAGGGGGAATTGGTAATGGGTGAGTGAATGGGTGGGGGGAATACATACATTTTATATCCATGATTCAGGAAAATTAGAAGGGCTATCTGGAGAGTCTGTGTTTGGTGGGCCTTCGGCCACCAAACACAGGTGGGGGGGCCGAAGGCCCACCAATAGCCCTAATGGGTGAGTGAATGGGTGGGGGGGGATGGGTAATGGGTGAGTGAAAGGGTTGAGGGGGATGTGAATGGGTTGGCGTTAATACATACATTTCTACATCCATGATTGCAGGAAAGTAGAAGGGGCTATCTGGAGAGTTTTGGTGGGCCGAAGGCCCACCAAACACAGGTGGTGGGGCCCAAGGCCCACCAATAGCCTCCGCAGGAGCTAGCCAAAAAGGCCCCCCGGAGTGTGGCTTTGCGGCAGTATCTATAATATAAGCGAAAAATGTCTGTCTGTCCCCTCCGCGATAGGTGCCGCCCCCCGTGCCCCAATCCCCTCATATGGCATAGTTTTGGAAACCCGCTCGACCAGGGGGAAAGGTTTTTTTAAACCCTTTTTTGAGATGATCCATCCCTTTTTTTTTTTTTTTTAAGCGCCTATTAGCGAGAATTGTGAAAAAAAGGTGGGTTGCGGAATTGGGGAAACCTTGAGGGTAGGTAGGGGGGATGGGTAAGGGGGGGTTTTGGGGGTAATGAGTGGGGGTTTTGTGGGGGAAGTAAAAGGGGGTGGGGGTGAGGGGTTGAGGGAATAGAGGGGGGGTGGGGGGGGGAAAGGGGTTGATGAATGGGGGGGTTGGGGTGTGGGTAATGGGTGAGTGGGGGGGTGGGGGGTGAGGGTTTAATGGGTGAGGAATGGGGGGGGGTTTGAGGGGGTTAATGGGTGAGAAAAAGGGTTTGGGGTGATGTAAAATGGGTTAGCGTTAAACTACAACAGGGTTTCAGGAAAGCTAGAAGGGGCTATTGGAGCGTCTGTTTTTGGTGACCCTTTCCCCCCCGGCCCCCCCCCAAAAATTTTAGCCCCCGCAGGACTAGCGAAAAGTCCGCCCGGAGGGCGCCTGCGGCTAGAAATAATAAAAAGCGAAAGAGTGGGGTCTGTCGGGTTGTCTTTCGGTCTGTCCGCGAAGGGGGCCGCCCCCTGTGGCGGAAAACCCCTCATATGTCACAGTTTTGGGAAACAGGTTGACCAGGGGGAAAATTTAAAACCCCTTATAGGATGATCCGATCACTTTTTTTTTTTTTTTTTTTTTTTTTGCCCTATTAGCGAGAAAATGTGGAAAAAAAAAAATGGGTTTTTCGAGGGAATTTAGGAAACCTTGGGTGTAGGGGATGGGTAATAGGTGGTGAATTGGGGGGGGTATGGGGAATGGGGGTGGGGTGATGGGGGAGTGAATGGGGGGGGGTTTTGGGTTTTGGGTGAGGGAATAGGGGGGGTGATGGGTTTAAGGGGGAGTGAAAGGGGGTGTGGTGGGGAAGGGTGAGTGAAGGGGGGGGGGGGGATGGGGAAAGGGTGAGTGAAAAGGGTGGGGGGTGATGGGTTTAAAGGGGTTTAAATTTAATGGGTGGGGGTGGGGTGAATGGGTTTGGGGGGGGATTTGGGGAAAAGGGGGAAATGAATGGGTTGGGGGGGAAAACAAAACATTTTAGGAAGTTTAGGGAAGGGGGGTATCTGGAGGTCTGTGTTTTGGGGGGCCCAGGTGGGGGGTAATGGGGCTATCTGGAAGGGGGCTATCTGTGAGAATGATGGTTGGGGAATGGGGCATCTGTATGAATGAATGGGGGAGAATGGGTCTATTATGAGAAAGAAAGGTGGAGAAGGGGCTTTTCTTGAGAATGAATGGTGGAGAATTTGGGGCTATTGTGTTTTGGGGGGCCCCGGAAAGGGCCCCCCAAAGGGCCCCCCCAGGAGAAACCAAAAAAATTTCCCCCCGGGGGGCGGCTTTTGGGTTTCAGGAAAGTTTAGAAGGGGGCCCTGATGTGAATTGGGTTGCGTTAAACAAACATTTTTTAAAAAAAAAGATTTCAGGGAAAAATTTGAAGGGGCTATCTGGAGAGTGTGTTTGGGGGCCCAAGGCCCCCCAAACACCCGTTTGGGGGGCCGAAGGCCCACCCAAAAGCCCTCCGCAGGACTAGCCAAAAAAGGCCGCCCGGGGGGCGGTTTTGGGGGCTAGTCTATAATAATATAAGCGAAAGTGTGTGTGTGTCTGTCTTCTGTCTGTCTGTCTGCCCTGTCTGTCCGCGATAGGTGCCGCCCCAGTGCCCCAATCCCCTCATAGGGCAGTTTGGAACCAGTCGACCGGGAAAGGTTTTAACCCACTTATGAGATGAACCGATCTTTTTTTTTTTTTTTTTTTTTTTAGCAGCCTATTAGCGAGAATTGTGAAAAAAAAGTGGGTTGCGAGAATTGAGGAAACCTTGATGTAGGGTGGGGGGGTAAGGGTTGGGGTGATGGGTAATGGTGGTTGGGTGATGGGTGAGTGAATGGGTGGGGGTTGATGGTGATGGTGAGGGAATAGATGGGGGTGATGGGAAATGGGTGAGTGAATGGGTGTGTGGTGATGGGTAATGGGTGGGGGTTGATGGGTAATGGGTGAGTGAATGGGTTGGGGGTGATGTGAATGGTTGGCGTTAATACATACAATCATGATTTCAGGAAAGCTAGAAGGGGCTATCTGGAGCGTCTGTGTTTGGTGGGCCTTCGGCCCACCAACACAGTGGCTGGGCCGAAGGCCCACCAATAGCCCTCCGCAGGAGCTAGCCAAAAAGTCCGCCCGGAGGGGGGCTTTGCGGCTAGTATATATATAATTGTAATATTACACCCCACTTACACACGTAGTGAAAGTGGGGTGCTTTTGTGTACTTGTGGTGTTAGGTCGCTCGAAAATGACACGCGTTTTCTTGTGGCTCAGGTTTATTGAAGAAACGGTCAACTGCAGAGAAAACAAAATTCACAATGTAAGAACCCCCGTTACGAAAACAACCCAAACTATACCACAATACAAAATATATCTGAATCAACTCAGTCCCATAAGAACTCATCATGTTACACAAATTCCGTAAAGCACTCATCCTTTCTGTTAACTAGGTAGACCACAAGGTACACACCAAATCTACTTACAGTTTCTGGCGTTTTTCTGGTATTTATAAATCCGAATAAGTATCTGCTGGGGGCATCCATAACCTAACGCATTCACAAACACTGTGTGTTGCCTCTGGTACAGCCTCACACCAGGTTCCTTGGTCGCGTCGCTACCCAACGCTGTCCCCGTGACCACGTTGCTTACTCTCCGCACTCCCTGTTTACATCGCTTACTCTCCGACACCCGACACCAATACAAAAGAAAAAACCGACCTATTTGGGTGTTTTCAGTAATGATAATGATAGTGTATTAGAAGAGAAAAATAATGAGATTATAATGAAAAAATAGTAATGGCAATGATAGTTATTATCATATTAGTATTGATTAACGTTTTAATAATTAATATTTTTGTCCATTGTTATCCCTAAATAATCATCATTATGGCATCTGCACCATGCTGCCTTTCATTTCATTATGTTTTAAAATAAAAAACTTTCATTTAACGTGCACTCTTGTAACATGCAAATCTGAAGTGTCCGTAAGTAGCCTTGTGATCCAGGACACCAGTGCCACCCTGTGATGGATGGCGCCGCGCACACCACTCTGTAGGGCAGGGAAAACACGGCCTCACTAAAACATTCCGTATTGAAAGATAACAACGTGATTGAGAGATTAAGTCTGTATATTGGGTCGCGGGAGGATGTTGAGAGTTTTTTTTTGTAGTGTTTGAGTGACTCGTTCTTTGTCTGTCTCTCAGTCTGTCAGTCAGCGATTCAGGTCGGGAAGAAGGTTCACAAGAAGTTCCTCCATGGCTTCTGGCTAAGAGTTAGGCAGTTATGTGATATGATTGTGGCTTTTGTGGTAAAAGCACCAAAATTGGCACATTTGATGATCATGACATACTAAATGATCTCAGATATAGGGCCAAGCACAGTTTTCCCTTTGACACCCATAAAGTGGGGAAATTCAAGATGGCCGCCATCTGAATCGTGAAAATCTATTTTACGTCATATCTTTCTGAATATATATCTCATAGACATGAATAACATATCGTTTTATATGTTTTCACACATAAGGAAGCCAATGGCACCACTCATTTGTCGCTAGAAGGCATTAAAATCCCGGTAAAGCTGATATTCATGATAAATATATATAATATAATATATTAATATAATACTTCTCTTCTTGCAGGTGACTGATCAGAAGTAGAATCCACCATGTCGGCGAAGAAGCGATGTAAGATCGTAGAAGATTACAGTCTGCAACCATCTACATCGACAGTTGGCTATCCTCCCATCGATTGGAGTCGTTGTGCCCTTTGCCAAGAACATTCTTCAGAGCCTCTCCAGTGCCCAGCAAAATCAAAGAGGACAAATATTGGGGCTGGGTATCACCGTGTGGGTGACAATTTAACAAAGTTTCGAGAATTAGGTGAACAGCCAGTTGGCGTGCACATAGGCACAATTAGATGATGGCGATGGTATCCCTCAGACACTTCCCAAACATAGCGCACAGTGGCACTCATCTTGCCGTTTGAAGTGTTCTTCAAGTCGTCTAGCACGACTTCAGACAGTTGCAATACCTCCATGTGAAAGTGACATCCGAGAACGCCCTTACACGCGGCGACAGTTTTCATGAAAAGACGGACCTTCTGAAGGTGATGTATGTTTCTTCTGTGATGAAGTTGCAACGGAACGTGCCTCTCTGCATCATGCCATGATGCCCAAACTTTCCGATCGAGTTAAGCAATGTGCCCTGAAGCTTCAAGATCAAGAACTCATTGCAAAACCTAGCTCCGGCGACCTGGTGGCACAGGATGCCAAATATCATGCACCATGCCGTGTGAAATTGTACAACGCAGCCAGTAGGAAAATAGCAGTAGATTGACAAAGGAACACAGATGGAGTATCTCACGGCATAGCATTGGCGGAACTCTTAGACTACATAGAATACACAAAGATGATCGAGCAATTTGTTGCCCCAATATTCCAGTTGTCTGATCTTCTCAAATTATACACTGATCGACTGAGACACCTCGGGGTTGAGGTAACTGGCCGTATCCACTCTTCAGACTTAAAAGATCGAATACTTGCTAATGTCCCTGGAATCCGGGCCTACAAGCAAGGCCGAAACTTTTTTACTCATTTTTGAAGATGATGTTCTGATTTGTACTGATGAATTCTAGTGTGGATAACTGCGACGACGAAGCTATATGTTTAGCTAAAGCAGCACAACTCATTCGTCGAGATATGTTGGGAATGCAAGCAACATTTGATGGGTCCTTTAGCAAAGGCTGTCAAGAACAGGCTGTTCCCAAGTCACTGGTGGCACTAGTTGCCATGATAATGGACGGCCCAAACATTATGAATAAAGTAACTGAGCAGGTAAGACAATCAACGCTCAGTATGGCACAATTGCTGCAGTACAACAGCTACGTGAAAAGACACCCAGGTTCCACTGGTACTCATCACACTAAGAGCAGAGAGACGCCACTGCCAATATACCTCGGTATGATGATTCATGCAAAAACACGATAACGTGAACTTGTTGATATCTTGTTCCCGGATTCCAGGGAGTAACGGCCAGTTACCTCAACCCCGAGGTGTCTCAGTCGATCAGTGTATAATTTGAGAAGATCAGACAACTGGAATATTGGGGCAACAGATTGCTCGATCATCTTTGTGTATTCTATGTAGTCTAAGAGTTCCGCCAATGCTATGCCGTGAGATACTCCATCTGTGTTCCTTTGTCAATCTACTGCTATTTTCCTACTGGCTGCGTTGTACAATTTCACACGGCATGGTGCATGATATTTGGCATCCTGTGCCACCAGGTCGCCGAAGCTAGGTTTTGCAATGAGTTCTTGATCTTGAAGCTTCAGGGCACATTGCTTAACTCGATCGGAAAGTTTGGGCATCATGGCATGATGCAGAGAGGCACGTTCCGTTGCAACTTCATCACAGAAGAAACATACATCACCTTCAGAAGGTCCGTCTTTTCATGAAAACTGTCGCCGCGTGTAAGGGCGTTCTCGGATGTCACTTTCACATGGAGGTATTGCAACTGTCTGAAGTCGTGCTAGACGACTTGAAGAACACTTCAAACGGCAAGATGAGTGCCACTGTGCGCTATGTTTGGCAAGTGTCTGAGGGATACCATCGCCATCATCTAATTGTGCTATGTGCACGCCAACTGGCTGTTCACCTAATTCTCGAAACTTTGTTAAATTGTCACCCACACGGTGATACCCAGCCCCAATATTTGTCCTCTTTGATTTTGCTGGGCACTGGAGAGGCTCTGAAGAATGTTCTTGGCAAAGGGCACAACGACTTCAATCGATGGGAGGATAGCCAACTGTCGATGTAGATGGTTGCAGACTGTAATCTTCTACGATCTTACATCGCTTCTTCGCCGACATGGTGGATTCTACTTCTGATCAGTCACCTGCAAGAAGAGAAGTATTATATTAATATATATTATATTATATATATTTATCATGAATATCAGCTTTACCGGGATTTTAATGCCTTCTAGCGACAAATGAGTGGTGCCATTGGCTTCCTTATGTGTGAAAACATAAAATGATATGTTATTCATGGCTATGTGATATATATTCAGAAAGATATGACGTAAAATAGATTTTCACGATTCAGATGGCGGCCATCTTGGATTTCCCCACTTTATGGGTGTCAAAGGGAAAACTGTGCTTGGCCCTATATCTGAGATCATTTAGTATGTCACGATCATCAAATGTGCCAATTTTGGTGCTTTTACCACAAAAGCCACAATCCTCCTATATTTGGCCACATATCCGCCTAGCTATAAGGATGTTATTTAATTTTTTGGATCTTGAGAATAACGGCGAAATTTTAGTCTGTCAGCCTTTAGGTCAGATGCTGAGAGCCATTTGCCTTTAGTGCTGATGATCTCTTAAGTCGCCAGCACACATGTTAGTCTAGGAACAACGCTTCTCCTTATGATGTTCTGTCAAGTGCAATACGTTTGGCAACAAAGGCTTGTCAGTCACTCTTAAAGGCGGAGATCAGACTCGAAAAAGGAAATCTCACGTACACAGAAAGCGAGATGAAACAGAATAGTTAGAAGCAAAATGCCAGATCGATACCAGTATGAAACAGACAGAGACAAAGTGTGGCTCCCTTCCCACGTCGGGCCGAAGACGCCAAGACCCTCACACAACCCGCCCTAGGGGAGAGGAAGGGAACCAGAAAATGTAGGTGTTATTTCGCATGCAAAATACAGTTCAGGTGATTTGTCTGGCACCGTATCTTTCTCCCAAAGGCCAAAATGCTCACCCAGTTGGGAAGAAGGGCGGGGAAAGACGTAAATATATTGGTGGCTTATAGTCTTTAAGTAATACACATAAGAAACTTTTGTATTTTGTGTTGAATAGGTGAAGGGAAGGACGCAAGGAAGACTGGTGAAGGGAGAAACAAAAAGAGCGGAGGGGGAAGGACGGAAAGACATACAGACAAACAGACATGCTGTAGGAGTTAGAATTGCTGCAGAGATGTGAGAGGAAAATCGAAAAAACGGAGGACTGGGAGGAAGAAAATGTACAAGTAATATACTGTATTTACAAGTTTTGAAGCAAGATGAGCTGCATTAGAGTTTGAGATGATACACAGCAAGAGAAATATCAGAGAGAGAGAGAGAGAGAGAGAGAGAGAGAGAGAGAGAGAGAGAGAGGAGAGAGAGAGAGAGAGAGAAGAGAGAGGAGAGAGAGAAGAGAGAGAAAAGGAGAGAGAGAGAGAGAGAGAGAGAGAGAGGGGAGAGAGAGAGAGAGAGAGAGAGGAGAGAGAGAGAGAGAGAGAGAGAGAGAGAGAGAGAGAGAGAGAGAGAGAGAGAGAGAGAGAAAGAGAAGAGAGAGAGAGAGAGAGAGAGGATGAAGAGGAGAGAGAGAGAGAGGAGAGAGAGAGAGAGAGAGAGAGAAGAGAGAGAGAGAGAGAGACGAGAGAGAGAGAAGGGAAGTTTAAGTTCACCTATTTGAACACAGAAAAACCATGACAGGATAGCCATGCATCCAAAATTTATGATTTGG
>JACEEZ010000162.1:0-15654 GCA_016584305.1 Chionoecetes opilio | reverse complement strand
AGAAAACAACCTTTTCTTCAGAAACAAGAGTCATGCTGGGTTGCTGCAATTTGTCTGCTATCAGCTTAAATCGAGGCATCAGATGATTTTCAAATGCAACCCGCATGATAGGATCCAAATTCGGAAAGGCATTCCTTTTCTTTGCCTTGAATAAAACTAAGCTTGAGAAACCTTGCTCACACAGATATAATGTTGGCATCTGCACAAACATGGCTGTTGCCTTCTCAACTAACTCATTGTATTCATGAGTATCAAGCAGGGCAACCCAAAAATGGATGGGATGGCCAAATGTTTTGAAAGCTGCTTTTTGAGAATATTACACTCGAAGCTTAACCCCTTCACTGCGGCTGGTACAAATACGGTCTCTCAGCTATTTAAGGGTTCACTGCGGCTGGTACATATATGGTTTCTGTATTTAAACTGCGCGCTCAATGATATTATGGGTAAATATTCGTTGTGATAGGCTTGTATGACAACAGTGTCAAGTGTTGCGATATAATAGAACCTCTTTTTCTGCCTGCGTGAGTTAGTGTGACTAATAAGGTCAAGCGGTACAGTACGACGTGTTGACGCTGCCGCGCCCTCTACTTCAATGGCGAGGCTAAATAGTCAAGATATACAATATATTCTTGATGGATATAAAACAGAAGTATGAATGAATGAATGAATGCATGAATGAAGCATTTATGTACCAAAATAAGCTGTATTATGTTGAGTAGTAAGTAGTTTCATTGTGCGTCTGGCAGCACGGTCACAGCCCTGTTGCTGCACTTTGACGTAACTCTTCACTTAGCTGGTAGCCTCCACCAAGACGAAACATAGATTTTCTGGTATGGAATGAGGATCCTATTCATTTAGGCACTTTAAAATAAATCTGTAATTATTCTATATTTTAATTAAACCTGCCGCACAGGGGGGTAGGCCTATGAATTTGATATCCGCAGTGAAGGGGTTAAATAGGGCATCAGAATGATCAGTTCCATCATCTGAAAATGGAGTAAGCATCCACATGTTGGAGGTCAGGTCTCTTGGAAATATAAGTTAAGGTTTTCCTGCATCAAAGTAAGGTGCCTGGTAATCAAGTGGGACATTCGTACCTCCTGTGTCTGTTCTGCTGTCTGCATACCATCATCATGTTCTCAGCCACATTCTCTCATATAGATATCAAAGACTTCAAAATCAGAAAAACACTGATCTATACTGACAAGTGGGCATGATCTCGTCCACCCACCTGTCCACCCCTAGACAGCCGTCCACCCTTCACTCAGTCTCGTCCACCTTAAGGTGGACCGTCCACCCAGGTTGAATAGCACTGGTGTAGATGATAGGAGAAAAATAAAGTGTTTGGTAAAGTAGGGTAGGATAAGTAAATAGGATTTTACTCTCTATACATACAAGACACGTGTATGATAATTTATTATGATACATGCGTGTTATTTAGTTTTTTTTACGTATGATTTAGATATATAGTTAAGTTTTGAGTTATTGATGAAAAGTTATGACGGATAATGTTGATAAAAACAGATATTTAATAGGCTGCGTGTGTTTTTACTATAGAAACAGGGTTAATACAATTAAGATGTGTGTTAGTTATTTTTACTTGATTTAGGAATACAAGTAAAGGCCGTGTCACACGTCAAAATACCAAAATTTGCCGGATATCGCTCGTGTGACACGACCTTAACTTTGACGAGTAGTCCGGCCGCTAAGGACCAGATTTCAAGAGGATGGGGACATGCCGGATAAAAGCACCAAATTTTGTTCAGGCATTCTACAGGGTCCTAGCTATGATTTTGAGAGGGGAGACAAACGATCCAATTACTCAGAAGCCTCTATGAACCATTTTTGTGATAACGGCTAATTTTCACTTAGAAAAATCTTGATGAAATCAAGATTCGCCTTTAATGGCAAAAGAAATATTCCGTATATGCAATACATGATGCAATGATGAAGGTTTTGAGGCATGGAGACGGGACATGGCTGCCAGGAGTCCAACATTCCATTACTGGGATACCATCCTGCGGCTGGAAATTCTTGGCCTGATCTTTGTACGTGCACACAGAGAACAAGATTTCCCCTTATACGTTGAGACACTGAAAGCTCTTGTGCCATGGTTCTTCGCTCTGGACCACCAGAACTATGCCAGGTGGCTCCCGGTGCATATCAGGGACATGGAGAGTCTGCCCCCAGCAGTTCAACACCAATTCGAAGTCAACGGCAACTGGGTCGTTTCGAAAACAGCCAAGAGGTTCTCCACTATACCCATTGACCAAGCCCACGAACAAAACAACGAGCTTGTGAAAGGTGAAGGAGGAGCAGTGGGCCTTACCGAGAACCCAGTTGCCTTCAGGAGGTGGATGGTTGCGGGACCGGAGCAGGCGCGACTCCTGGCAGAGTTCGGGGAGCAGTATGCCGACACCCCAAATGATGACCAGTACCATCACGAGGAGGGTCTATCTACCCAGAAGACTATCCAGAAGCAAACTGTGGACCTTATCCAGGTCATCAGTGAGATGGGAAACCCATTCAAGGATGACACCCCAGAACTCCTGGCACTTGACACACGGAATGTCATCGACCATCCTGTTGTCAACACAGTCCGCACAGTAGAGCCTGTTGGCAAGAAGCAGTATGAGACATACAAGAAGTCAGTGTTGACAGATGCTACACACTCCATCCATGACCCAATTAAGAAAAACAAATTGCCCTGTTCAGATCGCCAACACCAAAGACGAAGAGTAAGCAGGTCGGACAAGTGTCTATGCTAAAGGATGAGGGGGCCCTCTTTTTTCCCCGTCCTACATATCACCAGCCCCGTGATGGGGACCGGACACCTTTTTCAAGCATGAGAACACCATACCCTCCTTCTTTGGCAAAGAGGGAAGCTGCGACAAGGGAAAAAAGTCCGATCTCACCAACATTCTGGCCCAGAAGACCAAGAAAAACCCCTCTGGCTCATTGATGTTAGAGTGCTCGATGGGCGGGGTGTGGTAACCCTCCTCCCAGTGACTGGCATCATCCCTTTGCGATTATGCAAGGGAGTGTTTTTTCCCCCATCATGGCAACGGAAACCTTATGAAGTAGATTTGGTAGGGAAAAGGTACCTGGAAAACATATCAAAAAAAATAAACCCAAAGGAAAAACGGGGGAAAGGTGTACGAAGGAAGGTGGCGGGCCAGACCAAGGTCCGGGGCAATTGGCCCGTTTCCTCGGCCCCACAAACAAGGAGAACTCTTCCATTCCTATCAGAGAAGATTGTATCCATCCCCTTCCCAGACGGAAGCAGGTCTTTGCAAATCTGGAGCCTCTGTATCTGCGTCACTCCCACTCGATCCGCCATGGACCACGAAGGGCAGACCAAGAATTGTGGTCCCTACAAAATGCCCTAAGGTGGATGCACCACATGCTTGGTACGCACCGGGGAACGGGCGTTCTTGCATCCTCATCGGGAAAAGTACCCCTTTCTAGCCAGCAGTACCCATCGGTGACATCTGGGTCCCTTTCGGCAGGGGAAAAAAATTTCCTTTTCCTACACACATGCCACTGTAGTACTCTGGGCAAAGAGAAGTCCACAGCGCTACCAGTTTCCACAGCTTCACAGGGTGTGATACGACTTCTTCTTTCTTTTTGGAAAGGGGAAAAAGTCGGTTTGGGAACATGGGGTGCCTATACCCAAGTCACAGATGCCTTTTAAATTTATCGTAGAACATCCCATGCACAAATCACCGTTTTGGTTGCCAAAATTCCGATGCTGGAAACGTTTCACATTTTGTTTATGACAAACCAGCCCTCTGGTGTCGGGGAATGAAGCAAGAAAGGAACGTTCTGCCAAAAAAACAGAAAGATGGGAACATTCCCCCAAACCCCGGCCCCCCTGCAGCACCCAAGCGTCAGTGTACCAGGGCTGGGTTGGAAACCCGTCACCAGGCCCAACAAAAGACACCAACTGTGAAGGGTGCGGTTGGACACGGACAGAAAAAAAGTCCTGGGTTTCCCGTTGGAGCTCGCAGCCTGCGGGAGAAAAAGGGTGTAAGTGAACTTGTGAAATGTGCCCGCAAAAATGTGCAGGTTGGGCGGGAGGGGGTTTTTATGCGAAAGCCACTGGAAATGCACCAACTGTCAGCTCAAATGTGAGAAATAGACACATAATTTCAATTAGAAAATACCTGCATTGTGATACTGGGGCTTAAAAAAAAGACATGGCATTCCTGCAGCTGTACGGAAGAACATGATTGTTGTTAATGAGCTTAATGAAAACTTATTTTTCATAATGCACCGTCCCCGTAGATTAACCCTGTCATTTTTGAATTGCAAGGGGTATTTTTTAATTCGTGTTCTGCTAATAAAATAATGGCATTTCGCGTGTCCGCGGGGGTTTAAAGTCGAAAAAATATTTAATTTATGTTTTTTTTTTACAGCCATTTGGAAATTTTGTTCTGGGTTATTAAATAAAATAATAAGAAACTTGCACCAAAAACATTTCCTTATGACTATTCTTTTAAAAAAACCCTTTACCCTAATTTCCCATGCGGAAATGTCAAAATAATAAAAAAGCGTTCCTTATAGCCTCGAGTGATGGGATCATTTTCTCCCTCTAAAAATCTAGCTAGGGCCTGTGATGCCCGAAAAAAATTTTTGGTGCTTTTATCCGGGAGGGCCCCATCATTTCACTAAGCTGCCCGGGCTAGAGTGACAACAAATAAATTAGTACACCCAAGAAAATTGGTGTCCATCGCTCACTTTTTTAACGCAAACTAGTTCTTTTTTTTTATTTCCCAAAAATTTTTTTCATTTTCCCTTATTTTTTTATTCCTTTATTTATTATGTTTCCTTTTTTTTTTGCAGTTTTTGAAAATGAAAAAAAAAGAAAAATTTTCATACAAATCCACTTGACAGACAACAAAACATTTATATTTCCATCGTACTGTTTATATAAGAAGTAATATTTTACCGAAAAAATATTTTTATATTTTCTTTTTTTAAAATTGTTTTATAGCACTTGGGGCAATACCACCTCCCGGGGTCGGGTGGTAGGCCTTGGGATTGTTCTTTGCAGTGTTCTTCAAACTTTTTTTTTATCCGACCCCGTTTATTTATGCATTCATCAAAGACATCTCAACAAGATACTCACTAAGGTCCCTCCAATGCAACTTCTGTTATCCGCCGACGGGGGCGCCCCCCGGCGGCAGGGGTTTAAAACCCGTCTGCTGGGCCCCTACATTTGCTGCATTGGACCAAAGAAATTTTACTTCAACTCTTCGCCCATCAAACTATGCGAGTCAACCTTTACCTGAAAAATATCAAAAGAAGCCAATTTTATTAGCTTTCCATTGATATATTTCTTTTTCTGATAAATGAATTACAACCATGTATACATAACCGTTAACTAAATAAATAACATCATCAATCGGGTAATTTTCCCGATTGATTATGTTATTTATTCACATATATTTCGTTTTCTGATAAATGAATTAGCACTATGCATAAATTAGCGTTAACTAAATAAATAACATCATCAATCGGGAAAACTTCCCGATTGATGATGTTATTTATAGTTAACGGTGATGTATGCATAGTTCTAATTCATTTATCAGAAAACGAAATATATCAACGGAAAGCTAATAAAATTGCGCTTCTATTGATATGTTTCATGGTAAATGTTGATTCGCAAAGTTTTAAATGGCGAAGAGTTGAAGTGAATAATAAGTTCATGCATATTTCTTCAGAGTCTCGTAATGGCATTTCTTTAGCGTGTTTTACTGTTTTTTATTTGATAATATTATAGAACAAACATTTACGAAGATAACAGTATATCATATATACTGATAAACCATAGTCTATATGATTTTCATTGATAGTCATATGCAGCAAGTGAATGAGCCAGCAGACTGGTTAACTCCTGGCTGCACGGCGGAGGTCGATTTCACGCGCACCACAGGGCACCCCAGAGTGAGGTATCTTGTTGTAGAATGTCTTTGTAGAATGTCTTTGATTACATTCACGACCCTATATTACAACTGTTGCTGCTTTCTGTCTTCGTTGTGATTTTTTTTACAATTACATACATACATACATACATATGCATATAAATGTGTATATATATATACGGTATACATACATACGTACATCTATGGATTCAAAATAATTGCATATGTTTGAGTGTGCCAATGAAAATTTTATCTATTAATTCAATAGTAGTTGAAAAAAATGTAGAGGTACTGTGTAAATTGTAACTACGTAAGTAGAAAAAAATAGTATTGCTTAATTGGCAAATGAAGATTATGCGTAAGTCCTGCCTTTTCCTCCCATCGGCTCTCTCTCTCTCTCTCTCTCTCTCTCTCTCTCTCATCTCTCTCTCTCTTCTCTCTCTCTCTCCTCCTTCTCTCTCTCTCTCTCTCTCTCTCTCTCTCTCTCATCTCTCTCTCTCTCTCTCTCTCTCTCTCTCTCGTCTCTCTCTCTCTCTCTCTCTCTCTCTTCTCTCTCGTCTCTCTCTCTCTCCTCTCTACTCCTCTCTCTCTCTCCTCTCTCTCTCTCTCTCTCTCTATCTCTCTCTCTCTCTCTCTCTCTCTCTCTCTTCTCTCCTCTCTCTCTCTCTCTCTCTCTCTCTCTCTCTCTCTCTCTCTCTCTCTCTCTCTCTCATCTCTCTCTCTCTCTCTCTCCTCTCTCTCTCTCTCTCTCTCTCTCTCTCTCTCTCATATTAATGCATTTCACATATTATATACATAATTATTTGTTTACGACTTGGCGACCCACTGAGCAAAAGCTTGCGACCCAGTATTGGGTCGCGACCCGTACTTTGAAGAACCCTGTTCTAGGGCCATGATGGTTGGCCCTCGCCCGTGGTAGCGCAGACAGGATGTTCTTTATAGTATAGTGCTTACGATTAGAGGGCCCATACCGCCCTCCTGTGTCCTCCGAAGCACTCGCCGTCGACGGTAGAGTTAATGGGCAGCATGTGGGTGGTCTTTGGCCATTTGACGATGGCAGAAAGATTGTTTTGGCACCTGGCAGAACTCGAACTTGGAACACTGAACTCACCACTTGTAGGCGCTAACCACTCTGCCACTGCGTCGCCAAATATATTGAATTTCCCAAATAATGAATAGTGCAGCTTTCATGTTTATAAGATGCTTTCATATATTTCGGTTGAGGCGCGGCGACGGATCTCAGGAATCAATCTCAGCTTCACAGGAACGGCTAGAGCGACATTGGATGCGTCTCCCTGCCTCGTGCTGGAGGAACAGTCTGTGGGGCGGGAGGGATGTCCACAGCCACTCTGACTGACAGTATCACAAATGACACCTTTCCTACAAAGCTGCTTTATTAATATTCTCTTGACAAATACGAGGTTCCTCCATTTACTCATTTTTTAACGCCACCGGATTCATTACCTAAGGTTTCATTATCTCATGTTTGGTATGTTGCAGGTCATAATTATAGCGTATGTAGGCTACTACATGAAAACACACAGGGACGTACATACTATCATGTCCTGAGACTTCCCGAGACTATGTATGATACGATAGCTATTCAAGGAAGGAAGATGAAAAATCAGCTCTTAGTGGGACCTTCACATATACAGAAAAATGTTTTTTATATCAATAATTTTATTTGTCATATATAAGGAGTGTAGTTAACGTAGTCAGTCTGGAAGCATGTTATATTAAGAAATAATACTAATAGAATAAAACGCGTGTATCAAAAAGCAATATAACAAGTTTACCAAAAATAAAACAAACACAAAACCGCAAAACCATAGCAACATTGATGAAGAGGAAAATGACTTTAGCGCACCTGTCACCCGTCAGCCCACACCTTCAATCAGCGGACCAGCACGAGCACCACCACACACCACCACACACCACCGCCACACACCCCGCCACACACCACCACACACCCCGCCACACATCACCACACACCCCGCCACACACCCCGCCTCACACCACCACACACCACCGCCACACCCCTCGCCCCACACCACCGCCACACCCCGCTACACACCACCGCCACGCCCCGCCACACACCACTGCCACACACCCCGCCACACCCCCCGCCACACACCACCGCCACACCCCGCTACACACCACCGCCACACCCTGCCACACACCACCGCCACACTCAGCGCCACACACCACCACACACACCCCGCCACACACCCCGCCCCACACCACGCCCCACACCACCGCCACACCCGCTACACACCACCGCCACACACCCCGCCACACTCAGCGCCACACATCACCACACACCACCGCCACACCCCGCTACACACCACCGCCACACCCCGCCACACACCACCGCCACACACCCCGCCACACTCAGCGCCACACACCACCGTCACACCCCGCCACACTCCGCCACACACTACCATTAACCTGTCCCGAACCATAACTCAGGACGTCCTAGTAATGACCCAGAACCCTCGCACAAGCCAGGAATAACTCTCAAACAATTGAGAGCAAATCCCTCCATCGCCTCGCCGGTTCGCCCGTAAATCGTGTTCTCTTCCCGCTCACGGCGAATGATATTAACGTAGTGGGGTAATTTGTTTACCGTCTTGTGAGGCCATGATATACGCGGCGACATATACTCCCGGCTTCATGGAGGGTTAATGCCACATCCCTTGGCAATGCAATTACCGATACGGGATTGAAATGCATTGGTGAAAGAAGTATATCAAGTAATTTTAATGGAGGCGGTGTGTGTAAGAAAACTCAGTCTCTGATCAATTAAAAATTAATAAAATTTACCTTGGACTCATTAAACAGCAATAGTAATAATAGCGTGATGTTGAAGTAGCTCATCTTCAGTCTTAAGCTTTCAACTATGAGTTGGTAGTGTGAGGATTTCAGAAAATGTAATATTATATGTTGATCCTCTTGTTAGCTTCATAGTTATTTCTAACATATACTTACTGTTTGGTAAGAGTGTAATTGTCGTAGCCGAGCGGGACGATGGAAAAACTCAAGGTGGATTTATAATTACCATCTTAATAATCGAACATGGATCGCTTGTATCGGCCTGGTATCAGCACGATATAATAAAATGTTTCTTATAGTCTTATCAATTGCACTAAAAGGTATTCACCACAACAACCTGTCCTATCGCTCCCGGTATCGTCTCGGGACCCCACCTAAGCGGAGGTGCTTCTGGCACTTCAACTCAGCTAAGTGGAAGACCTAAGGCAGTACTACTCTGATTTTTCCATGGAATGATTACTGCTTCCATGTCAAAGACCATCTCTTTGTGCAGAGCGCATAACTGAGGTCATAGTCTCTGCCATGGAGGCGTCTTTCCACACACTTTCTCAAATTTCCTAATGCCCGCAACCTTGGTTTAACTCTGCTTTTTCTATGCTGTCGAGTAGAGAGTGGCTCACAAAGGGTTTCCCGTAAGCATCCATCCCCTGAAACTCAGCCTTTATATTTCTGCCTGTAATCATGCCAAATCTTTTACTTAAAACTACCCAAAACTCTTTCATTCATAGAAAATGTCAAAAATCTTTCTGAATCAAATTCCTCTCGTAATTTCTGGCTTTCTAGCTAATAACATCTTTCTAACCATTTTTCTTCTTCATCTTTCCCTCTTATGCTTCACCCAGATGGCTCCACCAGCTGTCTCATCTACTTCTAAAGGTAAAACTCTTCGCTCAAACCTTTGCTAAAAATTCCACTCTGGTTGAGGAAGGGCTTGTTCCTCCTTCTCCTCCACCCTCTGACTATATTATGCCTGTCATTAAGATCCTTCGGAATGATGTTTCTTTGCCCTTTCTGGCCTAGATCCTCGGAAGGCTTACGGTTCCTGACGGAGTCCCCCCTAGTGTTCTCAAAAACTGTGCTACTGTGGCTTGCACCTTGCCGGGTTTCAAAATTTTTCCGTTTTTGTCTATCTACTTCCACCTTTCCTTCTTGCTGGAAGTTTGCTGACATCCAAAACCCGTTCCTAAGAAGGGTGACCGTTCTAATCCTTCAAACTACCGTCCTATAGCTTTGACTTCCTGCCTTTCTAAAGTTTTTGAATCTATACTAATAAGAAGATTCTATGCATCTATTGCTCACAATTTCTAAACTGATCGTCAGTACGGTTTCCGTAAAGGGCGATCTTCTAGCTGTCCTAACTGAATCTTGGTCATCCTCCTTTAGGGGGTTTTCGGTGAAACTTTTGCTGTTGCCCTTGACATATCAAAGCTTTTGATAGAGTCTGGCACATATCTTTAATTTCCAAAATACCCTCATTCGGTTTTTTTATCCTTCTCTCTGTACCTTCATCTTAAGTTTCCTTCAAACCGTTCTATTGCAGTACCCGTAGACGGACATTGTTCTTCTCCCAAATCTATCAATAGTGGTGTTCCCCAGGGTTCTGTCCTATCACCCACTCTCTTGCTATTATTCATTAATGATCTTCTAAGTCTAACTCAAAGCCCTATCCACTCCTACGCTGATGTTTCTACCCTGCATTTTTCAACGTCGTTTATTAGACGTCCAACTCAACAGGAACTAAGTGATTCACGGAAAGATGCCACTGAGCGCCTAACTTCTGATCTTTCTATAATTTCTGATTGGGGAAAAGCAGACCTTGTTTTGTTCATGCCTCAAAAACCCAATTTCTTCACCTATCTACTCGACAAAACTTACCAGATAACTATCACCTCTTCTTCAATGACACTCAACTGTCTCCTTCTTCTACAATGAACATTCTAGGACTATCCTTTACTAAAAATCTGAACTGGAAATCTCACATCTCATCTCTTGCTAAAAACAGCTTCTAAGAAGTTAAGTGTCCTGTGGCGTCTGCGTCCTTTTTTTTCTCCCCCCAATTGCTTGCTCTCTACAGGGGCCTTATCCGCCCATGTATGGAGTATGTCTCATATGTTGGGGGAGGATCCACTCATACAGCTCTCCCTAAACAGGGTGGAGTTAAAAGCTTTTCGTCTCATCAACTCCTCTCCTCTGACTGACTGTCTTCAATCTTTAAATCACCGCCGCAATGTTGCTTCTCTTGCTCTCTTCTACCGTTATTTTCATGAGCAATGCTCTTCTGAACTTGCTAACTGCATGCCTCTCCCCCTCCCGCGGCCTCGCTGCACAAGACTTTCTACTCATTGTCATCCCTATTCTGTCTATCTTCCTAATGCAAGAGTTAATCAGTATCTTTATTCTTTCATCCCTTTCACTGGTAAAACTCTGGAACTCTCTTCCTGTTTCTATTTTTCCACTTTCCTATGACTTAAATCTTTTCAAAAGAGGAGTAACAAGACACCTCCCGAACTAAAATTGGCTCACCCCTCTTTTTTTTTTTATTTTCTTACTGTCTTCTTTATAGGGACTAGCAACTAAGCGGGCTTTGTGTTACCCATTTTTGTTGTGCCCTTGGCCAGTTCTTTGTGATGTAAAAAAAAAAAAAAAAACAAAAAAAAAGTTCCCGTCACATACACACGTCCTAACACTTTGGATGTATATCTTCTCTGCCCGTCGCGTCTGGTGTCCTCCTAGCGGGCGAGTTAGGGGATGCCTCTCTCCGTAAACAAAGGTGTGGTCTTTCCGTGAGGTGGTGTCCTCTGCCGGATGTATTGTAGACGACGGGACACGACGTCGTTATAGGCGTGACACGTCATATCAATAACTTCTAAATAATTACATGATTAGCAGAAAAGGTGCATGCATGAAATATAATGTAGGGATAAAACCTAGGATGTACCCACAAGGGTCAACACTTTTTGCGCATTCCTGTTATTTTCTATTTAGTCGATTTGTCAATTGTCAATTTGAATATTTTGGCTTTCAATAATATGTGTCTGAAAAGGTGTGTGTTGTTTTTTCAGCTAAACAGCATTGTCATCACCACCCTCCGATCAACCTCCCCCATCACCTCCTAGCTTGTTGTCGTCATCATCATCATCATCATCATCATGAATGATATTCATCGTCATATGACTTTTTTCAGTAATTTTTCCTTGTTTGAAGAAGTCTGGTGCATCCCATAAATCCATCACCTCAGCCATTATGCAGGCAGCAAGTCTCTTCAAAACAAAGGAGATCATTGTTCTGCTTCATAAAGAATAACAAAGAACTCTTTCATCGTTCAGGTTAAATGAAATCTCATTATGTAATATATAAAACGGCTTTTATCTGCTTTTCATAATTGTGCTTTGATAACGAGAATATACAGAGAGATAGTTGTATCTATTTTTGACAATATCATAAAAGACTAAATTACATTTTGTCTTGCAGAATAGATATTTTTCCCATTGAGAAGCTGAGAATTATACGGAACAACAATTATGCTGCGTGTGGATATATATACGTGCAACATTTTTAAACACACCTCAATATTTTAAGTCAGTCAAGCTGATGTGGGAATTCTGTCTATCGCCTTGAAGTGGTGGGGGTTATTTATTTTCATCACAGTAAATTACGTTCTGGGCCTCAAGGGGTTAAAGTGGTGGGGGTTATTCATCACAGGTATGGGCGTGGAGATGATGTCCTTAGCAAATTAATGGGTCTTTATTGCGCGGCTTTATTATGGTTTGTTGTGGCGAGTCATCGGGAGAGGGGAAGCCCACGTGGGTCGCGGCTCCCCATGGGTAAGATAGAACCCTCACCACGTCTACTCAGTGGATTATTCCGTGGGTGTCTGAGTCTGCAGATATTTTTCATAAGCGAGAGAGCAAGTGTAGAGAGTAAGAGTAAAGAGTAAGAGTAGAGAGTGAAGAGAGAGAGAGAGAGAGGAGGAGAGAGAGAGAGAGAGAGAGAGAGAGAGAGAGAGAGAGAGAGAGAGAGAGAGAGAGAGAGAGAGAGAGAGAGAGAAGAGAGAGAGAGAGAGAGAGAGAGAGAGAGGAGAGAGAGAGAGAGAGAGAGAGAGAGAGAGAGAGAGAGAGAGAGAGAGAGAGATCTGCATTCTTGCGACAGCAATACATCTGCTGTTTGGCTTTACTTTGTGAATAAATTTGTTGACAAATCTAACTTTTTATGAATATTTTCAGAGAAATATAAAAACGGAAACATTTAATAAGCGCTGAGGCAATAATTCATATTTCCTGGTACGTTACTACTCTCATCTGAAATTGTTTTAATTGTATGTCTCTATTTGATCACACTTTTGAATTATACTCGTCTGTGTCTGGAAGGTCATAACGCCGTAAATATATAAAGAAATTTAAGTGTCAGTTACATAAGATCTATATACGGAGACGAAGAAGGAAAATAATGCATTGTTACAACTTCTCCAGTGGACCCAGAATACCAGCACCAGCTTCCAAGGCATCGCTCTCGCTAGTGCCTGGCGTCTCGCCGAAAGTCTACAACGCTGGAAATATATCAATCTAGTTATTCAAATGAAACTTCTGTGTAAATATTGTATATGCATGAAAAAAGTTTTATCAGCAAAAAACCCGCAGCGCCGGTGTGGGTGTCCCGGGTAACAGATCGAACGTTGCCGGCACCACACCCAAAAATTGAGTTTTCTCTCAATTAAGAGTAAACAGAGAGCACCAGAGGGAAATTTTCCACCGTCGTCAGGCACCGCAGGACTCGTGATAAACATTTCATCGAGTGTTTTATCATATATATATATAATATATTATATATATATATATATATATATATATATATATATATATATATATATATATATATATATATATATATATATATATATATATATATATTATATATATATATATATATAATATATATATTATTATATATATATATATATATGATATATATATATATAATATATAATATATATATATGTATATATTATATATATTATTTTTTCTTACATCAAAGGAATGGCCAAGGGCACGGCAAGAAGAGGTAACACAAAGCCCGCCTAGTTACCAGTCCCTATAAAGAAGGCAGTAAGACAATAAAAAAAAAATGAGTGGTTGGCCAATTTAGTTCCGGAGGTGTCTTGTTACTCTTCTCTTGAAAAGATTTAAATCGTAGGAAAGTGGAAAAATAGAAACAGGAAGAGAGCTCCAGAGTTTACACAGTGAAAGGGATGAAAGAGTAAAGATACTGATTAACTCTTGCATTAGGAAGATGGACAGAATAGGGATGAGAATGAGTGGAAAGTCTTGTGCAGCGAGGCCGCGGGAGGGGGGGAGGCATGCAGTTAGCATGTTCAGAAGACCATTGAGCATGAAAATAACGGTAGAAGAGAGCAAGAGAAGCAACATTGCGGCGGTGATTTAAAGATTGAAGACAGTCAGTCAGAGGAGGGGAGTTGATGAGACGAAAAGCTTTTGACTCAACCCTGTTTAGGAGAGCTGTATGAGTGGATCCTCCCCAAACATGTGAGACATACTCCATACATGGGCGGATAAAACCCCTGTACAGAGCAAGGAACTGGGAAGGAAAAAAATAAAAACGCAGACGCCACAGGACACCTAACTTCTTAGAAGCTGTTTTAGCAAATGATGAGATGTGATATTTCCAGTTCAGATTTTTAGTAAAGGATAGTCCTAGAATGTTCATTGTAGAAGAAGGAGATAGTTGAGTGTCATTGAAGAAGAGGGATAGCTATCTGGTAGGTTCTATCGAGTAGATAGGTGAAGAAATTGGGTTTTTGAGGCATTGAACAAAACAAGGTTTGCTTTGCCCCAATCAGATATTATAAAAAGATCAGAAGTTAGGCGCTCGGTGGCATCTCTCCGTGAATCGCTTAGTTCCTGTTGAGTTGGACGTCTAATAAACGAAGTTGAAAAATGCAGGGTAGAATCATCAGCGTAGGAGTGGATAGAGCTTTGAGTTAAACTTAGAAGATCATTAATGAATAATAGAAAGAGAGTGGGTGATAGGACATAACCCTAGGGAACACCACTATGATAGATTTAAGAAGAACAATGTCCGTCTACAGTAGCTGCAATAAAAACGGTTTGAAAGAAAACTTAAGATGAAGGTACAGAGAGAAGGATATAAACCGAATGAGCTTAGTTTGGAAATTAAACATTTGTGCCAGACTCTATCAAAAGCTTTTGATATATCAAGGGCAGCAGCAAAAGTTTCACCGAAACCCCTATAGGAGGATGACCAAGATTCAGTTAGGAAAGCTAGAAGATCGCCAGTAGATACTTTACGGATACCGTACTGACGATCAGATAGAAGATTGTGAGCAGATAGATGCTTGAGAATCTTCTTATTAAGCGTAGATTCAAAAACTTTAGAAGGGCAGGAAGTCAAAGCTATAGGACGGTAGTTTCAAGGATTAGAACGGTCACCCTTCTTAGGAACAGGTTGGATGTGAACAAATTTCCAGCAAGAAGGAAAGGTGGAAGTAGATAGACAAGGACAAACAAGTTTGACCAGGCAGGGTGCAAGCACAGAAGCACAGTTTTTGAGAACACTAGGAGGGACTCCGTCAGGACCGTAAGCCTTCCGAGGATCTAGGCCAGAAAGGGCAAAGAAAACATCATTCCGAAGGATCTTAATAACAGGCACAATATAGTCAGAGGGTCGAGGATAAAGAGGAACAAGCCCTTCATCAACAGAGTGGAATTTTAGCAAAGATTTGAGCGAAGAGTTCACTTAGAAATAGATGAGACAGCTGTAGAGCCATCTGGGTGAAGCATAGGAGGGACAGATGAAGAATTTATATATATATATAAAAATATATATATATATATATATTATATATATATAAATAAAATAA
>JACEEZ010000161.1:39938-54938 GCA_016584305.1 Chionoecetes opilio | reverse complement strand
ACTTCACAGTCTACTGGCTAGTAATCACTAGGTGACTAGGGTATCTATTGAAAAGAGGGTAACGCCATTCATAGGCCCTATGTTAACGCTACTGGGCGCCATCTTAGCGCCAGGGCCTCTTCGTTCACCCAAAACCCGGGAAGTTCTCAAGGCATGACCCCGCAGTATATTATGTTATACATGTATAAAGGATATACTGTTATCTTCGGAAATGTTTGTTCTATAAGATTATCACATAAAACACAGTAAAACACATTAAATAATGGCCATTATGAGACTGAAGAATATGCATGAACTTAAACGCATCGTCATGTAAAACTTTGTGGGACAACATATTACATGGAAGATATCATAGAAGCAGAATTGTATTAGCTTTCCATTGATATATTTAGTTTTTCTGATAAATGCAGTAGTACCTTGCAAAAATGAGCGTTAACTAATAAATCGCCGCGCAGACCGCTCTCTGTGATGACTGTGTTCACAAATAATCAAATATATATTGGATATATATCGCCTTTTATTCAGCCTTTATAACAATTTTTTCTATGTTTTAACTTTTAACTAGTAAATTAAAGGATAATTTATAGTTTCACCGAACCAACGATTTTCTGATGCGCCTTATTATGTATATAATAAGGCGCATCAGAAAATCGTTGGTTGGGTGAAACTATAAATTGACCAATTAAATTTACTAAATACTCATAGATAGGAATAACTTACTTGTCCAAGTGACTCAAGTTAGCTGGAAGCTTCTCTCCACCTGTTTCCTGGCCCTGCCTGCTCTCACGCTCAGTGCTCTGGCTGAGGCTGAGTGCTGGGGAGATCATCCTGAGCCTCCAAGTCACTTCTGACACAATCCCCACTTCTAACACTCAGTATCCAGTGTATCCACACTCCTACTCCTACTCCCTAGGCGACGGAGATGGCGGCAAAAACTTGTCCATTCTGGTTAAATTTGCTAATTTTCAGAAGCAAAAATAGACTTATAAACGCGTTTATAAATAACGGCGTTTAGTAATAAACGCTATTTTTGCTTCTTTCTAATTTGTATTTCAGTATCTCAATTTGTCTTATATTTTGCAGATTGTGCTCATATAATTAGCGTTTAGTAAACGCTAATTATATGAGCACAATCTGCAAATATAAGACAAATTTGAAATTACTGAAATTACAAATTAGAAAGAAGCAAAATAGCCGTTTATTTACTAAACGCCGTTTATTAGCCTATTGTTATCCTATATATAAGTTAATAAACCCGTTTATTAACCACAATAGACACTGGTTACTACCACTAACCACTAACCACTGCCAGTAACCAGTGTCTATTGTCTAATTTGTGCAATCTTAGTACTTCACTAACACAACAGCAGTATATGTAGGTATAAATCAGTAACACACACACGGCCAGCGTAGTGAGCGTACACGCTCTCAATCCCAAGTCCCAGAACGCACTGACTGAGTGAGTGACTGCTACACTAGCTACAACACTAGCTAGCGATGCTTGGTCTTGGTACAAGACCGTTTTTTTTCTCGCAATTGAAAACTGATTGGTTTCTGCGACAAAACACAACAAGCTTGGTAGGGGCCGAAATAATAATCAGTCCAAAACATTGCAAACAATATCACAAAGCAGTATAACACACAATTCAGCAAGTGTTTATTGGAGTGGTTTTCGTAATCCAAGATGGTGCTTGGACGACAAAAACACGGCTCATTGGCATTGGCAGTGTCGTCTCCACCATATTTGGTGGGAATTACGTTCACGCGGGCACTTGCCATTTTGAAGGTGGTGATCATTGCGATTGCGTTTCAAATTTTGGCGGTCCGCAACCCGCAATTCGCATTTTTTTCAGGCATCAGTAATTGCACATTCCGCAACCCATTCCGCAAGTTATTGCGATTGCGCTTTAAAATTTTGGCGGTCCGCATTCGCAATTCCGCATTTTTTCATCTGCATCTGTAATTGCACAATTCCGCAACCGAATTACCATTCCGCAGTTGCGGAACTGCGGACTAAAATTGCGGAATGCCCACCTCTGCTAACCTATACCTAACCTAACCTTTACCTAACTAAAAAAAAAACAAAAAAAAAACCAACCCTTACGTAAATAAAAAAAAAAATAAAAAAAAAAGCGACAGAAATGGTTAGCAGATTCATTCAAAACACATAAAAACACACCAGAAAAAAATAGTTTCGTCCACCAAAGTGAGTTCGGTGTTCATCTGGACTAATACCAAAGCATATGACAGAGTAGACTGGGAGGGAATGTGGGATGTATTGAAGGGTTAAAGAGTGTGTATGGAGTGGAGTATGTATGTATAACTAATAAGGTTTTACCTGTGATTATGATACCTAAGCTACGGTCACACTAGCCATTTTTACCCGTGGACTGGGCGGGTTTGCGTGGGCTGGGAGCAGAGCTACTTTTGGGCGCCCAGAGCAAGTGGGCACACTACTGTCTGGCCGCGCCGCCTCCCAGCCCAGTGCTAGGCAGATCTCAAATCAAAACAAACGCGACAACGGCGTCTCTTAATACCAAAATATACCGTAATACACCGAAATACATGACAATACACTAAAATAAGGTATCAAGAGACATAATACATCCATTTTAAAAACGCGTGTAGGGTGTATTTCGGTATATTTCGGTGTATTTTGGTATATTTTGGAATATTTAGGTGTATTATCGGTATATTTTGTATTTCGGTATATTTCGTAATATTTAGGTGTATTATCGGTATTTTTCGGTGTATTTTGGTATATTTTGGTATGTGTTTAGGTGTATTTCGATATATTTGGGTATTAAGAGACATCCACGCGACAACTCACGGCACACCTGCTGCACCGCCGGGTTTATGGAACTGTCGCCGATGGGAATTATCGCCGAAACACCAATCTAAAACTCTCGCCGACGTGGAAATGTTAACCTATCCTGGACATTGGCACCTAACTTAACCTAACTGATCAAGCTAACGATAGTATTTCATCCCTGAATGCAGAAATACGGGTAAAACTTGATTAAATGTATATATTGGGTCCTGTAATATCAAGAATTGGAACACTTGACGACGGCGGCGAGAATTCCTATCGGCGGTGTGTACCTGGAACTGTCGCCGATCGGAACTCTCGCCGCCAGCGGCGAGTCTTCCAATTCTTTATAATACAGGACCCAATTTACACATTTAATCAGGCTTTGGTAATAATGGACGAGGACTTCGCGGTCATTTTCAGAGACACTGACAAATTTTTCCTGCCCCAAAATAGTGCTTTTTCTAATGGAGATAATTTTATTTTCTGGAAAGCAATAGTTTTCATACAATAAAAAAAATTCTTCACCGAATTTTATGGTCGCCGTTTCCATTAAAAACACTGAATTTCCATAAAAAAAACACTAAAACTTTACCTAGAAAAATTTGTCAAGGTCTCAGATAACCGGGAAGTGATTGAATAGAACATACCAAACCTAACTTTAGCCTAACCTTATAGGTTTTAATGAAACTTAGCCTAACCTTAAGATTCAGAGTTTATAGATTTTTATTAAAACCTATAAGGCTAGGTTAGGTATACTTTGTGGTTAAGGTTAGGTTAGGTCTCATTAAAACCTATAAGGTTAGGTTAGGTATACTTTGTGGTTAAGGTTAGGTTAGGTTTCATTAAAACCAATAAGGTTAGGTTAAGGTAAGGTTAGGTATGTTCTATTCAATCACTTCCCTGTTATCTGAGACCCTGACACATTTTTCCCGGTCAAGTTTTAGTGCTTTTTCTGATGGAGATTCAGTGTTATTAATGGAAACGGCGACCCTAAAATTCGGTGATTTTTTTTTTTTTGTATGAAAACTATTGGTTTCCGGAAAATAAAACTATCTCCATTCGAAAAAGCACCTATTTTGGGGCAGGAAAAATTTGTCGGTGTTACTGAAAATGACCGCGCAGTCCTCGTCCATTATTACCCAGGTTTTACCCGTATTTCTGCATTCAGGGATGAAATACCAGCAAAAGCTTGCTCATTTAGGTTAAGTAAGATGCCAATGTCCTGGTTAGGTTAAAATTTCCACGTCGGCGAGAATTCTCGGTTGGTTTTTCGGCAAGAACTCCCATCGATGAGTTTCATAAACCGCACCGCCTACGTCTGTCCCCTGCCCCTCACTACTGCTGGTGCCACGCCTGTGATAGCATCATAGGACATCACCAGGGGTCATAGAGTTCCTCAGGGAATCATCGCAATCCTTAATAACACAAAGAACGGGTTTTATTCATACGGCATTACGGCTTTGTTTATACTTGATCGATCGAAGCTCCAAGGTCAAGCGAGTGTGTAGCTTTGATTTAGTGATCATTGTATAGTCCCTCATCGTTGATCATCTCAGAAAATGTAATTATCTAGGATTACTACGATGTATTATCCTTATTCTTGAATAAAGATACATAATTTTCTTAAATTAGCTTGCTGTCAATACTATAGACCCTCAATCCTCTCTGCTGCCCAGACATAGTGAGGCTGGGTCGCCCACGGATAAGCGATTCGCTCCGTCCACGGGCAGTTTTTCAGCCAGTGGATGGCCAGTGGACGCCCAGCCCACGCAAAACCGCCCAGTCCACGGGTAAAAATGGCTAGTGTGACCTCGCCTTAACCTAACTGACCTTTACCTAACCTAACGGTAACCTAACCTAACCATTACCGTCGGCGAGTTTTCCCGATTTGTGTAGGGACGAGCATTTCGGTAGACGCGAGTACCAGGTACATGAGGCAAGGATGGGTAATGTCACCGTGGTTATGCAACTTGTTTATGGATGGAGTAATAAGATAAATCAAAGCAAAATCTAACCTAGCCATTACCGTCGGCGAGTTTTCTCGAATTGTGTAGGGATACAAATATCAGTAGACGACAGTACCAGGTACCGTGAGGCAAGGATGAGTAATGTCACCGTGGTTATGCAACTTGTTTATGGATGGAGTAATAAGATAAATCAAAGCAAAATCTAACCTAATCATTCCGTCGGCGAGTTTTCCTGATTTGTGTAGGGATAAAAATATCGGTAGACGAGAGTACCAGGTACCATGAGGCAAGGAGGGGTAATGTCACCGTGGTTACGCAACTTGTGTATGGAAGGAGTAATAAGATAAATCAAAGCAAAATCTAACCCAACCATTACCGTCGGCGAGTTTTCCCGATTTGTGTAGTGATAAAAATATCGGTAGACGACAGTACCAGGTACCATGAGGCAAGGATGGGTAATGTCACCGTTGTTATGCAGCTTGTTTATGGATGGAGTAATAAGATAAATCAAAGCAAAGGTTGGTGATGTTGGTATAGACTCAAGAGTATTCATTGGCTCGTCAAGTAACACTTAAACCATGATGTACCACTACTTATTATGAGGAAAGACAACAAAAGGAACTCAATTAATAAGGTATTTTAATACTATCATAACCATGAATATGTACAACCTACAAAGAGAAGACTACGACGATGAAAAAATGTCGAGTTGTTTTGGGCGAAATTGATATTCCAGGTGCTATATTTCCGTGCTCGCTGACAACATAGAGAAGACCTGATGTGATGGTTGATGTGCAAAGGCTTCTAAACCAGGAAAACAGTCACAGCAGAGTCTCATTAAGAAAGTAAGCAAGTGGTAGGGACACATTACGTACCTACCAGTTGCTTACCTTTTGACGAGGCTCTGTTATGACTCTGTTTTCTTGGTTTAGAAGCCTCTGCACATCATCCATTACCTCAGGTCTTCTCTATAGTGTTGTCAGCGAGAACAAAGCACAGTAATATAGCACCTAGAATATCAATTTCGCGCAAAATAACTCGAAATTCTTCCATCGCCGTAGTTTTCCCTTCGTAGGTCCACCAGCGGCGACCCCGCCTTATCCCCACAATGCACCGATGTAAACAAACCGTGACGTAGTTATGGGTACGGTCCATTACCGCGGCCAGTAATTTCACAATGGCAGGCGACGTATGGAGGTAGTGCAGTGTGCACTCGCGGTTGCCACTCGGTGAAATTTTGATTGATTTAATCATAATGCTTACTAGTAATGGAACATTATATCATCTTATAACAACACAATTGGTTTTAATGTACATGTTATTTACCAAATAAGCAGTACATGAAAACAGCAGGGCTGTAATAAACAATACAGTAAAAGGCTAAGTGACATCGTGTTGGAGTGGGGGAGGAAGGAGTGACTAGGCTGCGAGGCTGCCCGCCAGCTGTGTCACGCGTCAGAGTAACGTGTTACATCCTCCCCCGCCCCGACACGTTGCCACTTAGCCTTTTACTGTATTGTTTATTACAGCCCTGCTGTTCTCATGTACTGCTTATTTGGTAAATAACATACCAATTGTGTAGTTATAAGATAATGTAATGTTCCTAAGCATTATGATTAAATCAGTCAAAATTTCACCGAGGGGCAACTGCGAGTGCACACTGCACTACCTCCATACGTCGCCTGCCATTGTGAAATTACTGGCCGCGGTAGTTTTTCTCACTTCATCTCGTCTAAAGGAAGCTTCAAAAGCATATGTGTATAGAATATTTTATGCTTAGAATAAAATGTTCTTTCACTTGTATCAATATTTGCAGAAACTCGTGTTACACCCATATATATATATATATATATATATATATATATAATATATATATATATATCATATTTATATATATATATCTATATATATATATATATATTATATCATTTTCTATACCACGTCGCTGCCACCATGGTACGTCTCAAGGCGACTGATACCTTCACCAGACAAGCTTCCACGGAAGTACTTGTAGCAACACTCCACGACGATCCTTGAGCGAGGACAGAGGTCAACGTCACTACGAACCCACGGGATCAGCCTTTCAAAACCGCAGCAAATGAAACACTACCCAACACGGACGTGATTGCCACCATCTTAGCGATCCCGCCGCCACGTCTTGGCCCCAGAAGAGTCTGCTGACCAAGAGGAGTCTGCTGATCAACAAGGAACATGGAACGAACAAAACAACAAGAAGAAACGCACCTGCGCAGCCAAGAAACCACAGCTTCCTGTACCCACTACCAACTCTCTGCTCCCCGTTCCCTCCAGCTCCCAGCACCCAGTTCCAGTCAACCTTCAGCCCACCACCGCCTCCCCTTCACTTCCAAAGATTATAGTTCCCCCCACCGAAGGCTTCGCCTCAGCCCTGGACCTGGCGGAAGCCATCGAGAAGTCTCTCAACGGTCCGAAGATGCAGATGAAATTCCTGGAGACAGGGCACGTACTCATCACCCCCCCCGGACCAAGATATTTTCAACCATATCATGAGTCTGAATCAGTGGGGACGGCAAGCAGGATTCCAGCTGAAACCCACAGGACAGGGCACCACCAAGGGGATCCTGATGCAATATCCTCTTCTAATGCCACTCGCTCCAATAGAGAGACACCCGCTGGTGATCGAGGCCAAGCGCTGCACTGTCTACACCGGGGATCAGACGCGGCAGGTGGAGATAACCGTCAGGGGCCCTCTGCCGGGTTCCTGAACATCGAGAGGTGGGGAATTTTCTACACCCGCCCCTACAGCAGGGAACCTCTGCGGTGCTACAACTGCCAGCGTTTCGGTCACCACAAAAAACAGTTGTACCCTACCCGCTCGATGCGGGGTGTGTTCAGGTAGCCACGACACCGCCAATTGCATCCAAAAGCACAAGGCCGGGACCGCCACGACTGCCAAATCCCCAAATTGCAGGGAAACACACCACGCGTGGAATCGCAACTGCGCTGCAAGAAGGACACTGGTGAAAGCACAAAGAACACAGATGTCCTTTATGTCGACGCATCGACCAGCGCTCGCCCCCACGTCAACATGGGGCCAGAGATCATTCACGCCATCACAGAACATCCACAGATCAGCTCTCTCAACCACGTCGAACCTGGGGCCGGAGAACAACACCTCCTGCAGCCGGAACACGATCAACGGAGCGGACACCAGCGAGTTTCCCCGCTTTCGCTCTCGGGCGAGGAGTTTGGAAGGGAAGTTACCTCTAACCTCGACAACGTCTCGAAGTCCCAATCCCGAACCAGATGATACAAGTGGCACCGAAAGACGATCAGATCACAATCACCAAAACCGAACTGAAAGATCTCTTCAAGACTTTCGCAGGGGCACTGGTGGCTCTCCTCGGCAAGATGTTCCGGAGAAACAGCTGAACGACGTCGCCGAGACAGTGATAGCCACTCGCCTTCCCCCCCATACAGTCCCCTCTCCACCAGCCGAAGTCACTCCTATCCCGCCCCAAGCCGAGACAACTCCTCTCTCGTCCCAAGCCGAGACAACTCCTCTCCCATCCCAAGCCGAGACAGCTCCTCTCCCACCCCCAGGGACCACACCACGTCGGCGTCCCATAGACAGGGAGAAGCAACTTCTGGGGATTCCGATCACCCGTCACCCGACCAAGGAAACACATCTTCAACAACACTCGGCACTCACAAAACTCAGCAATCACGGCAAGAGAGAGACACGCTCCTCCTCCGCCAACAAGCTGACGTCGTCCGAATCCTGCAGTGGAACGTTAACGGCGTCCGCGGCAGGCTTCACCAATTGATGGCGGACGCACAAGAAAACAGCAGGGACGTAATCCTACTCCAGAGACTTTGCTCCCAGATAACACTTCGGTTAACTTCAGGGGCTACAGAGCATACCATCAGCCAGCAGTGGAAGGCCAGAGCCGAGGCGTGTCCATCTTGGTCAAAAACAACATCCCAAGCACACTCATCCCTATCCCTGCGCCCTGTGGAGACAGAGTAGAGGTAATCGCGGTGAAGATCACACTGCGCAACCTCGAACTCCTTGTATACAACATATACAACAGAATTGGCCACAATGAGACCTTAGACGTCAGCGAAGTTCTCTCTCTCTGCACCACTTCCCATGTGTTCGTCGCGGTGACTTCAATACGCATCACGAAGCCTTCGGTTCACGCGGGAGAACGAACAGGAGCGGTCACCACATTGATGAGGCCATGACGAGCGTGCCAGAGGCGATCCTTCTCAACAAAGGCGAGCCCACACACATCGCCGGGGTGTCCTCTACATTTATTTATTTATTTACCTAGACCTCTCATTTGTCTCGCAGGACTTAAACCGCGACGCAACATGGGAACTTCACCCACACCTAGCCAGCGACCACTTTGCCTCCTGCACAACACTCCAACCAGGAAACTGACACGACCCCCTCCTCCACCAAAATGGAATTTAAACCGGCTAACTGGCACACCTTTGAACGTTTCGATTGCCAACATCCTAGCCTCAACCCCACTCCTGACTCCCTCGAAGAGGCCGAAGACCGCCTCACGGCGGCTTTCACGAAGCTGCCAACATTGCTATCCCGCTCACTAAGCCCGGTCTAGTCCTTCACAAAGATCGATGGTACTACAACGCTGAGGTCAGGGAGTACAACCACAGAATTAACCAAGCCAGAAAGCTAAACAGGCGCCACAACACAGAGGAAACCAGAACACTCTTACGAGCAGCCACCAGGATAGCAAGGAAAGCTACGCGCAATATCAAAACGCAAAAATGGCTCGAATGGTGCTCCTCTATCAACCACAGCTCCAACATCTCAGCCATGTGGGAAAAGATCCACATGATATCGGGAAAAGCCTCCGTCCGACAGGCCGTTCACCCCAACCCCGCCGATGAAGCTAACCGCCTCGTACAATCCTTCGCCGCCAGAAGCAGCACAGCACAACATGCCCAAGTTGTTCAAGACACTCAGCGACGCCTCTTTCCAGCCAGAATAGCCGCCGTTAGTCGTTCCTGCCTCGAGGCAGCTCCTACGGACGTCCCTTTCACCATCAAAGAACTGCGAGATACCTTCAAGACACGCAAGGACACGGTGGCAGGTGCTGACAAGATCACTTATAGCATGATCAAGAAGGCTGGTCCCAAGGCACACGAGGAACTGCTACACCTCATCAACATTTCCTTCGCCACAGGCAGACTCCCCCCAGCGTGGAAGCAGGCAGTCATTGTTCCCATTCCCAAGCCCAGAGACCCTACCCAATCACCCATCTCTCTCCTCAGCTGCCTTGGCAAGACAGCTGAGAGAATGATCCTCACACGACTTCAATGGCAGGTAGGCAGCTTTCACCACCACATATATGCCTACACTGCCAACAAAGGCACAACGGACTGCATCACAGAGATGCTCTCAACCATCTCTGACAGGAAAGCCGTGGTGACTTTCATGGACCTGGAGAAAGCGTTTGAGATGGCAAGTGGCCCGGTCATCCTTGCATCTCTATCTGAGAAAGGCGTTCAAGGCAGACTGTTGAGGTGGACCCAGGACTTCTTGAGCGAGAGGCAAGCCAGAGTTACCTTTCAGGGCACCCTGTCCGACTCGCCACCTTTGAAAACGGCACGACCCAGGGGAACATTTTAAGCCCGTTTCTCTTTAACATCCTGGTGGAGAACATGGTTTCGCTTCCCCTCGGTGCATGCACCAAGATCCTGGGCTATGCGGATGACCTGGCCCTGATAACCACCGGACCCTGGCACGCTCAGAGCGCACAGACGGCTATTACCGCCGTCGGCAACAGTTGCGTCGAACTTGGGTTGAAAATAAACACTACCAAAACCAAAGCCCTTCACTTTGGCTCCCAGACACCACGTCCCCCCCTAAAGCTTCAGGATACCAACATAAACTGGGTCAACAGCTTCCCCTATCTCGGCATCTGGCTAGACTCCCAGCTGACCTTCAAGAAACACGTGGCCGCTACTAAGGAACGGGCAAAATCCAGGATCCGGATCCTTAGAATCATGACAGGCCTTCACGAAGGAGCCAATTATGATGCCCTCCGCACTTTTTAAGTGCAGGCGATCCGTTCCCTCATTGATTATGGGCCCCTTGCCTCTCACTCACTTCAGCAATACAGGCCAGCGCACTTGAAACGGTCCAAAATGAATCGCTCAGGATCATGGTTGGAGCGCCCAGGTGGACAAGGACTAACATCTTCCACCTCGAAACAAACACGCTTCCCATCCGCACCCGGTTAACTGCTCTCACCATCTCCCATTTCACCAAGTTCTGCAGGCGCGGTCACAGCACAACCCTGCTTGAAAAAGTGGGTCAAGCACTAAGGCAGGACAGAACTCTCTTCCAGAAGAACACCTGGGGCATAAAAATGGCCAAAAACATAGAGGCGCTTAACGCACAGTAGGTGTTCCTCAGCTTTCAGCAGGACCCGCCACACCCCACCTACTCGACTCCTGCTCCCTGGAAAGCACCACCTCTCCACTTTTCTGCGCGGAAGCTCGCCAAATCAAAAGCCGACCTGTCACCGGCAGAGCTGGTATCAGAGGCAAGGGCGTCAGTGCGATCTGCTCCGACTCATGCAGCTGACGTCTTTTTCACAGACGGCTCCGTAAACACAACAACAGGGACCGCAGCCGCAGCCGTCCACCACGACGAGTTTGCAGCCCTCTACCGCCTACCCGACAACTCCTCCACTCTACAGACTGAACTCCTTGCCATACTACGAGCACTCCAACTCGCAGTACCCCGTGACATCAGCGTCACAATTCACACTGACAGTCTGGGCGCAATCCAGGCACTTCTGACTGTGTCCCCTAAGGACAACGTGAACCTGATCACCTCTGTCCTGGCGACCGCCAAAAACATCCACGACAGCGGTCGCCACGTACACCTAAATTGGGTTCCGAGCCACACAGGGATACCTGGCAACGAAGCGGCTGACCTAGCGGCCAAGGAGGCGCTCAGTCTTTCCCAGGTTACCGCGTCCATTCCGTCCAGCATCTCCCAGATCAAGGCTTCCGTCAGGAGGTTTAGCCACGAACAGGCCGTAACTTGTCTCCGCCCTTGGATCACTAACCCTACCTCAAGCGCGCACTGGTACAGCACCACTAGGACTAACACCACGCCCTTTCCAAGAAACATCGGCAGGAAAACGAGGAACGCGCTGCACCCAGTCAGAATTGGCTACAAATGCCTCGCAGAAATAAAAGGCACTCTGCCCCTAGCATGCTGCCACTGCGATGCCGAGACAGTGTCCCCACTGAAGCACTATGTTATGAACTGTCCAGCGACCTCCGATATGCTAGCCAGGGGTCACGCTGCCGCCAAAGACGTCATAGCCAACACTTCCCATGATGCACTTGCCAGGTTAGTCACGCACCATCCACCACCTCGCTGAGCTGAGTCTTTTGACTCCTATCCTGGTAGGTGCATCCCAACTCCTAAAAGCAATAGGATGCCTCTAATGCGTCGCTACATGCGCGTCAATTAGACTCCCTCTGCTACTGAGAGCTGGCTTCCAACACCGTGGGCCATATATCAATATATGTATTGTATATGTTATTTTTTGTTTTTGTTTGTTTTTTATGTGTTTCATCTAGTTGTATTCATCTAGTTGTATTTCACAAGGCCTGAGCGACGCTCGTATGGCCCCGTCTCCATATCAAAATTTTTATCATTCATCCTTAGTTCTTAGTGTTGGCCGAAGCCACCACCCCGGGAGGCGGGTCACAAACCCCGGCTAACACCCGGTACCCATTCACTGCTGGGTGGACAGGGGCTCGGGTTTTAAGAAGACCGCCCGTCTGTCTTCGCTCTGCCCGGGGATCGAACCCGGGACTTCTCGGTTGTGAGCCGAGCGTGCTAACCCTACATACTACGGAGTGTGTGTGTGTGTGTGTGTGTGTGTGTGTGTGTATGTAACAGATCCCTGTCGCCATATCAGGGTGGGGCGCTTCTGACGATTCGCGACGCGGGCGAGTCAGGCTTCCCATTTTGGTGAGCTTCGGGGGTCCTCATTTGCCGATTCACTGGATACGCATTCACCTGTGGGCCACCTTTATGGCTGTATGGCCCACGTCATTCATCCGTGGATGGCAATCTACAACAACAACAACAACAACATTCATGCTTGGTAGAGCTTGCAGGTTGTTTGCCTGTACGTTAAGCTTGGGATTGATGTCTTTTATGTACAGTGCTTCTAGAATTGGAAGTCGCCGCACAACTGCACACATGTCGACCAATTCTATATTTTCTTCTAAAAATTTTCTTGTGATGATGATGCCATGTTTTTCTAATAGGTGACTTTTTGGGGCCCCGGAAGTTAGGTGGCAAGTAAGACGTCGAGACAGCTTCGTTGTCGTCATGCCGATGTAGGATGAGGGGAGGACTTCACAGTTTCCTCTTTTGCAAGTGATCCTATATACGACATGGGACTTTTGGTTTGTCTCCTTCGTCTGGCTTGGGCTGTTACGGAGAAGGAGGTTGCTGGTGTTCTTGTTTTTGTAATAAATTTGTGGTTTTATTCTCCTCTCTGGGTCTGCAGGTTTCACATTACGGTTGACGATTTGTGATATTATTCTTTCTTCTGCCTGGTAAGCGGTGGAGAAGAAAGCCCGGTAGAAAATAGTTATGTCCTGGCTCTTTTTTGTGGCGTTAGGGTTGCACCAGTTCTCCATGATTTTCTTAGTCTGACGGTTGATGTCTCTCGCTGAAGCTCAGAAGAATAAAATAGAAAAAATATAGAGTGGAAGATGGGATAGGGGTTAAGTAATAGGGGGGGGGAAGAGAAGATAATATTAGTATTAGAGAAAGACACAGTGGCTTAACTCTGTGTGCCGTGAAGGCAGGACATGGGGCAAACATGACGTGGGCTGGTGAGAGAAGGTGTAGGGTGGCTGCTTAATGGATGTTAGAAGGCTGCATCGTTATGTGGTGTTTGAGGGTGATCTTAGGAGGTGTGTTGGTGAGAGGAAGGAGGCATTTTGGTGTTTGTTTATGTGAAGGTGAGAACATCTGTGTAATTAAGGATGAGACGTGTAATGTGTTGTTGGTGGATCAAAGAAAATTTGTGCCATTTTTAGTGCGCTCTGATTGACTGTCGGGTTGAGGGAATTTTGTGTGGCGGCGTGCTGCAGGCAAAAGGAGGGTTTGTGTAGCTGCGCTTTGATTGGCCGAAATCTATTTGTTCTTAGTTGGTGGTGTCTCTCGGTGAAGGAGAGAAAATGAGACGTTTGGAAGTAATGCTTAACGCTGATTGGCTCTCTCCAGGAGAAAGAAAAGTATAGAGTGAGCGAGTAAGATTAAGTTCACAAATGGAGTCGTATAGGAAAATTCAGTAAATAAAATGGCGAGGGAGAAGGATTTAGATTATGTAAGGGTAGCTTCAGGAAGGATATGTAGGTCTGGGTCAAGGAGAGATAGAGTAAGGGGGTTGGTACGATGGCGACTGAGACGGGTAAGTTTATCCTTGAATTGGGGACGAATAAGGGGATATTTTTCCATTTGTTTAATTGTTTTATTGTGCCATACGATATTAAGGGGAGGGCGATTAGTTGCGACATGGAGGGATTCTGATGTATTAAATTCATACCATTTAGTGTCGTGTATCTATCTTAAAGCGCTATTTTGTATTCTCTGAAGGAGCTTAGTGTTTGATATTACAGAGAGTTTAAGAGCCATAAGGCAATAGGTAAGGAGAGGAAGAATAAAGGCGTTGTAGAGGTGTTTTTTGGTTTTAAGAGAGGCTGAGCGGAAGCGGTAAAGAGAGGAGAGCTGTTTTTGCTGTTGCCTGTTTTTGTCTTATATGATGGTTGAATCTTAAGTTGTTGTCAATGGTGAGCCCCAAGATTTTGGTGGTTATGGTGATGGATATTGGGATAGGATGGGGTAGGTTTGAGTTATGGTAGAGGATGCGGGGGGTATTAGATTTTATGTTGAAGTATGTGGCTTTAGTTTTGTCAGGATGGGAGTGGATCAGTGGCGTAGCTAGGTATTTATGATTGGGTGGGCATCTGGGAGGGCACAGCTGACTATGGGTGGGCACTAGATGAGCTGAACAAGCCCATACAGCTGAGGAGTTTGGTGGGGATTGGGGACTTACTTTCACTTACAGTGCCAAGACTCCCCCCCCCCCCACCCACCCACCCTTGCATATTTTGCATTCTGACCAATATCAAGAGTTTATCTGATGTCGTATGGACTAT
>JACEEZ010000161.1:24841-37131 GCA_016584305.1 Chionoecetes opilio | reverse complement strand
ATTGGATTTGGCCAAAGTTTGAGAAAAAAAATTTTTGGTTTATAGGGGCGGTACCCTACCGCTGCAAGGAAGCTTGTATAGGTTTGTGAGAGCCTCAATGGTTAGGAGGGAGCTTGCGGGGGCTTGGTAGTAGGCCTGTGGGCGGGGCGTGTCGCGTATTGTGATAACTATTTTCACCTCGTCCGGGGTGAAAGGTAGAATGAGATGATGGTGAAGGTGATTATTATGGAGGTTTGCGTGGAGTATTCGAGGTTCATGTTGTATCAGTTCGTGTCCCTGTCGCATTCGTTGTTCAATATAATTAAAGTGTTGTATAACAGGAGGATGTTGTGTAGGTGGGTGTGGTCGAAAGATGTGTTTCCAGTGTTGTTTGAAAGCTTCGGCTACCTCACAGGGGTCTGAAATTTTATTGTTGTTTATTCGGAGGTATTCGAAATGTTGTGTTAATGGTGAACCTTTTAGTGATCGTATTCGTGCCCAAAATTTGGAAGGAGTGGTGATTCTGTGTAATTCGGTGCGTTGTATGAGGTTGTGCCAGTGTACATTGTGGTCTTCCTGTAGGCTGGCAAGTATGTGTCTCCGAAGAATATTGAGATCCCAGAGCACTCTCTGGACGCGAAGCTGGTTGTGTGTGTAGCGGTGTCTGTAGCATGTGATGAGTCTGAGTGTTCGGTGTGAGGGCTTGAAGTCCCTGTAGGTGTTGTGGTGTATGTACTGTGGGTGAGTGGGTGTTGACGGCATCCAGGATAGTGTCTTGGATTCTCGCGGCCTGTTGGTCAAGTGTCTCAGGTGTTTTACCTTCAAAGTTGTAGCGTAAGCCAGTCTCTTCAATAGTGGTCGTGAAATTGTCCCAGTTTGTTTTGCTGTAGTTATGTCTAGGTGGGGAGGGTATGGAAATAGGATTAGAAGAAATATGAAGAATGACAGGGATGTGGTCGGATCCACACACGGGACCGGGTGAGATTTGATGGTGGAGAAACAGGTTTTGACGGTTTATGAAGATGAGGTCGGGACGGCCCATTTAAGAGTAATATGTCAGGGTTTTGTTCGTCTATGAGGTTAAATATTAGGTGTCTGTTTGTGAAGTACGAACGGCAGTTGAGATGAATGACTTTTATGAAGATGATAAGGACGAGGGATGAATTTTGCCTTTTCCGCTACGGGTAACTGCAGGGGAAAGGATTTGGTTGAGAGGTCGGATAGGGGAAGGGGTAGGGGAGAGAATTCGGGTATTGTCCTCAGGATCACTATCAATGATAAGATCGAGAGACGAGGAGGGGGAGAGGATCGAGGAGGCAGGGGAAGGAGCTGAGGAAACCATTGAGGAGGTGTAGGTGGACTTTGACGGGGTGAGGTTAGGAAGTGGTCTGGGTTTTAGAACGAAGGTTTGGGTTATGATAGGGGGTTGGGGAAGGGAGGGTAGGATAGGGGAAGTTTGGGGGGAAGGGGAACCAACCACAATTTCAGCGTTAATATATAACCTCTCCTCTCTTCTCTCCTCTCTCTCTCCTCTCTCTCTCTCTCTCTCTCTCTCTCTCTCTCTCTCTCCTCTTCTCTCTCTCTCTCTCTCTCTCATCCTCTCTCTCTCTCTCTCTCTCTCTCTCTCTCTCTCTCTCTCTACTATGAAATGGGCGGCCTGATGGGGGAGCGTTTGCTGGTTCTCTCTGATGGCACCTTTTTTACAACATGTTCGTAGCAGGCGACACCGAGATGGAACGGGTCGAGTTGCCGCTCCCTTGGCCCGACGTGGTGTGAGACCTGATGGTGTCGCGATGCCCCGGAGACCGTTCTTGGCGAGGGAGTTGATGAGTGAGTGAGTGATAGGTGAACAAAATTATGGGGAGGGAAGGTAAACAGGATGATAAGATATGTGGAGGGGAAAGGAGAGGAAGGAGGAAGGTATAAGAAGGAAAACAGGAAGATAAGAAGAAATACTAATTGGAAAGCGATAGAAGGGGAGGGAATGGAAGGTAGGAGGGTGGAGGAAAAGAGAAAGACGGAAAGAAACAGAGGTAGGAAGGGAGATAATAAAAGAAGAAGGAAGGAAGGAAGAACAGAAGGAAGGAAGATAGAAGGAAAAATAGATGAAAATGAAACTATATATAATGAGATACTGTAGGCAATGGAAGATACTGTAAGAATAAGCACTATTAAGCAGGGAAAGAGAGTATGGAGAGTGGGCGAGAGGAGGGTGAGGAAAATGGAAAGAAAGTCATGGGAGTAAAAGGAGAGGTGGTGACCAAGTGGTTAGCGATTGGAAGTGACAAGCTCGGTGTACCGAGTTCGAATCCCGCCAGGTGCCAAAATCTTTCTGCAACTTCTGAGTGGCCGATAATCACCCATATGCTGCCCATTAACTCTACCTTCGACGGCGGCGGTATCGGAGGACACAGGGGGCGGCATGAGTCTCTAATCACAGGCGCCACTATAAAAATCCTGCCTGCGCCACTTCGGGCGAGGGTCAACCATCACAGCCCTCAAGTGAACCTCCAGGGCCTACCATCCGAGCCCTGGAGGTCACTGCCTACAAGCGCTATAGGCCAAAAAAAAAAGTGAAAGACCGAAAAGCGAGGGAAAGGAAGACGAAGAATTGAGAAGGGAATCCTCAAGACGGATTGAGAAGGGGTCAAAGGAAATGGAGAAGAGGAAATAGAGAAAAGGGGATCCGAAAGAGAGTCAGGAAGGAAGCGCGATATTTTGGGGTCAGTTGTGTATGGGAGGAAATAAGAACATAAGAACATAAGAAAATAAGGAAGCTACAAGAGGTCGTGAGCCTGGCCTACACGTGGTAGTTCCTGTTACCTAACACTACCTACATCCACCTTTCATCCCCATCCATGAACCTATCCAGCACCTTTTTAAAGCTCCCTAATGACTCCGCACTAACTACCTGTCTACTGAGTCCATTCCAGTCATTCACCACCCTATTTGTGAACCAGTTTTTCCCTATTTCTTTTTTAAGTCTACGCTTTTCCAGCTTGAAACCATTACTTCTTGTTCTACCCTGGTTAATAGCCGTAAGAACTTTTCCTACCTCTCCTTTATTAAATCCCTTTATCCACTTAAAAACTTCTATCAGATCGCCCCTTACTCAGCGTCTCTCGAGTGAGTGTAACTTTAGTAGCTCCAATCTCTTCTCATAACTAAAGTTACGCATCCCTTGAATCATTTTGGTCATCCTTCTCTGCACTGATTCTAGCAAGGCTATATCCATCCTGTAATATGAAAACTAAAACTGAACCGCATAGTCTAGGTGAGGTCTGACTAGAGTCAAATAAAGCTTTAGAATAACTTCCGCACTTCTACTTTTAACACTTCTGGTAATGAATCCTAACACAATATTAGCTCTATTTCTAGCCTCAATACATTGTTTCCTAGGTCGGAGGTCTGGGCTCACCTTTACTCCAAGATCTTTTTCATCTTCTGATCTTTTCAGCGATACATTGCGTATGGTATATCTATTACCAGGGTTTTTTCTACGTTGCACTTATCAATACTAAATTCCATCTGCCATCTGACTACCCACTCATTAAGTTTATCTAAGTCTCCCTGCAATATGTTTACATCAGACTGATCCAATAATCCTACCTACCTTAGTATCATCAGCAAACTTGCTGATATCACTGCTAATCCCACTATCCAAGTCGTTGATGTAAATCAAAAATAGTAATAGACCCAAAACAGACCCTTGTGGAACTCCACTTGTCACCTGTCCCCATTCAGATCTAGAACCATTAATTGTAACCCTTTGTTGCCTATCACTTAGCCAAGCTCTGATTCAACGAAGAATCTTCCAATCTATTCCATGAGCCTTAACCTTATTTAAGATTCGCTCGTGTGGTACTTTGCCGAATGCCTTACTAAAGTCCAGGTATATTATATCATAATCCTTATCATTATCTGCCGTCTCATAAACTTTCCTATAAAAGCTCAATAAATTGGTGAGACATGACCTACCCTTGGTGAATCCATGTTGTGAATCATTGATCAAACTATGTTTTTTATAAGTGCTCTCTAATGTTTTTTGCAATAAAAGATTCCAATAATATACCTACCACTGACGTTAGACTAACGGGTCGATAATTTGACTTTAGTCCTCTGTCTCTCTTCTTAAATATGGGGACTACATTTCCTTCCCTCCACAATAACGGCACATCGCCTATCTTAACCGATTTCCTAAAAATGTGCACTAACGACTCATTAACAACCTCTTTGAATTATTTTAATACTCTGGGATACACTTCATCTGGTCCTGGCGACTTAAAGTTCTTCATTTTTTCTATACCCTCTTCCACCATTTCCCTAGTTATCACAATATCTTCGAGTTTCTCCTCACCCCTTTTACTGGTAAATCTAGGGTCAGTCTGCCATCCTACAAATTACCTGAGGAACTAGAATAATTCGCTAATTTCTTCTTTCATTCTAAGTTTTCTATTTTCCTGATGTTAGAAATGTTACGCAAGCTTCTTCTTTTATACCCTCCTAAGTATTCCAGTGGCAGTAACATGCAGTTCTATTTCTTCACCCCGTGTTGTTCCTGGCGGCCAGGCAGGAGATGTACCTCCGTAACCTGACCAAGACGCTGAAGCTGGTGGGGCAGACGCGGCGGCAGAGTGTGCTGGGCGGCGCGCAGCCCGTCTGCCAGACCAAGATGACGGCACACCTCACCGCCGATGTGCTGGTGAGTGTGTGTGTGTGTGTGTGTGTGTGTGTGTGTGTGTGTGTGTGTGTGTGTGTGTGTGTGTGTGTGTGTGTGTGTGTGTGTGTGTGTGTGTGTGTGTGTGTGTGTAATGCATCCACGGTCTTGCCCACGCAAGTTAGAATCGCGATCGCCAGTTCTACCCTCCCGGAAAGAGCTTGGAGCTCTTAGCGACCGATCTTTGGGTAATGCTTGGACCCCATCTCCTTGCTCAAGGGGGTTAGTAATCACTCGTATTTGCCAGTGAACAAACCCGAGGAACTTGCGGGGCCGGGGATTGAATGCGCGAATCATAGAATGGCGCACGGCGCTCCAAATCCATCAAGCCAGACAGGCTATGTGTTTGTGTGTGTGTGTGGTGTGTGTGTGTGTGTGTGTGTGTGTGTGTGTGTGTGTGTGTGTGTGTGTGTGTGTGTGTGTGTGTGTGTGTGTGTGTGTGTGTGTGTGTGTGATAATAATAATAAAGGTGATAATAGTAGCAATAGTAATACTGATAATGATAATGGTGATAACAAAATTAAAGTAATATCAATAATATAATCGTAATAATAATTATAATAATGATAATAATAATAAAATGATAATAATAATAATAATAATAATAATAATAATAATAATAATAATAATAATAATAATAATAATGATAATGATAAATATGAAAATTATGATAATAATAACAACAATAATAATAATTATCGGTATATTAATTGATAGCAATGTAGCCGCAAGACTGAAAACGTACGTAAGGGTATTAAAGAAAATAAAAGTCGTAAAATACCATAAATTCAAAGTAGTCAGTAATTTTGAACGAAGCAAATTTGAAATATGGTGAAGTGTTACAAGTTGCAGGTCCTACTAAGNTATGATACCAGATCTCCCAGAATCAATCTAAAACCCCAAAAAGTCCCTCTGAAAGTGAAATCCCCGCGAAGGTTGCCCGCAATTAGATTTTCCCCAGAATGACTCGCACCTTCCTAAATCCCTCCGTTTGCCACCCTGAGTCAAACGCCTTCTTGAGATCAAACTTTAGGGAGCAAGCACCCCCTATCGAAACTCACGTCGACGTTCCACCAGGACACGAAGCGCTAGGAACGGTCCGTTTTTGGGACTTACCAGGCGTGAACCCAGGACTGCTGAGGTCTCTGATGCTTCAGCAAAATGACTGCGGATCCGTGGCAGCAATAGAGGGCAAGCAGTTTGCCTGGCACGCTGAGCAGTGTAATACAGCGGTAATTGTTGCGTCCTGAGGGTTTCCCCTTTCCTTTCCAATAGGGCCGACCAGCCCCTTTTCCAGTCAGGAGGAATGGTACCTGATTGCCACACGGAGTCAGGACAGCATGCAACCCGCGGATCATGGGCTCACCCCTAGCTTTGAAGAGCTCCGCATTGATATTAAAAAACACCATCTGCCTTTCCCCCCCTTTCAACTTGCTACAGCCTCTCTGACTTCGTCATGAGAGGGTGCGGAATCGTCAATGGGAGGATTGCATCCACTGCCTGAAACCCCAGGGTGTGAAGCTGCTAGTTGGAGGGTCCACCGTGAACAACTCCTCAAAGCACTCACCCCAAACGAGCCATCTGCCTTTAAAACAAACTAAATATATTTAGTGTTGCTATGTGATTCGACATAGCTACATTCATATTTTAAAGGCTTTGCGGTAGCACATTCTTCTCACTCCAGGCCCGTGATCTCGATCCAGAAGGTAAAAAGGCCAAAAATTGCAGACCAGGGGGTTTCTAGCGGACCAATAATTTCTCTCATTTCAGCCCAAACAAGCTAAATATATATTAGTGTTGCTATGTGATTCGAACATAGCAACATTCATATTTAAAGGGCTTTGCGTGTAGTGCATTCTTCTCACTCTCTGTATGTCTGTCGGGCAGGTAAAATTAGCCCGCAGTAACAAGAACGGGCTATCTTGTTAGTCCTTTCTCAGCTTCTTCCAATTTATCTTTAATTTTGCTGACAGACACACAGATGTGCCACCAGGTCAGGGTGGGCATTTCGAAGGGGCTCTAAACTACTTTTAGCGTCCTAAGACCGACTTAGTTATCCCGGCTAAGAAGAACCAAAGGAAGCATTTTAGGAGTCATCTTAGGCCTCGTGTAAGGGGACAGTAAGGGCCGTACTTTTAAAATTTTCGCCAGTGCTGGCGAAAGCGGTTCGCCAGGCGCTCCGCGATTTCTTACTTTTAAAACCCCACGAGCGCTTCGCCAGGCGTTTGCTTCGCCAGGCTGGCGGAGAAGTATTGGAATAGCCTGGCGAAACATGAGTTCGGTGGGGACGTCCTCTCCACCGGGCGATCAACATTTTTGCATTCAGTTTTTACTTTTACAATACTATAAGCATGCATGAGATAGAAAACCTATTGCGACGGTAAATATGTGGATGGCAAGTATTCCATAGAAAATAAGTCATATATATTATTTCAAAACACCATCGGGGTTCCAGCTCAGCTGAGGGCACCAGACACCTCCACCCCCCCCCCCGAGGGTGAGTGTATTTTGCCTTTTCGTCCAATATGTTTGGTTTAGGGACATATGCACAATATTATGTATACATTGGAGGGTTTGGTGATGGCATTTTTACATGAGCTATATCGATCAGAGGCCTCTCACCCTCATAAGAATCTCGTGAGACGTGATTATATCATTGTGCTCCGCCACGTAAATATTTTATTTCTGTCGTATATCGATAGAATTGAATTAGTTATTTACACAATATCAGGTTATGTTTGGTGTGGCGTCTTTACATTGAGCTATGTCAGAGGCCTCTGACCCTCATATAATTACACTGAGACGTGCTTATAATAGTGTGCTCCCGACACTAAATTAGTTTTATTTGGTAAATTTTTACACTAGGACCAGAATTCTCTACACATTTGGGCGTATGATTCGTTTACCTTATAGATTCTGAAAAAAACATTCTCTCAGTGAGTTTCCGTCAAAAAATCACTACTTCGGAGATATAAGATGCTTTTAGTAGAAAGGAGAGTGTATAGGAGGGGCTGCAGTCAGTTCGTACACCAGTAGATTAGTAACACCAAAAAGTTGTTTCGTAGTCTATATGAAACCATAGTCGTTTCTTTACACTCAGCTCAAGTTTAACTTACTAAAAGAGTTACGAAACGACATCACGTATGTACGGACACTCAAAATCGGGTGTACGAAACAACTAACAAAACCTGGGTACGAAACAACTTGTGTACGAAACCTCCCTGTACCTGTAGGAGACATGAAAATTAACTAACCTAACCCTACTTTTACACTCACTGCTCCACTTTTTAACCTAAAGCCAAATCCTCACTTAAGTGTCCGCGGCAAGGGAAAAACAGAGGCGATGCAGGTCACAAGAGGAAGAAGAGTGAGGCGCACATAAACACTTGTCTCTCTCCTCCGAAAAAATAGCATGTAATATTATTCCCAAAAGTAATTATTTACTCATTGAGAGAAGTTTCATAGAATACAATAAGGTAAAACAACCATACTCCCATACAGGAGTAGCATGTATGTAACCATACAGTGCAGGGAACTCTGGTCCTAGTGTAAAATATAATACCTTTTTTTTATTTTGGGTTTAATCAGATGAAATTGAATGAGTACAATTTTTTTTACAATTAGAAGGATAAATATGCAGTTTCAACAATACTCACTATTGAACAATACCCTCTGATTTTAACTGGGGGGCCTGGGGCCCCCCCGGAAACCCCCTTTCTAGTTCACTAACCTAATTAAATTTTTTATTTATGGGTATTACTGTTTTTGAGGACGAAAACTTTGTCATGAATAGTTTTTAATATGTTGAATTTATCTGATATTATTTTGGGCGATTTATTTCTCTTATTTAAAGTCACTTACACTATATTTAGATGGATGTTAGATTATTATGTGTTTCATATACTATTTTCCAGATTTAGGACGCAAATGCTGATTTTGAAGATATAGAAGTGCTTGATCCAGCCAAGCAGAAAGGATCAGATTGCCAAGGTAAATTGTGAAAGACAGAAAGACAGCCTAGATTTGTTCCTGAGCGAGACTGGAGTTGGAATTAAAAGTTGGTTGGTAATATAACATACTGAAAGCATTTCCTAATGTTTAATATCACAAACCTATATATTGTTTTGTTTTTGTACTTGTTAGGTGGTAATGAGATGTAAATGATTAATATCACAATTTCCTTTGGAAGTATGATTGATTGTGGGATGTTAGGTTAAGTGGTGAACTATATTAAAATATTCACATCACTACTGGGAGTATCGATATTGTTGTTGCAGGTTAGGTTAATGGTGAACTATATTTAAATATCATATCACTACTGGAAGTATTTGATAGTGTGTAGCATGTTAGTTAAGTGGTGAACTATATTAATGATTCATATCTACAGGAAGTATCTGATAGATTGTTGCAGGTTAGGTTAAGTGGTGAACTATTTAATTATTCATATAACTACTGGGGAAATATATGATCGATTGTTGCATGTTAAAATGGTGATGTTAGGTTAAATGATGAATGGTTTTGTTTACCTAAACAGATTCTGAGAAACATTATCTCAATGAGTTCCGTCGGAAATCACTACCTTTTAGAGATATAAGATGCTTTTTGTAGGAAGGAGTGTGTATAGGAGCGGGTGCAGTCAGTTCGTAAAACAAGTTGTTTCGTACACCAGTAGATTAGTACAACCAAAAAGTTGTTTCGTAATCTATATGGAAAACCCTAGTCGTTTTCGTACACTCAGCTCATTAACTTTACTACTAGAGTACGAAACGACATCACGTATGTACGAAAAAAACTCAAAATCAGGGGACGAAACAACTAACCCAAAAAAATGGGTTTCGAAACAACTTGTGTACGAAACTCCCGTAACCTATAGGATAGGAAAAATATTAACTAACCTAACCCTACCTTACACTCACTAACCTAACCCTACAATTTTAACTATCAACTAAGGCCAAATCCCCATAAAAGTGATGATCTTTAATATCGATACTGGAAGTATGTCGATTGCTGCATGTTAGGTTAAGCGGTGATAAATTAATTCAATAATACAACTACTGGAAGTATATGACGATTGTTACATTTAGGTTAAGTGGTGATTGATCTTTAATATTGATTGATTGATTTGGGGATGATCTTTAATAATATCACTACTGGGGAAATATATGATATATTGTTGCACGTTAGATAAGTAGTGAGCGAGTTTAAATTATAAATACAGAACTATCTTTGGTAAAAATTTCGGAAGTGGGCATTCACTGATTCGAGGTCGAAAACTTAGTTTTTCCCGAATAGTTTTGATGTGTTTTGATGAATCTGGCACTCGTTTTTGTCGGAAATCAATGTTTGTTTACAGATGTGGGGTGCCCGCCCCGCCACGCAAACCATATAATTGCTCCGCTTCGCACTGCCATAGTATTGATAATTTTTTTTTTTTTTTTTTTTATGTTACTAAACCAAACCCCACCTCTAACCTAATCTAATTTAACCTAACTTAACAGTTTATGGCTGAAATAACGGTAGATTTTTGGTAGTACATGTAACACACATTATTATTCAATTGCAGCATGGGAAATGGGGTTTTAAAATATTCATAATGAATAATTCTACACGATGATTTTAGGTAAGAATCCTAGGACTTTTGGAAGCCCACTACCAAAATAAACCTATCTTTGTACGAGTTAGGTGGCAAATAAGGTTAAATGGTAATACACAATTAACTGCCTTAGGAAGCATGTGACATAGTGTTGCACGTTGTTCAGTGATGAACGAACTTTAATGATTAATAACAGCACTGTCTGGAAGAGTAGCTAAAAGTGCAATCACGGCATAAATTGGTAGTTTGTCATCTATGCCCTCAATACACTCCTTGATGAGGTCAATGAGCATCCCTTATCCACAGTGGATATAGGAGTTGCCTTAAAAAGAGCCAGCATCGTCACGTGGCAGTGGGTGTCGACTGTAGAGTAAAAAAAACTTGAATTTTCCCCTGATTTCCTGCGCTATTTCGCCGAGTCGAGCGAGGGAATAGGAGAAGGTTAACGGTGGCGAACACTCACGTCCGCCAACCCTGCGCATCGGCAGGCGATCGCCAGCCCCGGGGGGAAGGTTTAATAGTACGGCCTAAACCGTACGGCCCAAACCCCTTTTTAGTGCCACCACCTCCGCTTAACCAATCAGCGCGTGCGACACAAGTTTTGTATTTGGCGGGAAATACGTTTTACCACGCCCAGGGAGTCTCTCTCTCTCCCTTTTTTTCTTCTATTATTTTTCTCCCTCCTCTTCCTTTTCCTGAGTTGCCAGATATGTATTTCTGCTACAGTCACAGTGCAGTCCCCCACGCCGAGGGGGTCTCTTCTCTCTCTCTCTGTCTCCTTTTTTTCTTCTATTATTTCTTCTCCTTCCTCTTCCTTCTCCCTGTTCATCCTCCACACACACATCATAGCCAGTATGTGATATTATCGTGATTAACGAAAAAAAATTCTGGTGAGTTTTGATGTTTAGAATTAATCTGCTAACCGTTTCTGTCGCAAATCATATCTATTCCACCCAACCCACCCCTATATATTATATAGTATATATATATAGCCCACACCAAAGACTACTCTATACTGGACTTGCTACTCATTTTGGGCTATTTCCAGTGGAGGCCAGTTTTGTGATTCCTGCCATTTTCGAACATCACTCCCTTTTCCCTTCCTATGGTTTATCAGTATATATGATATACCGTTATCTTCGTAAATGTTTGTTCTATAATATCATCAAATAAAAAACAGTAAAATGCAATAAAGAAATGCCATTATGATTGAGTTAAGAAATATGCATGAACTTAATATTCACTTGAACTCATCGCCATTTAATATTTTGCGAGAAAACATTTTAGATGCTAGCGATAGAAAGAAGCGGATTTTCATTAGCTTTCCATTGCTATATTTCGTTTTCTGATTAATGAATCATAACTATGCATAAATTAGCGTTAACTAAAAAAATAACATAATCTATCGGGATAATTACCCGATGGATGATGTTATTTATTTAGTTAACGCTAATTTATGCATGGTTCTAATTCATTTATCAGAAAATGAAATATAGCAATGGAAAGCTAATTAAATTCTGCTTCTATTGATATGTTGCATGTAAAAAGTCTTCACGCAAAATATCAAATTGCGATGAGTTTAAGTGAATATAAGTTCATGCATATTTCTTCACTCATAATGGAATTTCTTTAGTGTATTTTACAGTTTTTTATCTGATAATATTATAGAACAAACATTCACGAAGATAACAGTGTATCATTTATACAGTAGCGGACGTAAATATTGGCGTCATCGGTCTTATACCTAACGCGCAGAACACATTCGATAATAATTATGAAGGATGGCTGCTTACTTTGAATTTTATACTTTGACGGCATTCCACTACGCCTAACGTCTATTAAGCATAATCAAACAATTTATATCACCTTTGCAGTAGTGTGGATAGAGGATTCTGCCAACATCATGAGCAGCGCTGCATTTTACGTTAAACAAAGCAAACGGTCCAAGCCAAACTAAAAAAAATAAACATACTCGTCATATTTGAATTTTTGGGGGTTTGA
>JACEEZ010000161.1:0-21555 GCA_016584305.1 Chionoecetes opilio | reverse complement strand
GGTGTAAGGGCCAGCATCGTCACTCGTGGCAGTGGTGTCGACTGTAGATGTAACAACTTGAATTTCCCGTGATTTCCTGCGCTATTTCGCCGAGTGCGAGCGAGAATAGGAGAAGGTTAACGGTGGCGAACACTCACGTCCGCCAACCCTGCGCATCGGCAGGCGATCGCCAGCCCGGGCGGAAGGTTTAATAGTACGGCCTAAACCGTACGGCCCAACCCTTCTTAGTGCCACCACCTCCGCTTCAACCAATCAGCGCGTGCGACACAAGTCTGTATTTGGCGGGAAATACGTATACCACGCCGAGGGAGTCTCTCTCTCTCCTTTTTTTCTTCTATTATTTCTTCTCCCTCCTCTTCCTTCTCCTTGAGTTGCCAGATATGTATTTCTGCTACAGTCACAGTGCAGTCACCACGCCGAGGGTGTCTCTCTCTCTCTCTCTGTCTCCTTTTTTTTCTTCTATTATTTCTTCTCCTTCCTCTTCCTTCTCCCTGTTCATCCTCCACACACACATCATAGCCAGTATGTGATATTATCGTGATTAACGAAATTTTTCTGGTGAGATTTTTGATGTTTAGAATTAATCTGCTAACCGTTTCTGTCGCAAATCATATCTATTCCACCCAACCCACCCCTATATATTATATAGTATATATATATAGCCCACACCAAAGACTACTCTATACTGGACTTGCTACTCATTTTGGGCTATTTCCAGTGGAGGCCAGTTTTGTGATTCCTGCCATTTTCGAACATCACTCCCTTTTCCCTTCCTATGGTTTATCAGTATATATGATATACCGTTATCTTCGTAATGTTTGTTCTATAATATCATCAAATAAAAAACAGTAAAATGCAATAAGAACTGCCATTATGATTGAGTTTAAGAAATATGCATGAACTTAATATTCACTTGAACTCATCGCCATTTAATATTTTGCGAGAAAACATTTTAGATGCTAGCGATAGAAGAAGCGGATTTTCATTAGCTTTCCATTGCTATATTTCGTTTTCTGATTAATGAATCATAACTATGCATAAATTAGCGTTAACTAAAAAATAACATAATCTATCGGGATAATTACCCGATGGATGATGTATTTATTTAGTTAACGCTAATTTATGCATGGTTCTAATTCATTTATTAGAAAATGAAATATAGCAATGGAAAGCTAATTAAATTCTGCTTCTATTGATATGTTGCATGTAAAAAGTCTTCACGCAAAATATCAAATTGCGATGAGTTTAAGTGAATATAAGTTCATGCATATTTCTTCAGTCTCATAATGGAATTTCTTTACGTGTATTTTACAGTTTTTTATCTGATAATATTATAGAACAAACATTCACGAAGATAACAGTGTATCATTTATACAGTAGCGGACGTAAATATTGGCGTCATCGGTCTTATCCCAACGCGCAGAACACATTCGTAAAAATTAAAAGGATGGTGCTTACTTTGAATTTATACTTTAAAAGGGCATTCCACTACGCCAACTCTATTAAGCATAAAAAAACAATTTATATCACCTTTTGCTAGTGTGGATAGGGGATTTTGCCAACATCAGACACGCTCTTTTTCACTTTATAAACAAAGGAAAACCCGGGTTCCCAGAGCAAACACAAAAAAACTAAAATACTCTCATATTTAATTTTTATTGGGCTTTGGAACTCTGCGGGAAACGGGCATGATCTTGTTTCATTTTGTCACTGACTCAAGGCACGACCCCCGTGATCCATTACACCCTGTGCAGGCAGGTGCCGCGGAGGATTTTGCCACCCGTGGCTTTTTAAAGAAAACGCGTTTTGCCTCTTCTTGCCTCTTCTGGGGACTAGGGAGGTATGCCCTGACAAGTTTAAATTGTGCTATTTCGTCCTCCAAAAGGCGGACCTCATTTAAAGATATTGCTAAAAACCGGCTTAGTGTGAGAATGTCAGCCTTTGGGGTGCAACAAATTTCAAACTCGGGTGACAAACGATTTGCCCGGAAAAAATTACCCCCTGGCAGGCCCCGAAAACCCCCCAAAACTTAAACTCAAAAGCGTGATGTTGAAAAGTGTCCCATATTTCCGGTGCAATAAGGAAAAAAACCCATGTACTGTGGGGAGTGTCTGTCGGAAGTGGCGTGGGTCCATACGCCTTGGATTTAAACCTTTGTTGCCCCGACCAAAACCTCCCTAAAAGAGGTTCAAAACAAAAATTAGTTCGCCGAAAGTACCCCCCTTGGGATCTGAAACTGAAGGATACTTTGGAGTGATGGGCAAAATTTCAGTTTACCAGACAGGAAAAAAGAGTTTATCGCCTCCCGGCATGACCCGTCGCCCCAAAAGTTCAAAAACCAACACTAAGTTTCCCCAGTTCCTTTAAATGGTGGGGGGGAGCTTCTCTTTCCTGGTGTTGGGAAACTTGTGTGCTCCCCAAAAATGATCAAACAATATAATTTTTTGGGAACTGCTGTGTGAAATCTGCCTGACGCTTCGGGGTGTGCCAAGCCCACACTTCGTGCAGGTAATGCACCCTGCCAAAAAGAAAAATGGGTGAAACCGGGCAGAGATCCTCAAAAAGAGTTACGGCCCTATCTCCCCTGGGGGGACTTTTACCTGTAGCCCCTCTAAGGAGATGCTAAAACCTTTTTTTCACTTGCTAGGGGACCGGGGGGGCAAAGGTGGGGGAGCACCCTTAACCCCAAAGGGGAGTAAAATTTTAAAAAGCGCTAGACGTCAACAAACAATAAATTACAAGTTGTATCACTATACTTTTTGTTTATTGTGTATTATAGACCCCCTTTCTGCTTGCCCTTTTTAAATGTGTTTTTTATTGCTTCTTCTCCATTAAAACATATTTACATACAATACCTATAGACTTGTAAAAAATTCATTAGGGCAAACCTTTTTAAATTAAATATATAATCGGTCGACTTCTTGAATCAAAAAGTAGTTCATCTACCTTTTTTGGCGCTATAATGATGTGGTGGTGGGGGTGGGGTCAAAAGTCTGACTATATAACACGCACGTATACACAAAAGAAGGAATTAAGTTATACTATCCTTGCACCAAATGTCCTGTGTCACGTGAGGTTTGCCCCCCCCGTGTGCTTTTCTGACCTAAAAACGAACGCGCAGTTCTTGTCCCTATACGAGTACCGCCGGGGCCCCATAGGCATACTACGGGGCTGGCCACAGTGGTCATAGATACTATTTTGGGGCCCGAGACTCGAACCTATGATCAGGCATCAGGTTACCCTGGGTACGTCTCTTGGGGAATCATGGGAAATATTCGCTGAAAGGCTATGATGTAGGGAGCTAGATTATCGTAACATTCTGGCTAGTGGGTAAAACGGCCCTTTTCGGAATCACCAATCTTACTCAACCCGCAAACTAGTGTTTAGGTTAAATTAGTTTAGGTCTGGTTTAGGTTTGGGAAAGGGTTTTGATAGGGTTTTGTTAGTGTTGTAGTTTTTAGGTTTAAAAAAGCGTCCCGGGACGATTTCTCGAAAGAGGCCGATTTTAGCTAACGCGGCATTTAAGTCTCTTTAAATTTTTTTATCGGGGTCCCCCGACAGCTGAGGCATGATGATTGGGTAATAAGGCCGCGTCATGAAGGGCGCTCTGTGATTGGGTTTGCGAATTTTTTCCCCCACTATCCCTAGAAAAATTTCCCCAATTCCCCCACCAAGGGCCCCCGATAACCCTACGGGAGTGACGGCTCGGTAGACATCTCCCCCACCCCCCTCTAAGGTTATTGGGGGAGCCATACACTCGTTTTGCCTTCGAGGATTTTCGAGCATCCCTGCCCTGGCTTCATGACTGTCTGTGGGGCTCATGCATATTTCTTCACTCTCTCATAATGGCATTTCTTTAGTGTATTTAACTGTTTTTTATTTGATAATATTATAGAACAAACAGTTACGAAGATAACGGTATATCAATATACTGATAAAGCTTGGGAAAGGGGAAATAGGGGGATGTTCAAAATGGCAGGAATCGCAAAACTGGCCTCCACTGGTCATGGGCGGGTTGGCACGGGGCACGAGTAGCAAGTCCAGTATAGAGTAGTCTTTGCCCACACCTATATATATATATATATATTGTATTATACAGCCTAATATACTATATATAGTCTAAAATATATAATATATAACCAATAATATAACCATTGTTGTTATGGTGACGTAGAAAATTGCGGGCTAAGACGACCCTAACCCTGCCTTAAGCCGCGGTCACATGGGCAACTTTTCCGTCAATATTCATGCTGCAATTATTCAGCAAAGGCAACACCTTGCCGTGTTTTGGTCACACGGACTTTCAGAGGTAGCAATAATTTGAATGGCAATTTTGGCTTCTCAAGATGTATCTGAAGAAGCGTCTTTGGAAAAATAGGGAGAAATAGGGAGAAACTGGTTCACAAATAGGGTGGTGAATGATTGAAATGGATTCGTGTATGGAAGTGCGTCAGACATAAAACATTCAACATTCAACATCAAAGTGATCAATAATAAGTTGGTATCCCCTGAAAATTTTAGTTATTAATAGACCGTCAACAGGAAAATGTATACCAGCCATAACTCATTTAAATTTGTCTTGGTGTTGTATCCTTCAAATCGCTTAAAAACACGTACAAGAGTGTACAGGGCTTCACAATTCGTCTTGTAATCGGTTCTTGCCACTTTGTAGCTATGTATTTCAGCTTCTGTATATTGAATTAGAGCGTGCATTAAAAATAAATGTCAAATAATATACGTTTGTGGTGGGAATTTGGTGACAATATTCTGGCAAGAATATTGTGGTCAAGACCAACACGATGGTGTTCATTAGAACTCGCAATTATATCAGAGTTTGGGCCGCGTTTGCGTTGCCGGCTGTAATATTGCCAGAAAAATTGTCCGTGTGACAGCACCTTTAGTTTACACTCGCTGTGCTGTCTTAGGCGGAGCGAAATTTGCTTCCGAAAATGTCCAACTAGCGCTAAGATGGTCTTAGTCCCCTAAGATGGTCTTAGTAGTGTTCGAAAATGCCCCCCCAGGTTACTATCTCTTCCTCTTTCCTCGGCGTATGTCATTCAACCGGCGTATGTATTTATCTGCTCTGTGTCTCATCTCCTTGGTTCACTTTATGTTCCTTCTCTCACTCATATTTCCTGATTAGCTGTGTCCTTTTAAACTCCTCCTTCCTTTCACCTCATTTGTCCATCTTATGTCTCCTCTTCTCTGTAGTCACGCCCTCTCACTCAGGCTGGAGCTGTTTACCATGAGCCCATGTTGGCTGAAAGTATTGTAAACCTCACCAAAGTGTTCCTAACGCAGTGCTGGGAGATAAGAAAACAAAAGAAACAATGAATTAGGATGATAATCAAAGGACTGAAAACTGATCAAAATGTCTTTCCCAAGTGAAATAAACAGGGGAAGAGTTAACAAATTTTGTTAACGAAGGAGACGAAGTTGAAGAGGACCTATGAAGCGATACTAAGCGACAACGGTCACAAGAAGAAGAAGAAGGCATTATAGGTAGGTAGGACCAATATGTATATTTCCTGCATGTACTTTTTCTACTAATGATATACTAACCTAATCAATTAAAGTAATCTACTAACTCATATTTGAAGGGAGATTATACCGTGATGATCATGACGTGTCACACCCTGGTCCCTGCCACGTCATCACACAGATGCCACACCCAGCTGCTGAACGCCTGGCGGACACCCCAGTGGCTGACGCCCCGGTCGGCCCCGTTGGTCCTCAGTAGGGTTGTGCGGTATCAAGAAAATACCGGTATTGCCGATACCGGTTTAGAGGGATAATACCGGTACGTCCTCACACCGGTATCAGTTACGATACCGGTACACCGGTATCAGTTACGATACCGGTATTTGATTTTTTTTTTTTTACTTGTCCATTCTCAGACAATTATTAGCCTCTACAGCATCGACCCCCCTAAAATAGTTTTCTATAGCGTCGGCCATTTCTTTTTTTTACAGTTCCGAACCCCTACCGTACAGCATAGACCCCCCTAAAATAAAGTTTCCTGTGGCGCTGGCCAGTGGCGAATTTAAGGGGGGGCCGAGTAGGCCATGGCCTAGGCCTCTCTCCCGCAAGGGCCCCACACCACAGAGGAAAAAATAAGTTTTCAATGAAAATCTGAATGCTGGACATTTATTATTTGCTCGAACACTGTTACATTGCATGTACCATAATATGCCACAAATTAGTACCAACATAATGTAAAATATGGGTGGAAAAAGTTTCAATTAAACTAATGTGAATCTGAACCACATTTGGTAAAATTCTAGTCATTTCCCGACCTTATTAGTGGTTTTATTTTCTCCAGACTTTCACAAATCCCTTCAGATACCTCTAAAACGTAATAATAAAGTGGGGGAGAGATTAAAAATTAAAAAATAAATTACTAACATAACCTAACCCGGTAAAATTGTAGTCCTTTCCCACCCTTATATCTCGTTAAGCCCCCTTCACACATTCCATAATCGAACCACGAAAGCGCCAACAATGCAGTGCGCAGCGTCGTCATGGTCCTGGTTATGGGTCCATCGTGACGCGCTCGGCCGAGGCCACGAAAAGTTAGTGCGTGCATTAAAAAATCGGGAAGCTCCCCGATTTTTGTACCCAACGCAGCGGTATCGTAAGTCTATCGTGACGCTATCATTATCTATGTAGCAGCTTCGTGACACTATCATGATCGTCGTATGTTTATCGTGACGATAAGAAACCGTTACGCGCTCCTTCATCCCTGCCTTCCCCCCCTTTTTTGTACCCCATTCCGCCTTCCCCCCCCCTTCTCATTCACCTCCACCCACCCCCGACTGCACTCCCCCTACTCCCACCCCCACGTGATAAAACTCCCCCCTCGACTACCTTCCCCCTATTCCCACCACCACATGGTGACACTCCCCCCTCGTCTACCTTCCCCCTACTCCCACCACCACGTGATGACACTACCCCCGTGACTCCCTACCCACTACTCCCATCAGCACGTGGTAACACCACTGATCTATATAACATGGATCGCGGATCTGGGCTAGCTGTGGCCGAGATACTGAAGTCACCAGCCGCCATCTTGAAATAACCAAAACAAATACATGGGCCGGCCAGGCAGTGGCTGGGTGTTGGCTGCTGGCATGTGATAGCCTATATTACCACCTACTACTACTACTACTATTACCACCTACTACTACTATTACCACCTACAACTACTATTAACACCTACTACTACTAAACTTCCAACCTAGTGCATCGTCGAACCTTCCAAGTCATTTATTTACGGTGATACACAGACAACAGGTGTGTTGCGAGGCCGTACAGGTGTGTAGTGACAGGTGTCTTGCGAGGCCGTACAGGTGTGTTGCGATGGCGTACAGGTGTGTAGTGACAGGTGCCTTGCGAGGCCGTACAGGTGTATAGTGACAGGTGTGTTGCGAGGCCGTACAGGTGTGTAGTGACGGGTGTGTTGCGAGGCCGTACAGGTGTGTAGTGACGGGTGTCTTGCGAGGCCGTAGAGGTATGTAGTGACAGGTGTGTTGCGAGGCCGTACAGGTGTGTAGTGACAGGTGCCTTGCGAGGCCGTACAGGTGTATAGTGACAGGTGTGTTGCGAGGCCGTACAGGTGTTGTAGTGAAGGTGTGTTGCGAGGCCGTACAGGTGTGTAGTGACAGGTGTCTTGCGAGGCCGTACAGGTGTGTAGTGACAGGTGTCTTGCGAGGCCGTACAAGTGTGTAGTGACAGGTGTGGTGTATGTGGTAAAGCGAGAGGCTAAGAGTGCAGTGTACAGACCTAATGAGCGAACCACCGAGTGTGTGTGTGTCTGACCCAATGAGCGAAAAGCGCAGTTCTCGTCCACTATAACGGCGCTAGCCCCGTACCGCCGCCGCCACGGGTACGGCGCGAGCCACATTGGTCCATAGAACCTACTCTCGGGGATTACAGGAAGTTTAAATTAATCAAAAACCTTTGGCCTAATCAAAAAACCTTTCTTAATTAGGTATATTGAATTGAAAGTAGTTAGTTTCGTACACTAATTTTGAGTATTTTCGTACATACCTGGTGTCGTTTCGTAACTCTAGTAGTCAAGTTCAACTCTGAGCTGAGTGTACGAAACGACTATGGTTTCATTTAGACTACGAAACAACTTTTGGTAATAATGGACGAGTTTCGCGGTCGTTTTAAGAGTCATCAACTATTTTTTCTTGGCCTACAATAGGTGCTTGTTGCAATGGAGATAGTTTTATTTTGCGCAACCCCCCCCCCCCCCCAAAAAAAAAATATTAATGAAACCTAACCTAACCTTATAGGTTTTAATGAAACCTAACCTAACCTTATAGGTTGTAATGAAACCTAACCTAACTTTAACCACAAGGTATACTTTTTTTTCCTTTTTTTTTTCTTCGCAAAATAAAGCTATCTCCATTAGAACAAGCACCGCTTATTAGGAAGCGCGTGGAACGGAAACAGACCTGAGTGCGGTTATGATACAAATGATCATATATATCATTTGTATCATAACCGCACTCAGGTCTGCTTCCGTTCCCCACTAATTGTTAACAAGTATAAAAAAATATACTTATATCTATATCTACCTATATAAAAAAAAGTATACCATATCCACCTATATTTTTTTTTTAACTAGTAGGTGGATGACTGGAGTGGGTAGATGGATTAAGAGTGGATGGGCTGGGTGGGGAGTGGGTGTGGGTGTGTGTGTGGTGTGGGTGTGGGTGTGTGGTGGGTGCGTGCGTGTGTGTGTGGTGGGTGCGTGTGTGTGGGGGTGAACATAAGAACATAAGAAAAATAAGGAAGCTACAAGAGGCCGCGAGGCCTACACGTGGTAGTTCCTGTCACCTAACACTACCTACATCCACCTTTCATCCCCATCCATGAACTTATCCAGCTCCCCTTTAAAGCTCCCTAATGACTCCGCACTAACTACCTGTCTACTGAGACCATTCCACTCATTCACCACCCTATTTGTGAACCAGTTTTTCCCTATTTCCTTTCTAAATCTACGCTTTTCCAGCTTGAATCCGTTACTTCTTGTTCTACCCTGGTTAAAAGCCGTAAGAACTTTTCCTACCTCTCCTTTATTAAATCCCTTTATCCACTTAAAAACTTCTATCAGATCGCCCCTTACTCTGCGTCTCTCGAGTGACGTGTGGTGGGTGCGTGTGTGTGTGTGTGTGTGGTGGGTGGGTGTGTGTGTGTGTGTGTGTGGTGGGTGCGTGTGTGTGTGTGGTGTTACTCACAGGTGGAAAGATTTGCCACTTCCAGGTCCTGGTCTGTTTGTACAGGACATAACAGCACAGCTTAGCATGACGAGGTGATAACACAGCCAGACAGCAAGCACAACTTGGCATGACGAGGCGATAACACCAGATAGACAGCAACGCGAGTCGCAGAAACAAGGCTTTGTTTTGGTTACGACAAGATGGCGGACAGTTGGAACCAGTGCTGAGCCAGGCTTCCGCGATCCATGTTATATAGATCAGTGGGTAACACCCCCACCCACACCAACACCACGCCTTTCTCCCCCCCCCCCCCCCCGTTTCCCCACCAATACCAACACCCCCTTCTTTATTACAACCCCCGTCCCCCGTTTCCCAATTCCCCATCACCAACACAACCCTGTTTCTCCCACTTTCATCTCTATAGTCCCCCTTCCTTCTCCATCACCATGGCAACCCCCATCCACGTGTGGGGCTAGCTTTTGACGCTATCGTGGTACGTTCATGGCACCGTCATGGCACTGTCGTGGTTATCGTAGCTCTATCGTGACGACAAAATGACCGTTGATTTTCGATTCGTGACAGTCTTACAGCTGTCATGACTCCATCGTGACCATCTTACAACCGTCATGACACATACGTACAGGCAGCGTGACATTGTTGTGAGGCTATCGTGGTCTGCGTTTTTCATGGTTAAATTTTACGAAAGCGTCAATAATCAAATTGGTGGCGCTATCGTGGTTCGATTATGGAATGTGTGAAGGGAGCTTTAGGAGGTTATTGGTTAGGTTGTAGTGAGGTTAGGTTAGACCTAATTTTGGGGGGTCCAGGGCGGGGGTAATGTAGGGGGGAGGGGGCGTTGAAGGGGGCATCTCTACCCCACTTTGTAATTACGTTTTAGAGGCATCTGAAGGAGTCTGTGAAGGTCTGGAGAAAAAAGAAACACTAATAAGGGCGGGAAAGGACTAGAATTTTACCCCATATATTTCATTCAGGGCCCCGCCCTCCCACCGGCCTAGGGCCCCGCATACCATAAATCCGCCCCTGGCGTTGGCCATCTCTTTTCTTTTTTTTACAATTCGTAACCCCTACCGTACAGCATAGACCCCCCTTAAAATAGTTTTATGTGGCGTCGGCATTTCTTTTTTTTAAAATTCGTAACCCTACCGTACAGCATAGACCCCCCTTAAATAAAGTTTTCTGTGGCGTCGGCCATCTCTTTTTTTACAATTCGTAATCCCTACCGTACAGCATAGACCCCCCTAAAATAGTTTCATGTGGCGTTGGCCATCTTTTTTTTTTTACAATTCGTAACCCCTACCGTACAGCATAGACCCCCCTAAAATAAAGTTTTATGTGGCGTAGGCCATTTCTTTTTTTGTATCAGTAATTAGTATGTATAATGTAACCTCTAAATAAGGAAAATAACAATAATTTGATTCAAATTTCCTTTTAACATTTATTTTTGGACAAAGTTCCTGAGATTCCTGGGTAAGACAGTTTAGATAGATATATAGCCAGAGCTGGGCTGTATTTGAATACATTTGTATTTAAATACATTTGTGTATTAAGAAATCTATTTTTAAATACATTAGTTTTCATGTATTTAAATACAGTAATTAAATACTTTAATGAGTATTTAAATACATTGTATTTATTATACACATAATATAAAAATGTAAATACTTTTTTATTCTATTTTTTTTTTTAGTTAATTTAGCCATAAACCCGCCCAACTATCTGGCACTCCTGATGTTACAGTGAACCAGTGTTTCCACTTTCAGGAAATTTCCTTATTTTAAGGAAATTTAGGCCTGAGAAGGAAACTTCTAAGGAAACGCAAAATCTATGGAAAGATTATTTTTTTCAGACATTTCTAGAGATATGTAGATTAAGATTAAATAGCCAGGTGATATGATATTAATGATGATGATGATGTTAAAACCACACATTAGATCCATTTCAGCATTTCCTTCTTGGTATTATAAGTTTTCTCACACCAACATACATGACACTTACTCATTCTTATCTCACCTTCCCTCCTTGTTCCTTCCCTCACCCCACCACGCCTTGCTCCAGTGATGGGTGAGGATAGGTAGGGGGAGGGAGGGAGAAGAAATCGAGGGCGTGACTCTCGAAAGCAGGGGTCAGTAGTAGGGGTTGAAATGTTGGAATAGTGGCGACTGAAACTGTTATAATACACCTTATATAATATATATATATAATGTATATATATATATATATATATATATATATATATATATATATATATATATATATATATATATATAATATACAGGGAGGTCCCGTTATACGACCATTCGGTATACGAGAATCCGATGAACGAGATGTGTAAATTAGGGTCTATTTTCAATATACGAGATCGAAAATCCAATGATACGACATTCAAACTGGGGTGAGTAAAATTATCAAGTTCAAAATACGGGCCCTACCACTCCCAGGCTGAACAAAGGGGGATTTGGTTGACCCCAGTGAGGTCACCCCTAGCATGTTGTGACCTGAAGGGTAATTAAGCATATGGCGCGGCCTGATATTTAGGTGTAATTAGCAGGTGTGCGGCCCCAACCTTGGGACAGCAGTCAGGTCACCCCTAGCAAGGCATGACCTGAAGGATAATTAAGCATATGGCGCGGCCTGACCTTTAGGGGTAATTAGCAGGTGTGCGGCCCAAACCTTGGAACCACTACACTACCTTCTCTTGTATAACGTGGCGTCCCATACATTGCAGTCTTTTTTGCTTGTTATGCATGTTTTATGTTTAGTTAATGTGCAGTTATGTTATTTTGTGTGCTATTTTCTCTTTCAGAATGCTTTTTCTACAGAATAGGTAGTACAGTGTGGGTAATATAGACGCTGTGTGTTTGTTGTGATTGCTATAGTTTATTTTAGATTGAAAAAAATGTTTTTTTTTTTTTTCTTCTTTTTTCTAATTGATGGGGTCCTGGAACCATACCTATATTTTACCATTAGTTATGTGTTTCGTTATACGAGATTTCGCTTTACGAGTATGCCAGGTGGAACCTAACTGCTCGTATCTTCGGGACCTCCCTGTATATGTATATACTAGCCGCAAAGCCGCCCTCCGGGCGGACTGTTTGGCTAGCTCCTGCGGAGGGCTATTGGTGGGCCTTCGGCCCACCACGTGTGTTTGGTGGGCCTTCGGCCCACCAAACACAGGCTCTCCAGATAGTCCCTTCTAACTTTCCTGAAATCATGGATGTAGAAATGTATGTATTAATGTCAACCCATTCACATCACCCCCAACCCATTCACTCACCCATTACCCATCACCCCCCACCCATTACCCATTCACTCATCCATTACCCATCACCCCCCACCTATACCCTCACCCATCACCCCCCACATTCACTCACCCATCACCCCACATCCATCACCCATCACCCATCACCCTACATCAAGTTTTCCTCAATTCTCGGAACCCACTTTTTTTCACAATTCTCGCTAATAGGCTGCTAAAAAAAAAGAAGTTATCGGATCATCCCCAAAATGGCCTTAAAACCTTCCCCTGGTCAACCTGGTTCCAAAACTGTGCCATATGATGGGATTCCGCCACGGGGGGCGGAACCTATACCACACACACACTTTCGCTTATATTATATATATATTATATATATATATATATATATATATATATATATATAATATATATAATATATATATATATATATATATATATATATATATATATATATATATATATATATATATAATTATATATATATATATATATATATATATATATATATATATATATATATATATTTATATATTATCTTTGGGTTTTTTTCGTTTTTATTATCTTATTGATACATTATTACAATTTCTTATTAGTATTGCTATGCTAATATTTCATTATTACAATTGCTATCAGTTATTTTATTATTATCATTGTTCCCAGCTATGGGTTAAATAGTCCCGGCTATGGGTTAAATAGCGGGTAGCCTGGGGTCAATCCCTACAGGGGGTTCTGCGTCCCTGGCCACGGTGAACAGTAAGGCCGATCCCTGACATAGATTGGTTGGAGACGGGCTTGCACCCCCTCCCTGTAAAAACCAAACTAAGCACTAACATTATAAGAGGTAAAGGCCGGGGGCGTGGTAATAGCGCCCCCGACCCGGTTTTGCCGGGGGGCCCGACCATGCAGACCCCTCCAATGCCGACGCAGGAGAGGGGCCCGCCTATGACGAGTGCGGGACAAAGCCCTCGGGAATCCCGCACTCCAAATAGAGTGGTAGGGTCCCCTAGCTCAACTTTTTCTAATGGGGGTGGCCGGAGCGGTGCAGAAGCGGCGCCTGCCCGTCGAATCACTCCTGGGATAAACCTCCGGAGGGTTCTTCGTGTGGGCTCGTGGAACGTTCTGAGCCTCTCGGATGATCGTCGACTACCTCTCCTATCGGGCGAGCTCAGTAGGCTGAGAGTGAATATAGTGGGACTCTCTGTGACGAGGAGGCCTGGCAGTGGCGAGACTAGCAGTGGGGGTTACACCTACTACTGGTCCGGCATGAGCAATGGTCACCGTAAACGGGGAGTAGCTATAGGCATCTCCAGCAAACTGCAGCCGTCAGTTGTTGAGGTTACTCCGGTTGATGAGCGTATAATGCGGGTGAAGATGAAACACACTCTGGGTTTCATGTCTCGTGTTGCAGTGTACGCTCCTACCGTGGTGCGTAAAACTGAAGAGAAGGAGATGTTCTACGCCAAACTCGACTCTGTATTAGACCAGTGTCCTCCTCGGGACACACTCATTGTCTTGGGCGACTCCAATGCTACTACTGGCACTGTAAGAGATGGCTACAAGTTATGTGTTGGTACCCATGGCTCCGGTACCAGAATCACCAACAGTTCTCTGCTTCTGAATTTTGCAAGGTCCAGAAGGTTGAGAATTGCAGGTTTCTGGTATCAGAGACCAGAGCTGCACTCCTGGACATGGTATAGTAATGCCGGAGGGGTAGCTAAGGAGATCAACCACATCCTCGTTAGTACTCGTTTGAGGATCCTCCAGAACTGCAGGGTTTACCGGAGTGCTGAGTTCTTTGGAACAGATCACAGACTTGTTGTTGCTACACTTAAGCTTCATGTCAAGTCCAGAAGAATCTCAATAGGTAACCATACTGTGTTTCATCTTGAGTAACTGAAAGACTTGACATGTGCTCATGAGTAGCAGTCTCAAATCGGTTTGATGTGCTCGGTGCCCTCGAGGACCCTGTAGAACTGTGGGATACCTTCAAATGTGAAACTCTACAGGCTGCCAAGGAGTGTATTGGGGAGCGCCCGAGGTCAAGGCGTGGTTTTGTCTCGACGAAGACGCTGGAAAAAATCGGAGAGTCGCGCTGCCAGACTGGCTGGGAACCGGGACCAGCACAGGGCTCTGTCCCGCCGGACTAGAACCCTCCTGGGGAGAGACAAGGAGAGGTATGTCAGGAGTCTCGCTGAGGATGTCGAGGGTCATTTGAACGCTAATGACCTCCGACCCGCCTACCGAGCCCTGAAGAAGCTCCGTTTCCAAGTCTCCATCTCGGGCGAGTGCTATTCGAGCAGCAGATGGGCGCCTCGTGTCGGACATGGATGGCCAGATGGCTCGTTGGGCTGAGTACTTTGGGCAGTTGTTCACGGTGGACCCTCCAACTGAGCAGCTTCACACCACTGGATTACAGGCAGTGGATGCCGACCCTCCCATTGACGAAGTCAGAGAGGCTGTAGCTAAGTTGAGAGGTGGAAAGGCAGCTGGGGTTTGTAATATCAGTGCGGAGCTCCTCAAAGCTGGGGGTGAGGCCATGATCCGCAGGTTGCATGCTGTCCTGACTGCCGTGTGGCAATCAGGTACCATTCCTCCTGACTGGAAAAGGGGGCTGGTCGTCCCTATCTGGAAAGGGAAAGGGGACCGTCAGGACTGCAACAATTACCGCGGTATTACACTGCTCAGCGTACCAGGCAAGGTGCTTGCCCATCTATTGCTGACACGGATCCGCAGTCATCTGCTGAAACATCAGAGACCTCAGCAGTCTGGGTTCACACCTGGTAAGTCAACAACGGACCGTATCCTAGCGCTTCGTGTCCTGCTGGAACGCCAACGTGAGTTTTGACAGGGGATGCTTGCAGCCTATGTTGATCTCAAGAAGGCGTTTGACTCAGTGCATCGTGAGTCACTTTGGGATCTTCTGCGACTTCGCGGGATTCCTGCAGGGACTATTGGTTTGATAACCGGTCTGTATTCTGGGACTGAGAGTGCTGTGAAGTGTGGGGCAGGTGTATCCAGCTTCTTTCCTGTTAATACAGGAGTGAGGCAAGGGTGCGTCCTTGCCCCATCACTTTTCAACGCTTGTATGGACTGGGTATAACTAAAAAAACAAAAACAAAACTAACCTTTACCTAAAAAAACAAAAAAACAAAAAAAATTGCGACAAAATGGTAGCAGATTCATTCAAAACACAAAAACAAACCAGAAAAAAATAGTTTCGTCCACCAAAGTGAGTTCGGTGTTCATCTGGACTAATACCAAATCATATGATAGAGTAGACTGGGAGGGAATGTGGGATGTATTGAAGGGTTAAAGAGTGTGTATGGAGTGGAGTATGTATGTATAACTAATAAGCTTTTACCTGTGATTATGAATACCTCAACCTAACTGACCTTTACCTAACCTAACGGTAACCTAACCTGGTTATGATGGACGAGAGTTTCGCGGTCGTTTTCAGAGACACAGACTATTTTTTCTTGGCCTACAATAGGTGCTTGTTCTAATGGAGATAGTTTTATTTTGCGCAAACCCATAAAAAAATATAAAATAAATCCGAATTTTATGGTACCGTTTTCATTAAAAACACTGAATCTGGGTCTTTTAGGTTTTAATGAAACCTATAAGGTTAGGTTAGGTATACTTTGTGGTTAAGGTTAGGTTAGGTTTAATTATTATTATTTTTTTTTTTTTTAATGGGTTTGCGCAAAATAAAACTATCTCCATTAGAACAAGCACCTATTGTAGGCCAAGAAAAAATAGTCTGTGTCTCTGAAAACGACCGCAAAACTCTCGTCCATTATTACCCCTAACCTAACTATTACTGTCGGCGAGTTTTCCCGATTTATGTAGGGACGAGCATTTCGGTAGACGAGAGTACCAGGTACCATGAGGCAAGGATGGGTAATGTCACCGTGGTTATGCAACTTGTTTATGGATGGAGTAATAAGATAAATCAAAGCAAAATCTAACCTAGCCATTACCATCGGCGAGTTTTCCAGATTTGTGTAGGGATAAAAATATCGGTAGACGACAGTACCAGGTACCAATAGGATGATGGGTAATGTCACGGTGGTTATGCAACTTGTTTATGGATGGAGTAATAAGATAAATCAAAGGAAAGGTTGGTGATGTTGGTATGGATTCAAGAGTATTCATTGGCTCGTCAAGTAACACTTAAACCATATGTACCACTACTTATTATGAGGAAAGACAACAAAAGGAACTCAATTAATAAGGTATTTTAATACTATCATAACCATGAATATGTACAACCTACAAAGAGAAGACTACGACGATGAAAAAAATTAGAGTTGTTTTGGGCGAAATTGATATTCCAGGTGCTATATTTCCGTGCTCGCTGACAACATAGAGAAGACCTGAGGTGATGGTTGATGTGCAAAGGCTTCTAAACCAGGAAAGCAGTCACAACAGTCTCATTAAGAAGTAAGCAAGTGATAGGGACACATTACGTACCTACCAGTTGCTTACCTTTTGACGAAGCTCTGTTATGACTCTGTTTTCTTGGTTTAGAAGCCTCTGCACATCAGCCATTACCTCAGGTCTTCTCTATAGTGTTGTCAGCGAGAACAGAGCACAGTAATATAGCACCTGGAATATCAATTTCGCGCAAAATAACTCGAAATTCTTCCATCGCCGTAGTTTTCCCTTCGTAGGTCCACCCGCGGCGACCCCGCCTTATCCCCACAATGCACCGATGTAAACAAACTGTGGACGTAGTTATGTCTGGGGCCCATTGGTTACGTGCCGGTTACCTGGCACGTTTGGTCTTAAACATTCACATGTGTGGGTCCTACTATGACCTCCTCGTGAACAAGGAGACTTCACATGAACATGCCGAGGTGAACGTACAAGTGGGTGACGACGGGGATGTGGAGTTACGCGGGCAGGATGTGGTCATCCCCGTGATATTATTCACAGGTTTCTTGAGTCGCGGGAGGCTGGTGACTGGTGAGTCCCTCCCAGTTCGCAGTCTCTCTAACCAAGAACGTGTACTACATATACTACAGGTGGCTTTGGAAGGAGAAGGCGACGAGGTATGCACTGTTCGGCTACACCAAGCCCAAGGCGGCCTTCCAGAAGGTCATTGTCACCCCTGGGGAGGAAGACGACCAGCTGGCCACATTGCGCTGTGCCAACAACCACTGTTTTCTCGAGAAGGTGTACTTCTTAGTGGCAAGTGCCCTGTTCAATGCTTTCACATTTAATTACAGCAAAGAAAAGAACAGTGAAGTGCACGCCAAGCGTAAAAACAGTGCAAGTGTGTCTCGCAACCAGAACACAGACAAGAAGAAAAAGCTGACTGGTTGCAAATAGTAGAAGACTAAAAGTTAAGTATTTTGTGTTTATTGTTCATTAGTGTGTAGCTCACACTCAGGTGAAGCGACATATGTTGTGGAAAATTTGCGTTTGGGGGGAAGTCGATGTTCTCTGAGGGCTTGAATGGGAGAGTGAAAGGCTGTGTGACCCATTTCACTGGGTGATCTTTACTACTTCTACTGTTTGTTCTCTCTTTCCCTGAGCCTCTACCCTGCCCAGTGCCCACCCTTGTAAACACCGAGACGGGTTTTTTATAATGATGATGATGAGGTGTAGCCTGGTATAGTTAATTTCTTGTTTGTTAGTTACACGTGTAGCCTAGTTCATTAAATAGTTTGTTTATTATGTAGTGTGTTGCTTGGCATAGTGAATTTATTGTTTGTTAGTTTGTGTTTATATATATATATATATATATATATATATATATATATATATATATATATATATATATATATATAATACATATATATATATATACACACAAACCTCGATTTCCCGGACCTCGATTTCCCGGATATCGGATTTGCCGGACAAAATCCGAGGTCCGGGGATATGTCAGTCTTGGACAATTTTTTTTTTTTTTTTTTTTTTTTTTTTTTTTTTTTTTTTTTTTTTTTTTTTTTTATACGTTGAAATGCCTAGTCCTGTTCGTAAATTGGCCAAGTTGTCCGGCGGTCCGAGCGTCTCCTGTCACCCCTGGTCAGTGTCCGCGCCTCCCGCCAGGTGGCAGCATGCTCAGCGGTCGTATTGTTTACATTTGGGCACACAACATTCACGGTTCACCTGCACAGCCTCCGTCAGTCACCTGACTCCCACTGCGCCTGGTGCAGGAACGTCTCTTGAGACTATTGAACACTTTCTGCTGCCTCCCGCCAGGTGGCAGCATGCTCAGCGGTCGTATTGTTTACATTTGGGCACACAACATTCACGGTTCACCTGTACAGCCTCCGTCAGTCACCTGACTTCCACTGCCCCTGGTGCAGGAACGTCTCTAGAGACTATTGAACACTTTCTGCTGCCTCCCGCCAGGTGGCAGCATGCTCAGCGGTCGTATTGTTTACATTTGGGCACACAACATTCACGGTTCACCTGCACAGCCTCCGTCAGTCCCCTGACTCCCACTGCCCCTGGTGCAAGAACATTTCTGAGACTATTGAACACTTTCTGCTGCCTCCCGCCAGGTGGTAGCATGCTCAGCGATCGTATTGTTTACATTTGGGCACACGACACTCACGGTTCACCTGCACAGCCTCCGTTAGTCCCCTGACCCCCACTGCCCCTGGTGCAGGAACGTCTCTTGAGACTATTGAACACTTTCTGCTGCCTCCCGCCAGGTGGCTGCATGCTCAGCGGACGTAAAAGTCCGCGGCGGGGTAGTTGATATTGGCGGTTGCTGGACAGTAAATACTAGAGTAGGATAAACGTCCGGGGGTGGGTAATGGCATCGTATTTTTTTTTTTTTTTTTTTTTTAACTTGCGATTCCCGGACTTTTGCGGTTCCCGGACCAGTGCTCCCCCCTATTAGTCCGGGAAATCGAGGTTTGTGTGTATATATATATATATATATACAGGGAGGTCCCGTTATACGAGTATTCGGTATATGAGAATCCGATGATACGAGATGTGTAAATTAGGGTCTATTTTCAATATACGAGATCTAAAATCCAATGATACGACATTCAAACTGGGGTGAGTAAAATTATCAAGTTTAAAATGCGCGCCATACCACTCCCGGGCTGGACAAAGGGGGATTCGGTTGACCCCAGTGAGGTCGCCCCCAGCAAGCCGTGACCTGAAGGGTAATTAAGCATATGGCGCGGCCTGACATTTAGGGGTAATTAGCAGGTGTGCGGCTCCAACCTTGGGACCGCAGTCAGGTCACCCCTAGCAAGGCGTGACCAAAAGGGTAATTAAGCATATGGCGCGGCCTGACCTTTAGGGGTAATTAGCAGGTGTGCGGCCCGAGCCTTGGGACCGCTACACTACCTTCTCTTGTATCACGCGGCGTCCCCTACATTACAACGTCTTTTTTGCTTGTTATGCATGTTTTATGTTTAATTAATGTGCAGTTATGTTATTTTGTGTGCTAATTTCTTTTTCAGAATGCTTTTTCTACAGAATAGGTACTACAGTGTGGGTAATATAGACGCTGTGTGTTTGTTGTGTTTGCTATAGTTTATTTTAGCTTGAACTTTTTTTTTTCTTTCTTTTTTTAATTGATGGAGTCCTGGAACCAAACCTATATTTTACCATTAGTTATGTGTTTCGTTATACGAGTATGCCAGGTGGAACCTAACTGCTCGTATCTTTGGGACCTCCCTGTGTGTATTATATATATATATATATATATATATATATATATATATATATATGGTCTAATATAATAAAAATTTATTTGTCAAGTGCAATGTGTTATATATATATAACACATTGCACTTGACAAATAAATTTTGTTTGTTTTTGTTTTAAATTGAATCCTTTCTATTATGAACTGAAAACCTACGAAAATTCGCGTCGATATCCTTCCTGGTTACCAAGTGAACAGTGAAGTTGAAAACAGGCGCTCCAACTTTGGGGCTATTGTGCAACAGGCCGATATTCCGTGCGCAGTCCAGAGATACAGTGGTCTATGGTTGTGCATATAACAGTTTGGTTCACATATTTTATTATTTTTGCATTTGATCCCTAAGACTGTATATGGATAATTTAATTAGGTCTGTTATATTCAAAGAAACATGTATGAGAAAAAAAATGTAAACCCATTCCTTATAAACAGGACAGGACAATACAATTTAGTATTTACGCAGTACAGACCAAAAAAATTCAGATAATAGTCATATTTATAAAAAATATTTTTATATGCCTGTTCTTGGTCTTGGTCTGTTTCGGAGGGTTTGGTCTTGGTCTTGGTCTCAGAGGGTCTTGCTCTTGGTCTCGTAGGGCTGGTCTTGGTCTCGGAAGGTCTGGTCTTGGTCTCGAAGGGTCTGGTCTTTGTCTTGGTCTCGGAGGGTCTGGTCTTGACTACAACACTGATTGATATATATATATATATATATTATAATATATATATATATATATATATATATATATATATCTATAAATAATAATAGTGGCTGTATATTTATAGTATATATATATATTATATATATATCAGTGGTCACCCAGAAAATTGAAAAGGGGGGTGGCCATATTTTTTTTTTTTTATAGTAAATATATTATATATATATATTATTATCAAGGGGTCATGTCGATATAATCGGTCTGTGATATGTATATATTTATTTATTATATAATAAATATATTTTATTATATTTATTTTTTGCAAGGGGGGGGCCTGCCATGCCCCCCCTCGGTACGCCATTATATATATATATATAATATAATATTATTAGGGTGGTTCACTTTTATAGAGTAAGAAATTCAAAGTGAACTATTCGTTTTTGAAAAATTATTGTGAGGGTTCTTGAGAAACTCTCAAATCCAGAGTCTCGTCCAAATAAAAGCATGTTGAAGGGTCGCACCGAGTGATCGAAAGTTTGCTCTGCTTCCCCTTAGCATAGTGTACCTACCATACACAGTGTTGTGGGCTCCATGCCTTTAGATATACTTCTTGGCGATGGCAACTCGTTTGGTGCATACCCCGACGTAGTTTTTGCCGTTATATAGCTCTGTATTTATAATGTCAAAATCCCACTGAAACAGACTGGGAAG
>JACEEZ010000159.1:0-21841 GCA_016584305.1 Chionoecetes opilio | reverse complement strand
GAAGGGGAAAAAGCTTTTTAAATTTTTTTAAAGGGTTTTTTTGGGGGGGATTTTTTTGGGTTTTTTTTTTTTTTTTAAGTAAGGGAAAAAATTTCCCCAAAAAAAACTTGGGGGGCAAAAAAGGGGTTTTTTTGGGGCCCCAAAATTTACAAACCGCTTCCTTGTAGGCTCGCAAAACACGGGAAAGCTGTATAACGCAAATTTGATATGGGGGTAACTAATTTAATTGCTTTTCATTTCAAAAATGTTCGAGGGAGTTTATTTAAAAAATCTTCCCATATGAAATTCATAACGGTATAACAAGTATTAAAGTCAGATGCTGCCATTTGCTGAAGTGAATGCTTTTTTGTGTACCTATATATTTTGGTTGGACAGAAAAATATTTTTGATTCTCTATTGTAAAAATTTGCAGGGAAAACCCTATTTTTAGATGTAAGTCTCATTTGGGTCGCAGTTTATTTATTTTCAAAGCTGGAAAAATGTATTGAAAAATTAATTTGGGGGGGGGGGCCTCCCCCCATAAACCCCACTAAAAAATGGCTGAACATTTTCAGGGGTTGGGGCGATCCCCCGGGGCAGCTTGGAGAAGAAAACTGTTGGGGAAGAAGCCCCTGCCAAAGTTAGTATCTCTCTTAAAAAATCAACTTTAATTTGTTCTCCTTTCATTAGTTTCCGCTACCAAACCCAAAGACTTTTATTTAATATGTAAAACTTAGAAGTTTTTTTCCCCCCTTTAAATTGGAAAATTTAGGGAGGTCAAAGCTTGAAAGGAAAAAAAAATAAAAAAATAGTTAAGTTGAAGCATCAAAAAGTGTAACGCGAAAAATTACTTAATAGGAAGGATAAAATAACACATAAGTATAAATAAGCTAACGGGGAAATTTTTCTCCCGCCTCTTCCCCAATCACGGTTAGGGTTATATTTTTTTAAAACCCGTAGTAATTAAAACACGTACGAAAAGAGGTGAGAAAGGGGGTTCTAGGTTAAATAATTTTTGAAGCGCTCAGTTCGTTGGGTTAAAGTCGCCTGTGGGGGAGGGGATTTCTGCCCTTGGGGAAAGGTATGTTATAAAATATTTTGGTTGCTGAGATTAGGTGTGATTTTTTGGGGGTTTATGTCTACATAAGGATAATGGAAATTTTTTTTATCCAGGTCCCAAGGCAGGGGTGGATATGGGGGTGATGGCGGCGATGTGATGGGCCCCCAGTAGCAGAAATAGAGTGGGGAAATGAGGGCGGCAGCAGCCCTTTTCGGCCTGTCATAGTGGCGGTGTCCTACCCTGGGCGGGGTGAGACAGCCACACACCAAGGGTCCCCCCAAATGACTCCGTGTTTTTTATCGCCCAAATAATTTAGGCGGATAAAGGAGGAAAAGTGTGGCGGAGAGTGTGGGTTGAGTTGTTTCCCATTTGAATGGATACGTATTTTTTTTAAATATTTTTTTTTCACATTCGAATAGGGTGAAATATGTTTATTTACGTAATTGTTAGGTAAAAAGGTGGGGGAGAGTGTAGAAAAAAAGTAGTTTTTTTTCCTGATCGAATAGAATGAAATTGTTTTTTAAATAAATTTAGTTAAAAAGTGTGCTATCGTTAGGGATTGATTTATTAAAATTTAAGGCATTTGTGAATGTACACCAGTTGGGAATGAGCAGTAAAAAATGAAATATTTATCTTTAGAATATATTAACGATTTGTCATTCATTTCCAACTTCTTTTTCTTAAATTTTTTTGTTTTTAGTTATTCATATTTTTTTCCCATTAATTGGGTGGTGCGCGGAGAAACCAGGACTGGGGACCCCCCAAAGGGGGGCACTACAAATGGTAAAAAAGGGGAAATGGCAAAATGATCACTACACAAGTACATTTTTGTTTACAGTGGTAAAAAAGGTTTATCTAAAGTTTGTTATACTTTTTGTCATTGCTTTTTAATTGTTCTTGCAAGAATGCCTCTGCTTTGTCTTACCACTGCAGTACGTTCTAAGCTGTTCTTTTGTATTTCTCCCTCTATAATTTTTCCTCCACTTTGTTGAATGCTTAAACTGCACATATGTTGTTTACCCATATCTTGCTTTAATAGTATATTTAAATTTAAATTTTTTATTTTTTTTTTTTGGGTTTTGTTTTTTGTTCCCTCAAATACTTTGGCTTTTGGGTATTGTCGTCATTTTGTTCATGCTCTGCGGGACAAAAACGGGTTTATCTGTTTGTTACAGCATGTTATTCAAAAAGGGGTTCCCACTTAATTTCCTTTTGCAGTAGCTCTAAGTTTAAAAATCTGCAAAATTTGTATCGTTATTGTCGTTACATACCTTTTTTGCGTTTTTTGCCCAGTGTGATGTTGCAAAAAGCTTTTGGTTTTTTGCTTTTTGTTCTCAACATGAATTATATGTATAGATAACGTTGCCACCCATCGGGCAAGGTTTCTAATATAAAACTCTTGGGGGTTTTTCTGTCATGTGGTCAATTTTTTTGCAACAAACTCATTTTTTTTCTCTGCTAGCTCCCGTGTCTTTTAGTGCTGCCATTAATGCATGATATATAGTGATCTTTTTGATCCTTTTTGTATAATGAAACTAATTTTCTTGTTATCTCCTGCAATGCATTAAAAATCAATCATTGGGGGCATCGCCGGGGGGGGGGGGGGGGGGCGTCGCCTCCCCCAACCCTACTCGCCACTCCCGGTGGTCAAAAAGCGCGAGTCCCCGCGGCCCCCTTTCCCATACCAAGCAGCTCTCGCAAAAACATCAACTTGCCCCACCACGACCCTTGTGGGCCCCCCCTTTGGGGCCTCCTCCCGCCGGATTGTCTCTTAAGATAAAAACCCGATGGGAAGTATGGGTTTCAGGGTACCTGCCACTTTTCCCATACCGAATTTGGGCGTTGACGGACTATGCATAATAGGCCTCGATCTCCACGGGGCAATCGCTGATTTGAACTAATCTCCCGCGAAAACCCCATGATTCGGGGAAAACTTTTTTACCAAAGGCTTGTTTCGCTTTAAAGTCCTTTTTAGTGTCCAGTCTCAAAACCATATTTTTAAAGACGGGGTTTCACAAACGGTTAAAAATCCGGATTTTTGTCCCCCTGCACGGCCCACAACCCCCAAAAACTCCCCCCTGAACGAGTCCTAGCACCGTGGGCTATGCCAATTCGCCGAAACTTCTTACGTCCCCGCCGTCATTATGGAGCGCTCCATTTTTAAAAACTTTCCAAGATATCTTCCTCCCCACGCTGAACAGACTGTCTGCTTCATGAAAAGCCCCAAAAAACCCCCGGGCCCTTTAGTCTTAACCCAGGAGACCTCAAGTCCCAAAGGCTTTGCCTCCTCGTGCAGCGCCTCGGAACCATCACCAGCCCTCCTGGGACCAGAAAAGATTAATGATCTGGGGCAAAAAAAAAAATGATCTTGGTGTTGCCGACGGATGCTCCACAATCCCTTTGATCTACAATTTTGCCCAAATACCCACCCCATACAAGCGTTGAAAAGTGAGGGGGCAAGGGGACGCACCCTTGCCTCACTCCGTATTAACAGGAAAGAAGCGGATAACCTGCCCCCACTTCACACACTCTGGGGTCCCAGAATACAGACCGTTATAAAAACCAATACCCCTTTGCGGAACCGGCAAATTTCCAGAAGATCCCAAAGTGACTCACGATGCACTGAGAAAAACCCCTTCTTGGATAAAACATGGGTGCAAGCATCCCCTGCCCAAAATTTCCGTCGGCGTTCCCCCCGCACGAAGCCTAGGATACGGCCTTTGTTAATTCCCAGCGTAAAGATGCTGCGCCCTTATTTTTAGCAATGCCCGGGGATCCGTTCAGCAAAGAGGGGGCAAGCCCCTTGCCGCACCTGAGCTGAAATCCCGCGGTAATTGTTGCAGCCGAGGGCCCCCTTTTCCCCTTTTCCAGATAGGGACACCCGCCCCCTTTTCCAGTCAAGGAATGGTACCTGATTGCCACCGGCAGTCAGAAAAGCATGCACCCCCGGATCATGGCCTCGTCCCCCGCTTTGAGGACTCGCCCCTGATTTACAAACACCCCCTTTTTTCCCCCCCTCAACTTTGCGTGCTACAGCCTTCTGACATCGTTTAAAAGGGGGTGCCCCGGGCTCCAAGGAAGGTTGGCCCACTGCCTTTAACCAGTGGGGGGAAGCTGCCAGTTTTAGGGGCCCCCGGGAAAAACGCCCAAAATACTCACCCCCAAACCCTCCCCAAAAATAATCAGCCCAAAAGCCATCTGCCAATCCATGTCCCAACGAGGGGCCCCTCTGCTGTTCGAAAAGCACTCGCCCCAGACGGAACTTGGGAAAGGAGCTTCTTCAAGGGGTCGGTAGGGGGTCGGGGGTCATTCGTTCAAATAACCCTCGACATCCTCAGCGAGACTTCTGCTATCTCTCCTTGTCTCTCCCCAGGAGGGTTTTTAGTCCCCGGGGTGACAGAGCCCCGTCTGGGCCTGGTTCAGCCGCCGGGAGCGCGCCCCTCCCGATTTTTTTCCACCCGTCTCCTCGAGACAAAAAACCCCCCTTACCTCGTGCCCCTCCCCAATACCTCCTTGGCAGCCTTAATTTTTACGGTTTTTAAGGCATCCCCCCAGTTTTAAGGGGCCTCGAGACAACGGCACAAAACAAACCGATTTTAAACTGCCACCGCATACTCGAGCACATTCAAGTCCTTCATTTCCAAGATGAAAAAAAAGTATGGTTACCTTTTTGATTCTTTGGACTTACATGAAGTTATGGTACAACACCAATTTAATTTTTCCAAAGAACCAGCACTCCCGGGGAAAACCCCCAGTTCTGGAGGATCCCCCAACGAGTACTAATGAGGACGTGGTCGATTTTCCTTACTACCCCCCCGGCATTAATAACCCTGTCCAGGCTGCGCTCTGGTCTCTGGGACCCAAAACCTGCAAAATTTCAAACCCTTTTGGACTTGCAAAATTCGAAGCAGAGATGTTGGTGTTCTGGTACCGGACATGGGACCACACATAACTCGTGCCATCTCTCACTTGGCCAGTAGTAGCTTGAAATCGCCCAAGACAATGAGTGGTCCCGAGGAGGAAATGGTTAAAAACAGAGTCGGTTTGGCGAAAAACATCTCCTTCCTTTGTTTTATGCACCCCGGTAGGGCGTACACGCAACAAGAACATTTAAACCCAGATGTGTTTCATCCTCACCCGCTTATACGCCATCAACCGGAGTAATCTCAAAAACTGACGGCTGCGTTTGTGGGATCCTATAGCTACCCTCACGGTGCCCTTGTTCACTTGGTCACGTTCAGGTGACCATTGCTCCCGGGCATAGTAGGGTTTTTAACCCCCCCTGCTAGCTCGCCCTGCCCGGCCCCCTGTTCATTGCAATGCATTTTCAATGTCTACAGGCAGGTGTTGTGATTTCATGTGTCTGCTGTAAAAAGTAATTTTCTTACTTTTCTGCTTTTTTTTACATAAACAAGTATTGCAACATGTTCTGCAGATTTGTAAACCTCAAAGTACCTGCAAATGTAATAGAAATTTGAATTAAAATGTTGCTACCATATTGCTTATATCATTTTTCCTTGTCAAAGACACTATCCAGAATATTTATTTCTTTGAAGGTTATAGCCTATAACCTTCAAAGAAATATACATTTTTGGATGTATATATATAATATATAGAGGAAGTGCAGGGATAATATAAATATTTGGGGCACCCATCGATTCCGTCCGTTCTCTATGCCTTCCGTTTCCTGTCTTTACCACTATCCCACGGTTAATGGCTGGGGCAATCGCTGCTTTGAAACTTTACTACAGGAATCACCTTCCTTGTTTTTCTAGCTTCCTTTGGGGATAACTGAGCTTCGCCCTCCAGGGTGGATTCAGCAAACCATTTACTAGGGAAAACCCTGGGAAATTTCCTCGTACCTCCGGCCACATGGCAAGACCTATTCAGCAAACACTTACGATATTGTAAAATTCCTGGTAAACCCACAGTGCTCCCTGTGTTAGTAGCGGCTTACCAGCAGATTTTTCCAGATATTTTAGCGGGAAGGAACACGGTCTTTCTCTCCTTCTCTCTCTCTCTCTCTCTCTCTCTCTCTCTCTCTCTCTCTCTCTCTCTCTCTCTCTCTCTCTTTTTCCCCTCTCTCCTCTCTCTCTTCTTCTCTCTCTCTTTTCTCTCTCCTCTCTCTCTCTCTCCTTTCTTTCTTTCTCATCTACTATTTCTTCTCCCCCCTCCCCTCTTTCTTCTCCCTCTTCATCCCCCACACGTGAAAATATCACGATAATATCACATACTGGCTATGATGTGTATATATGTAGGCTATATATATGTGTCTACATACACACACACTCACACACACACACATACACACACACCACACACACCACACATCATAGCCAGTATGTGATATTATCGTGAATATTTTCATCGTGTGGAGGGGAAAAAGGGGGGAAGGAAGAGCTAGGAGGAGAAGAAGATAGTAGATGAAAAAGAAAAAAGGAGAGAGAGAGAGAGAGAGAGAGAGAGAGAGAGAGAGAGAGAAGAGGAGAAGAGAGAGGAGGAGAGAGAGAGAGAGAGAGAGGAGAGAGAGAGAGAGAGAAGAGAGAGAAAGGAGAGGAGAGAAGGGAAGAGGAAGGAGAGAGAGAGAGAGAGAGGAGAGAAGAGAGAAGAGAAGAGAGAGAGGAGAGAGAGAGAGAGAGAGAGGAGAAAAGAGAGGAGAGAGAAGGAGAAGGAGAGAGAAAGGAAGAGAGAGAGAAGGAGAGAGAAAGGAAGGAAAAGAGAAGGAAAGGGGGAGAAGAGAGGAGAGAGAGAGAGAGAGAGAGAGAGAGAGAGAGGAGAGAGGAGGAGAGAGAAGAGAGAGAGAAAAGAGAGGAGAAAAGAGAGAGAGAGAGAGAGAGAGAGAAGGGAAAGGAAAGGAGAGAGGAGAGAGAGAGAGAAGAGAGAGAGAGAGAGAGAGAGAGAGGAGAGGAGGAGAGAGAGAGAGAGAGGAGAGAGATAGAGAGAGAGGAGGAGGAGAAGGAGAGGGAGAGAGAGAGAGAAGAAAAGGAGATATAAGAAAAAGGAGAGACGAAAGGAAGGAGAGAGAGAGAGAAAGGAAGAAGAGAGAAGAAGGAGAGAGAAGAGAGAGAGAGAGAGGAGAGAGGGGAGAGCGAGAGAGAGAGGAGAGAGAGAGAGAGAGAGAGAGGGGAAAGAAGGGAAGAAGGAAAAGAAAGAGAGAGAGGAGAGAGAGAGAGAGAGGGGGAGGGACTACTCGCCCGGGCGTGGAAACAGTGGACCCAGGGACCGTGAATGCATGAAGTGGCAACTCAGACCACGTGGAAAATCAGCTGTAAGTAAAGGGGACCACACTCTTCACGAGTGCCAACCACTGATCGGTATTGGTTTAAACTGCACATATAGCTTACCCTTTCACACTCGTTTTGCAGACCTATAGAAACAGTAGAAAGGTGAAAAACACTTTAAGCCAGACACAGTCATCTATAATAATATAAGCGAAAGTGTGTGCGAGTCTCTGTCTGTTTGTGTGTCCGCGATAGGGGCCGCCCCCAGTGGGCGCAATCCCTCCTATGCACAGTTTTGGAACCGGGTCGACCAGGGGAAGGTTTTAAGCCCCCTTATGAGATGATCCGATATTTTTTGTATTTTTTTTTAGCAGCCTATTAGCGAGAATTGTGAAAAAAAATTGGGGTTGCGAGAATTTAGAAACCTTGATGTAGGTGATGGGGAATGGGTGATGAATGGGTGGGGTGATGGGTAATGGGTGTGGGGTGATGGGTGAGTGAATGGGTGGGGGGGGTGATGGGTGATGGGTGAGGGAATAGATGGGAGTGATGGGTAATGGGTGAGTGAATGGGTGTTGTGGTGGATGGGAAATGGGTGAGTGAATGGGTGGGGGGTGATGGGTAATGGGTGAGTGAATGGGTTGGGGGTGATGTGAATGGGTGGCGTTAATACATACATTTCTCCATCCATGATTTCAGGAAAGCTAGAAGGAGCTATCTGGAGAGTCGTGTTTGGTGGCCTTTGGCCCACCAGACACAGGTGGTGGCCCAAGGTCCCACCAATAGCCCCCCGCAGGAGCTAGCCAAAAGTCCCCCCCGGACGACGGTTTTTGCGGCTAGTGTTAAAATAAAGTACACAGCTATTGACCAAATTCTCCAATTTTCCCTCGACAGATAAGAAGACGAAGAATCATTGCAATATGTGTAGAATCACACACGGACACTCATATAGCAGGCTATTTGACGTGTTTTTCAATAATAGTCACGATTTTTTAATAGACTACCTCGTATCAGGTGACGGGCGTCCCAAACGAACCTTTATGATGCACCATAATGATAAATAACCTCTTTGAGACATCATTTACTACAATTATGGAGGTATGATCCATCCATGACTAAGAACTTTAAATAAAATGTGTTTGTATACAAAAGCACGTGTAAGCCCAACACCCCCTCATGTAAGCTTGGAGATGTTTGGGCTGTTGCGCGACCCCAGACCCCTTGGTGGCTACCAGCGGCAATGGACCTAGTAGCTTACTAGGTGCTTACATATCGTTGGCGAATACCATTTCCCATCTCTCGTAGCGGTCTATAACTTCGACCTCGTAACAGGGTATCGCTGGTAATTTTGCTGAATCACCCCTGCAGGGTTTAGCAAAACAGCCAGCCGCTCTCACCTTGATAGCATCTCCACCCCCCAAGCTGCTGTCTCAACCATTGAAGGGAATGCTGAAAACGTGGCGCTCTTCTAGACACCTTTTACTAACGCACACCATTCAGCATTCCCCGCTGCCTGAAGTTGTAGCTACGGTGCTGAAGTTTATGTTATATATATATAATAATATATAACATTTTCTGTTGTATATGTTGTTTTTTTCCTGTTACTTGGCGGCTATAGCCAGCTATTAATTGTATTTGTTGTATATAAATATATTCGGGGTAAAACATACTCCTTAAATTTTCTTCCCACATTTTTCGAGATTGATAATATTAATTGCATGTGTGAGTGAGTGAGGGAAAAACATGTGTTATGGGTGAGTGTCAGAAAGTTACTCGCTCACTTTCGTCCACTCTTGGTCCAAATTCGTCTTCATGTTCTTTCCAATGTAGCTCAGTCAGTTTTCCACAGTTGTAGACAGGACCACATGGCAGTGTTGAGAAAGGAAGTCTATCACCCTCCCCTCTCCGTGACAAAGATAATGACTGTCACGTATTGGTGTGTATTCTTCAAAACTGGTAAGCTTCAAAGTAGTTAACGCCGAATTATATATATATATATATATATATATATTATATATATATATATATATATATTATTTTATTATAATATATAATATATATTAGTGTTGGATCGAATAAACCGCAACCGCAATAAAACCGCACAAAAATTTTCAACCGCAACCACAACCGCAACCGCATTTCTAGAAGTTACACAACCGCAACCGCATTTCTAGAAGTTTTCCCCAACCGCAACCGCAAACCCCCGTTCCATAAGTACGGTTGCGGTTGTGAAAGCTTAGTATAAGGCGTTTTCTGCGGGGGATTTTGGTTGCAATCGGAAAATTTTCGATTGCAAACGGTCAAAAACAACAACAACAAATGATTGGGGTCGGGTCAATCATCTTCCCCTGGATGGTTGAACAGCAATCGAAATTTGAGCAATCGAAAAATTTTCGGTTGCAATCAGGATCCCCGCAGAAAACCCCTATAGATAGTATGCACCGGAACGTCATGATCAAGTGATAAACAATAACAAAGCGACTCTGGCCGTGAGGCTGGCCGAGAAACCCTTACCACACACCGGGGTTATACCAGCAGGAACAGTCCAGCTGTCACCTCCACAGGGGCCTCAAACCACAGGGCACTTCCTCTATCCTCGGCTCGCCTGACCCTGAGTAATTACGGCCCAGGCGAGTCTACAAACTCCACTGGGCACCGCAGTTCCCCCTTGTTCCCTGCTCCCGGCGTCTCTTCCCCGGCGCGCGTCTCCCTCTCCCCACGTCTCTCTTCTGACTGCCCGGGGTTTTTCGCGCGAAACCCCTCTCTATGTTCTTTCTTTGTCACGCGCCACAAAGCCAGCCACTCAACGCTCAGGGGGTACCGTCCGCGGCCAATAGGAGTCTTTGTACGAATGACGTTACCCTAATAAAGGCCCACTGGCGGCCTTCGTAACAATACAGTGGAGACGAATGCCTCGATGGCATTGATATCGTCATCCGTCACATCGTTAGAAGCGCCCAGTCCACTGAAAGCAGTCATCACTGTTGAAGGACATCTGTTCAAAGCCTGCCAATAGGTTAGCTTCCCTTCCCGGAAAAGGGTGCCCGGTCTAGTCTGCCCCAGAGAACGCATGGAAACTTGGCAATGCAGCAGCCTTCCCCTTATCCAAGCTTATTCACTATTGGCTCCGGGGAAAAATGTGTCGATTCTTTTTTCCCACACTCTTGACGAAATATGTCACTTTGCAAAGCTGATGATATCGTCGAATCAAAAGAACGAACACATCCGTGCCCAGGTGACTGGATGTAGAATTGTGTTGCTCCTCGTCGAACAGCGTCGGGGACTGTGGGGATCATTCTGGTATCGTTTTCTTCCTGGGAGCTGTGTAAATGTTGCACATTATCTCATTGGAATAGACCTCTGGTCGTGAAGTCACGATAAAGTCTTGTCTTTTTTCCTGCGAACATGCGGAGGCTTTCCTGGCCAGGTAAACAATAAGTTCATCTTTCGTGCTGATACAGGAAAGAAACTGTTTTTACTGACACTTTTCCGACTGGAGTTGAGTCTGCTACATGGTATGCAGTTGGTGGCTTGGCACTTTGTTCTTGCTTCCTTGTAGCTGCTTTCAATGACGTAGCAAGGTCATAGCGGTCAAAGACCGGATGGATTTCGTCATAGGATTCGGTTCTCTTGTCCAGTATAGTCAAAAGTGTTTGCGCCCCCTGTGCACATGTGACCCTTGTGGTTTTCCCATTTCATGTACAAATGGCTTTTCCCTCAATTACTGTCTCCTTAGGAGGTAACGGGTCACCATTGTCAACTTCCATAGGTTGTTGTGCTACTTCTCTCCTCTTCTCGCATGGCAACTGCTCCAGGATTGCCATGAGTTTGCTCTTGTCTGTGCAAGAAAGGAGTGTCCAGTTGGAGCCAACAGCGACCGAGGTAGCACCGTGAATTCGTACCTGCCGATAACTTCCTTCAAATTGATTTCTGGGCGTTACCGAACCACAATCAGCAGGCGAGCAAACAGAATCTGTCATCTTTCAACTCAATCACTTGGTCAGCAAGTTTGTGTTACACAGATTTCCTAGTATGGTCCACAACTTCAGTTGAATCTTGTCATTCGAGCCCAGATGTTGACTTCATCCTTTTGATCTGTGTTCCTCAACGAATGTAACACACTTTGTTGAAAATATATCGTCTTGGCTGCAGACAGCATTCTGTACTTGTCCCATCACCACTTCGTGATTACGTTTGTCAGTTGGTTATCATCATCCATCATGGAATCCATTGCTGACCTAATCACGTCTTTCAGTCAAGCTATGTTGTCTTCCTGTCTTTGCCAAACACCCTTTGACAGATCGTGGCATTCTTCTCTTGTAGCAGTTGGTGTTCCAGCCATCTGATGGGCTTCTTCCGTGAACCGACTTATTTCTGGTGCTGTGAGGAAGAATCTGTCCCGAGCGCTGGCATTCTGTGTTATCCCAACAAGACCTCATGTGACTTTCATGATGCGGTTGATGTGTTCAAGGGCATGATCAACATCGACAGCACAGAATGGTACTTGGTTTTTGTTAAACTGAAGTTTTCCCGCCACGAATTCCCGGGAAAATATTTCAGGATCTGTCGTCTGGAGGGCACCCATTTCCGCAAGGTACAACGGAGCGACATAGGTGAAATTTGGTGTAGAACTCAAGTGAAGGTTCACACACAATGTCACATGCACTTGATAGACGGGGTTGCGGATGTCTTCCATCTTACGAGAGACCCCAGTGCTTCTATCTGAACAAAGATAAACCATTTGAGATAAGGCAGAGGTTATATACTTATCTAAACCTTAACTAAGATCCAGTTCACATATCCATATGTGTACGATATGATATACCCCCTACATTAATGCTGAAATATATATTAATTGATTATATAAATTAATGCATTACATGCCTAACTGTCAACTAAGGCATCGTATTAAGACCGAGTCTAGTGAACCGTCATATAGCACAATCTTGAAAACCTAGTGAACCATCACGTACCCCTATTCTGAAAGCATAATGAGCCGTCACATACCACTAAAGCCTAGAGAGCCGTCACGTATCCTATCCGCAAAGCCTAGTGAACCGTCATTTACCCCTATCTTCAAACTTAGTGAACCGTCACGTACCCCAATCCTCAAAGCCTAGGGAGCCATCACTTACCCCTATCTTCAAAGCCTAGTGAACCGTCACGTTCCCCTATCCACTAAACCTAGTAAACCGTCACGTATGGTAAAGGTATATAGGTGACGGTTCACTAGACATTTCGTTGTATTAAGTAAACAAGACTGGCGTTAACAACAATATAGTTCTGCACTCAGTATATCTATTACCATGGATGTCTCCAGCAAATAAAAACTGTTTTTTGGCATAATGTAATCCTGAACATTAAGGCACCATAAATCCATTTAGAAAAAATGGTAACATTGTTTTTCTATTCCATATGGATGGAAAGAATACATTTAATGTGGTTGCCAAAAATTAACACTCAAAAACTACGGGAAATTATATCCGCTACATTGGCCCCCCACTATAAGTCTGATAACCGCAACCGCAACAGCGGTAGTAGAAAATTCGAAAACCGCAAACACTACTGCAACCGCGGTTGTGAAAAACCGACTACTCGATCCATCACTAATATATATATATAATATTATATTTTATATATATATAATTATATATATATATATATATATATATATATATATATATATATATAATTATAATATATATATATATAATATATAATATATATATATATATATATATTTTATATATATATTAGGGTACGCCGTAGGTCCAATGAAAAGTGAAATTAAAATTATTTCGAATTCGGGGAGGTGTTTTCTTATGTTAAATTGAATTTTAAGGGTGGTTTGGCCTCTTCAACTTTTTGGTTTTAGCATTTTTGCTATGCAAAAATGACTTTTATATTTATATGCAAAACATAGCTTAGCCCGCTAAAGTAACGGCTGCATTTGCACCTATCATCAATTCTTGATCGTCTTTTTCAGGATGGCTTCTCCTTGTAAAACCAAGTGGGTCGAAGCCCGCAACTAGACAGAGCTCTGGTCCAAGTTGGCCCCCTTTGTTGGCGGTGGACGAGAGTTTGCTGAGAGTGAGGTGCCTACGTATCGCGGCGTGATGAAGAGGGGAATCCTTCTCCAAGAACTCAGGGCATCCGGGAGGGGTTGACAAGCGGGGTTACCCAGTGAGAGCATTGCAAAGGATCTGACCCCCATGGTGCTTGCTCAGTGGAAGAAATCAAACGCCCATTTTGCACCTCCAGTGGTTGTTATTGACCGGTCCGTGACCAGAAGGATAGATAATTTTTGGAAGAAGGTTAGTGAAGTGGTGAGAGACAGCAACTAAAGCAGTAAAAGAATTCGTGGAGAAGAATATGGACAGGCTGTTTGACATAATGGCCTCCCCTCATGATCTTCCTCTGCAAGGACCAGGAATCCCACTTTTCCCAACCCCCAGCTGTGCCACGCGGGGAGCACAACTTTGCAGTGTGACTGCCCTGGCCAGCAAAGTCCCTACTTTAGACCTGGAGTGGCTGTACTACCAGAGGATCAAAGTTGGGGAGGAGAGTGCAATGATGATGACAGGGGTAGACAAGAATGAGACGCATAGACAAGTAAAAGCAGCGAAGAGAAAGCAGTTGGAAGAGGAGGCTAAGCTGAAGAAGCAGAAGCAGAAAGATGAAAGGTCAGACGTCTTGAGCTGCAGGAGCAATTTTCCTGGGCCAGGCTGAAGATCGCCAGGATTCTGAGGGTGGGGACGGGGGAGTCGTTCACCCTGCCACTTAGAGGAAAGAGGCAGGAGCAACAGGAGGCTGCCATACTGTAGACCGACTGCTCAGGGAGAGGCTGGGGTCCCTGGCCCCCCCCCCCCTTGTGATGCAGTACTTGGACAGGCTAGCTGCAAGAAGAAACAAAATTTTCCAGTCCGGAACCTGGCGCTGACAAGCATCCGGTTCGACGTTCCACCCACTGCTACTGCTGCCTTGGCTTCTGGATTCCCCAGGACCTTATCGCTGACGGCCACCTCTCTCCAGACATGTCGTACCTGGTCTGCGATCCTAACAAGCTGAGGGGGGCCCAGGCAGGATGCCACGGCATCAGCCAGGCCCTTTGACCAGGGAAGCACCAGGGTACAAATATTTGGGATTGGGTTACGATGGGAGAAGGACAAGACCAGGGCGATGGTGCCCGACAGCTATGGGAAACTGCCCCCAAAGGGTTGATCGGAGGAGGATGTGTCAGTGACAGGGGAGCCATCTGGAAGGTACATTGGCATTTTGTACCAGAGGACCCGGTGCCACCTGAGAAGCCTGCGTTCAAAGGGGGCCAGGCTCCTCTTTTGGTCTGCTGGTGACATACGACTCCACCGACTCACTGATCGTACTGCAAGGTGACTCAACTGGGCCAACACGGGGTGGAAGGGTGGTACTCACGCCCATTTGGAGAAGATGCTGGGGACGCAAGCTCTTCTGGAGTATATGCGTGTTGCACACAAACGAGTTGCCCCTGCGCCACCTTATCACCAGCATCGACGGGCCTACCTCATCTGACACTGGCTTCACGGGTCCAGTGTGCAGTCTGCTGTCCAGCGTGAATGAGATGCAGTAACAACGCAGAGTTCAGAGGAGTGCCAGGCGGTGAAGATCTCACGGAGATACCGGAGTATATCCCGGTCAACATTCCACTGACCACAGGTCTCCTACCAGCTGGTCCAGGCTGTGAAGCGGGGGGTTCTCCCGTCCGAGCTGCAGGAGATCAAGTGAGGCAAGGTGTCCCACTCCAGATGGCTCACCACAGCCCAGTCGCTCGTGTACATGTGGACCAAAAGCATGGACTGACTGGCAAAGAACTGAACACCTTGGAAATCCTAGTCAAGTACTACTGCAAGTGTACTTCAAACTCTACTACGACATCAAGGTTCACCACAGACTAGAGGACGGCCCCAAGCACCTCCTCACGTAGCTCAGAGTGATGAGGTCGCAGCCAAGAAAGGGCTAAACAGCTGTGACCTTCTACGTGCGGACAGGAGCATGGTTCGCACACTCAGGAATGTTCCTCCTCTCGGGTGATGGCGAGTCAGGGGTGAGGACGACCGGGAGGGTCGCCGTGACCCAGATTTTGAAGCTGAGGGCTGGCGAGGAGTATGGGGACACCAGTGTAAGGGCCTCGCATCACAACCAAGCTGAACTTTTTCAGCCACCAGCTTGCAGACACTGATCAGCTGGCAGGGCCCGGCCAGTTGGCACGCCCGGCATTACCTGTTCACTGTCCGGGGATCAGATCCAGAGATCCTGGTCAAGCCGTACGAGGTTTCCCGGGGTTCTTTATCCCCAATCGGAGCACCGAAAGAGTCGTGAAGGGGGTACAGAGGCTGCGGCGCAGTGGTGGGGCAGCAGGCCAGAGACGGGTTATCCGGGCTCGGGCCCACCACCCAGAGACCATGCCCTGCTTCAGGGCTAAGAAGGGCATGATGGACACGTTCTAGGCCAACGTAGAGGCTGTGACACTGTGATGTAGTGCCTGATGAAAACCCAAATGATCAGAAAGAGCTTACCCCCTAGTCATTTGGAACTCATATTGGTGCATGATGCAATAAACAAGACCAACCGGACACTGCGTACTCATTTAAGCATTATTTGATAAGGGTGCAATATAAAGTGCGATTTTGCATAGTAAGAATTGCTCAATGCAAAAAATGGAACGAGATAAATCGTCTTGGGAATTTTCCCATTAACATGGGAAAATTTGGGGCATGCCAAAGTTGAGAAAAAAAATTTTTGTTATACGGCGTATCCTAAATATATATATATATATAATATATATAATTATTTATTATATATATATATATATATATATATTATATATTATATTTTATATAAAAGATATATATATAATATATTATGTATATATATAAAAATATATATATATAAAATATATATATAAAATATATATATATATAAAAATATATATATATATATATAAAATATATATTATATTATATATATAATAATATATATATATATATATATATATAATATAATATATATTGTGGAAATTATCCACTAAAAACCGCTCTAATTTTGAGTAAGGTTAATTTGAATGGTGGAAATTTTGGCGCCTACCGTCAGGAGTTCGGGATACGAACACAAATTCCACCTAAGTATATATTTTAATAAAATTTGGGTATATTAAGATGTAATAGATATAAATTTGGTGGGTATTCATCTATAATAAACCCCAATTAATCAAAGGAAATTTAAAATAGTATAAGAATGTGAGTGACCCACGTATGGGGGTAAAATATTATTGGAACATATACGTGGGGGGTCACGGCCATTACTGAAAGTTTTTTCAGTGGAGGTAATTAGTAACGCTCAGCCACTACGATGTGAGTTGGAGTGACGTCTTGATTATAGACTAAGGTGTAGTCAACTCATAATAATTGAGTAAATTTTAACCGATCAATCGGTTGAGAGGGACAAGGTGTAAAACACACTAAGAATTCAGCTATGAGAAGCATCGCTCGGCCCGACGAAGCAAAACTGTTGGAATTACGACCACCAATTGATGGTCGACAACAACTGTTAAAATTATAATGTTGATTAAACCGTGAACTCACCTGCGATTAACCCAATTCTACCTAATCTGCTATGATCCCCTATTTACTCTAACTAAGGTATACCCCAGCAGTGGCAGGTGGGTTGTAATGTGCGTTGGCTTGATCTCTATCTTTGGGGAAGTGTTGTATGTCGAGGGGGTCAGAGTTGCAACAGGCTGGAAGTGGAACTCGTGACTCGTGGTGACTGCCTGAACCTCCACGTAAAAGGGGCCGCTTCGTGGGGCCGAGCGGAGGCTTCTCATAGCTGAATTCTTAGTGTGTTTTACACCTTGTCCTTCTCAACCGATTGATAGGTTAAAATTTACTCATATTATTATGAGTTGACTACACCTTAGTGTATAATCAAGACGCTCACTCCAACTTCATATCGTAGTGGCTGACGCGTTATTTAAATTACCTCCACTGAAAAAACCTTTCAGCTTGGCTCGTGACCGCCACGTATGTGTTCCAATAATATTTTACTCCCATACGTGGGTCACTCACATTCTATACAAATTTTAAATCCTTTGATTAATTGTGGTATTATAGATGAATAACACCAAATTTATATCTAATTACATCTTAATTTTAACCAAATCTATTATAATTATACATAGGTGGAATTTGTGTTCGTGTCTCGAATCCTGACGGTAGGCGCCAAATTCACCATTCAAATTAACCTTACTCAAAAAAATTAAGCAGTTTTTAGTGGATAATTTCCACAACTGGGGGCTGGCGAAAAAATAAAGGGGTTGCTTCAGGTAATTTGCCCCCCTTTTAATGAGGTTTCTCCAAGGGGTTTTACACTTTAAAGCAGCTTGCCTCCGAGGTCGAGAATCCCCTAAGTTGGCCTGCCAAGGACGCAGACTTAAAGTCTTCATTTCTCTCTTCAGCTAACTCTAGGGGAATCAAATTATTTACCGTCCGCACACATCGTTGTCCCCTCCCTAGTTAACTCCACAGACCTCACAATCCCCTTTCCATCATATCAATTTTGCTATTTTTCCTAGAGGCCATTGCGAACGAGGCTATCTCCACTAAGGGATTACTTATCTCCTACTTTGTTTGGACTTTGATTTTCTGGCGGTTGAGCCCCATAAACTTTTCCCTTAGACTCAGTAAATAATCTGCACTCCAAAAATGCTTATCCCATGATTTTAATATTTTACTAAGGTATGATAACCTTCCCGGAGATGTTGAGCCGGGTCTTTTTATCGTAGGATCTTGTATATCTTCCCTTGTATCTATCAAAGGAAAGGGTCCAGTTCTTCTCCCATAAATTAAATGTGAGGGAGTAAGAACTTCTATATTTACTGATGAATCATCTAAGTAGGTTAAGGGTCGGTTATTGATACGGGTCTCAATCTCAGTCACTGGGGGTTTTTTAAAAGTCTTCTTGACCTATTTTTGTCTTGGGGAGATTTTTTTCCAAAGACAAGACTGACAATGCCAATCATTCTCTCTGTGAAACCATTTTCCCAAAGGAGCTCTAGGAGTAGTAAAGGTCCATACATTTCCTTAACTCTAGAGATCTTTGTACTGATGGATGATTTAATATTTCTAACAATATGAGGGAGGCTCCTACGAATTTAGTAGCATTATCGCTAATCAATCGCCGAGGACACGACCGCCGAGCCAAAAAACCGCCGGAACACTTGAATAAATGTTTCGGCACTTAATCATCAGCTATTTCTAAATGAACACCCCTTGTAGAGGTGCAAGTAAATAAGCAGACATATACTTTTTTGGGGGGGAATATTATCTCCTGTAATTATTATTGCCCCAGTATAGTCGACACCAGCTACCTCAAATGGGTTTTAAGATTGTACTCGTCCATGAGGATTGAGGGGGCCCGGGATAGGTGATCAGTCTTCTCTCATATCTCTTGCATTTGATACAAGATTTGAAGTATATTTAACTGCCTGTCTACCCTGCGGTATCCAGAATTCCCTCCGATATAGGCTAATGTATCACCATTCCACCATGAAAAGAGTTCCCATGAGATTCATCCACTATCAACTTAGTAAGATGATGACGCTTGGGAATTAGTATGGGATTGCGGGTTTTTATCGGGAGATCAGCATTCCAAATTCTTCCTCGACACCTAATGATGCCTCGTTATCTAGGTACAGACCTAATGATTTGATAAGTTTTTTCCCTACGGGGCGGCCGAGGCAAAGATCTGATATTCCTCGGGAAAATTTCCTGTTTTTGTTTTGTTCTAACCCAAAACTTCAAAGGGTCAGAACTATCCCACTTTATGAATTTAAAGACCAATTTAGTAGTCTTTAATTTTTTTGGGCTTAATAAGGAAAACCTTTTTATATCCATAACAGGATCTGGATTTAAAAAGGTTCCATGATTATATCTTCTGATATGTCTGACTTTCTATAGACCTTTTGATTAGGCCATTCATTATTATTTTTCAGCCAGGGAGGACCTTTAAACCATATCCTGTATCTAATTTGAGGATAGTTGTTCCTCTGGACAAAATATCAGCTGGGCTTTCCTTGGTAGCAAATGATTATAGTGAAATGTGGAACCTAAGTCATTTATCTTACCAAAAACGATTCCTGACATAAGGGATTTTAGTGTTATTTTTCACTAACCCAGTGTAGGCAAATTTTTAAATATCGGTCCCCATATATACTTCACTAATTTGTAATAAATTGCTTAGATATTGAGCTAATTTAGTGCCTAATTCTAATGCAGTCAGCTCCATTTGAGGCATGTTCTAGGCTTAATTGGGCAAACGAGCCTTGACATAATTCATTTACATTCCTCTCCTGCTTTAAGATAAGCTACTGCATCGTATGCACTTTTTGAAGATCACAAATATGTTAGTTTTTGGGGTGTCCCCCCATCAGCATTTTCTCCTACTTATGTGAATTCATTCATCTATGAACTCAGATCTTATAGTCTCCCATTCTGTGTATATTTCCACTAGGGGGTTCCAAACGAGGGGTTCTCCCCAGCCTTTTTTATTGACATTTACCCCTATAGTTATTGGGCTCATATACCCAAGGGTCAAATACTTGGCTGACCTGACTTTAAGGTGTTCTCTTGTTAGGACCCATCAGAAAAATCTGACACTTTAATCTCAGTTCTCATTTTTACATTCCACCATAATCCTATCACTGATTGGATCTCTGGTGGCGTATGATTAAGGGAAAACCTTCCTGATTATCCCCTTTTATCTTGGAGAATTAGTATCAAATCTGTAAGGGAGGCTGCCTTCCTGCACTTTTATTAGCCAATTATAAATTTGTATTAGTTCTTCCTCAGAAATTTTTTGTCCCCTGCAAATTATCCATATAGAAGTTCTTTCCCCAATTCTGCTATCAGAACCCTTTAAAAATGGTAACTGTAATGTTTTATTTAATAGAACGGGCTTGAGCAAGAACCAAACAGAACTGACTTAAACCTATAGTGGCTAGGGGCTATCTTCCTGAGATATATTTTCAGGCCATAGGAATTTTGTGAAATTTCTATTTCTTCTTTTAGACCTAATCTTAGGAAAGCCTTAGAGATGTCAGTCAAAATAGGCGAATTTTTCTGTTCTGAATTTTACTAGGACCTCTCCTAGCTTTAGACAAGAGATTTGGTCCTGTCTGCAGACAGTCATTTAAATTAGCATCTTGTTTAGTTTTGAAACTAAATTGAAAACTATTCTGTGGGGGTGGTTGATGAATCTTTAGCCACTGCATGGTGGGGTAAATAATGTCCTATATTATGATTTACTGCTCCTTCCAGTTTTTCGATAAAATCATCCTTTAATTGATCTTTAATGATCTTATCATAGCACTCCAATTAGACTGATTTTTATTCAGATTTCTTATTGAACTATTTAAGAGGCTATTTAAATATGTGATAATTGGAAGGTAACACAGGGGCATTTTTTGCCAAGGTAGACCCACTTCATATTTACCATTAAAAATAATTGACAGTGTGATCATAGTGATCTAGAGTATTTTTTATCCTCTTCAGGTAACTGCTCGGGTATTAACCGATAGTTTCTAGATCCCATAATTTGTGCACGGGGATATCCCCTTCTTCCATTAACTCATTAATTTGAGTGGGAAACTAATGAAGTCCCTATTCTAGCCCAAGAGGGGTTGTGCATGACTAGGAATGCATTCCTCTTGTTTTGGCTGGTGAGTAGTTTGGGGGGATAGGTCCCATTATAAATTTACCACCGGCACTGGTGAACATGGAATGTTTTTGTCTGTTGATGGGCTTACTTAGGAATCGACCAAAATAATCAGCGGCCTATTATTAACTGGTATGGGCCATCAAATCTTTAAAGGTATTTCTAACTAGTCTAACACCTTTCTGTTTCAAAGTTTAGCTGTAGATTTAAGTCCTTTTACCGTTAAATTTATACCGATGTCATTAACTACAGCAGCTACCCTACTTGTAGCTACCCAATTGAACTAGGGTCGCACAATGTCAAAACTTTGAGCTTCTTTATTGGCCAGAAAACCCGAAATGGCTAAGTTCACCTTGCTAATTACAGGGAGTTGCCATAAAACAACTATCTCTTCACTAATAAATTATCTTTGTGCCCCACTGTCAAACATTGTTTAACTATGGCGGATTTACCGTTATTGCTCACCATAATCTGAAGGTCGTGAGTTCGATCCTCACTCGGGGCACCAAAACTGTTGGGAAATTTTCGACCCCCAAATTTATGGTCGACAACAAATGTTAAAATTATAATGTTGATTAACGTGAACTCACCAGCGATTAACCCAATTCTACCTAATCTGCTATGATACCCTATTTAGCTCTAACTAAGGTATACTCAGCAGTGGCAGGTGGGTTGTAATGTGCGTTGGCTTGAATCTCTATCTTTGGGGAGTATTGTATGTCGAGGGTCAGAGTTGCAACAGGCTGGGAGTGGAACTCGTGACTGCGTGGTGACTGCCTGAATCCTCCCTAAAATTGGCCGGGCTTCGTTTTTTGGGCCCCGGAGCGGGAAAGGC
>JACEEZ010000158.1:0-11193 GCA_016584305.1 Chionoecetes opilio | reverse complement strand
CGCTCCCCAAAAACCGATCTTCCCATGGATTGTACTGTAAAGAAATCCGGCGGTGGAGGAGGCCAAGGGGGGCGCCCAAAAGGCTTGGGCGGGGGCAAGTTGATTTTTTCTTGTCGGAGCTGTTTGGGTAGGGAAAAAAGGAGCCTGCATGGGAACTCGCGCGTGGTGCCCCCCGGGGGGGGCGTAAGGGTGGGCGGGCGACGCGCCCCCCGGCGTATCCCCCCAATGTTGATAATAATATTAAATATATATATATATATAATATATATATAATATATTATATATATAAAAATATATATAAAATATATCAAAGAATAATTTCAAATTTTTTTAAACTTTAAAAACTTAGAATATACCCAAAAACATGATCAATACAAAATCACATACATGATATTTTAAGATATCTACTACTTAGAGTTTTATGTTGTAGGATTCAAATAAACGAAAGAGTATATATTTTTACTTAAATTTTGATGACAACGACACCCCATGCGGCGCCCCCGGCGGCCGCCCCAGGCCAAGGTGCTGCAGGGAATCCCCAGGGCCTCCGCCCCAAGAAACATCAGGTGCGGGCCATCTTGGGGAGGACCTTGACGTGGTTCCCCCACAGGAAAGCTCACCCCTGCTGATTTTTAAGTGGCGCATTGCGGGTACAGTCCCACTCGCTCCCTCCCATGAGGGACCCGTGGGGGGTGACGGGTGAGGATCGCCATCCCTCCCCGCAGAATCATGACCCCGGCCTGTGGGAGGGGCGTGGAGGCCCTTGGCGGGGGAATGCACGGGGAGGATCGACCTCACTGTGAAAAACCTGTACTACAGGAGCCAGCGACACCAATGGAGGCAGGGGAGCTGCTCACCAGGGCATCGCACACTACCCTCCAAATGGGGGCGATTTTAACGCCCCCCCCATCCTGCAGCCCGTGTCGGCCCCAAACCTAAAGGTTCACCTAGCAGTGTTGCCGAGGAGGTCCCTCACACCCAATTTCCTCAACCCCGGGGAGCCCACCCACGCCGGAGGGGGGGGGGGGGGGGCGAGGACCCCCACCTTGGTGTCGGGGCCCTGGCGCCCGGGCCCGCATCGTGGCAGGTGCACCCTACGCTCATAGTGACCACTACGCCACCTCACCACCCTCACAGCGGCGGCCCCCCGGGCCCCCCACGTCTCCCCCGCGAGGAACATCAAGAGGGGGACTGGGGAAAGTTTCAAGTTTCCCTTTGACGAGTGGGGGGGACTTAGGGCCCACCCGACGACCTGCCACCAACAGGAGAGGGACCTCCGGCAGCCCTTCGAGGGCAGCGACGAAGCCATTCCTAAGGCTTCTCCGGGCCGCCCACCCCCCCGACTAGTGGTTCTAAAACGAGGACGTCAGGGAGCACAACCCCCGAGTAACCGACAGAAAGCTGTATAAACACAGCCCAACCCCACCAACCTGCGGCTTTTGCAGGATGTGGTGACTCGCGCTCGGCAGGGCCCCTCAGCGGGCCGGGGAGGCCAAAAAGTGGTTGGAGTGGTGCGCCTCCTTAACCAGCACCTCCCTGGGCCCAAAGCTGGGAGGAATTCAGGACGGCTTCCGGTCCGCCCCCGCACGACCGGCCGCCACCCACCCCACCCCGCGAGGGGAAAAAAGAGTACGGCGTTTTCACCGCGCGAGGCCCCCAGCGCCCAACTTCCTCTTCGCAACCCACCTCCAGCAACAGCTTCGACAACACCGCGTCGAGGCTGTCAGGGAAGCCGGGGGGAAACCTGACGTGGCGGAACCTCTTTACTCGCCAGGAACTGTCGTCGGCGGGGAAAAAAAAAGGCGCGACACACCCTGCGGGGACGGACGGGGTGACATATCCTGCTCATCATCCCGGGGCCTCCCGGGGGACCCCGCGCTGCCGCCACGCGATGAAGTGATGAAAAATTCGATGAAGTGTGGGGGTAACCCCTTTGGTATCGGTGATTTTTATTTGATTTTGAAGTGTTGTGGGGTTTTTGCTTGATCACCCGTTTTGGCTTATATTGAAATTTTATTTTAAAATGCTTGGTTTTTTTGTAATCAATTTCTTGCTTTTTCTTTTTTTCCCACATCAGTAAAAAGTTTTTTTTCACATCTGCTTTCTGCATCCCTTTTCATCTGCGGGAGTAAAAATGTTGCAAGTTTACATCTTTTGTCAGTGTGTTGTCTTGTAGAAAGTTTAATTTTTTCCTGATGTCTTTTATTCCTCGCAGTGAATAGGAAGTGTTCTAAATTTTCATCCTGCCCAGTGTTACATGCGTGCATGCTGTGTTCCGTTGGTGTGTTTTCCTGTTTTTTAGTTTCAGGTTTTGCTTCTGCTTTTATCAAAATTGAGTGGATCAATTATCATAAAAGTCTTTTTCTTTTTGGGGTTTTTTGTATGTTCGAAAAGTTAAGGTTTTTTTTTTTTTTTCAAAAGTTTGCTTTCCATTTTGGTATCATGTTTTTTTAATTTTGTCATTTATTTATTTTGTTTTTTCATATAAGTTGGTAATTTGGTATTAAGCTCTTTTAAATAACTGTGACTTTTTGGGTCCAGAATTTTTTCTTTTTTTAGTCTTTGTAGCAACAAGCACGTTTCATGATCATTTGGGAGTGGGCCATAATGTATCTTATGATGAGAGTTTAGCTTTTGCATCTCGGGTTTCATCAAAAGTGATCCCAATTTCCCCTTTTTAAGGAAACTGTTTTGGTGTGTATTTGGGGGTCGTAGTATTGTTCTGAAAGCTTGTTCTCGGGTTTGGATTTTTTTCTAGGTTTGTTACTGTTGTATGGTATGAGCCTTGACAGTAAAAGAAGCTTTGGGAACACCACTTTTTCCAGTATGTTTTTCCAATGAGGACCGTTGTGCTTTTTCCCATACTGCTGTGTTACATTGTCAACTGGGGGGGCCCTTCCCTTTGGGGTTTCTTTTTGGGAATTTGATAAAAGCATTCTTTTTTTGGTGATTTTACCCCAAGTTTTATTTCCTTTGTTTTTGATACACAGAGTTTATCAAGAGCTGTTTCTGGTTGTAAATCAGTTTTTGGCTTTTGTTTTTATTTTTTCCCCAGGCCATTGCTTTGCTGCTTGATGAGGTCAATGTCATTTTTAGGGCTTTGATTTACTTTGTGCAAAAATAAGGCCCATCATCTGCATAAAACAAGGGCAGGGATAAAGCATATTTCATTTTGAATCCAAAAATTTGTTGGTTCAGGTGTAGGATGATGTTTTATTTTATCATTAAGAACAGTGATTTTGAACATTGACCCTTGCCTTTTTTGCTGGGACATCCTGTTTTTACGATTTTTTGTTAGGCAGGAGGGTTTTTGCATTAGGTATATGTCCTTATGACGTCAATTATGTGTGGTGTATCCTGAACTTTTTAGGCATTCTTTTTAGGGGCTTCTTTTCACACGTCAAAGGTTTCTTAAATCAAAGCGAGGGTTTATTAAGGTCCTTATTTTGAAAGACGTTCGAGCAGTATTTTAAAAGAAAAGGTTGTCTTCGATGGTCTTTCTTTTTAAACCCGCTTGTAGTTATTATCTGTTGATTTTTTTGCATGTGATTGCTATTTTTCTTCTCAGTATGGCAAAACAATTTTTTAGGAAGAGGGGGAGCAGGGCGATGGGTCGTAGATCACTTACGTAGGTTTGTTCTTTTTGTCTATCATTATAGTTTTTGATAATTTCATTTTTTTAGGTACAGTTCCACTTTTAATATGTTGTCAAAACAGTTTTGATGGGTTGTAAAAATTTTATGTTGCCAGGGTTTTTTTTTTTTAAAATTCTCCTTCATAGCAATTTTGGGCCGTAACTTTGTTTTTTTTTTTTGCCTTGAGGAGCTGTTGTATTCCCTTGTCTTGAAAGTTTGGTTGTTCCCTGTAGTGATCATTTGCAGTGGTTGGGGGTAAATTGTATCATAAGTTCTTGAAGGGAATTTCATAATGTTTGAGCCCCGCTAAGGTTTTTTGGTGGAGGTACCTGCCACCCGGTGGGAAGGGGCGATATTTAGCCCACCCCCAAACCCAGGGAGCCCACCAAGCTCAGGGCCCATCTCCCTCATAGCTGCTGGCTTAAAAAAAAGCCGAGAGAATTGGGGCTTTCGCGACTGCGTGGCGGTGGGAGCCCCTCCCCCCTCACGTTTTTTGGGTTAAACCCCCGGCATGGGACAAAATGAAGCCCCCCCACCCCCGCTGACTCAGGGGCCCAAAAACCCCCACAGTCACAGTCTTCCTCGACTTGAGAAAACGTTCGAGCTGGCCAGTCCTCCGTATTCTCCCCCAAACCCCCGCGAGGAAGGGGATCCGGGGAAAACCCCCTCGCCCGGTCGAGGACTACTCCAGACATCGGGCCCCGATCAAGTTCCAGGGATCAAACCCGTTCAAAGGGGCGGGAAAAAAGGGACGCCCCCCCGGGGGCCCATCCAGCACCCCTCCTCCCCCAGCTCCGCCGTGACCTGGCCCCGTTGTCACCCGGGGGGGGGCAGGGGTTTGCAAGACGCAGCGGGTCTCGACCTCATCACGCCAAGTGGAGGAACGGGGCCTCAAGATCTCGGCGCAGAAGTCCCGGGCCCCGAATATCAAGCAGCCCAACCCCGTTTGTTAGCTGGCGTCCCGGGATCGGCCCCTTGGCCTTAGACTGACTCCTACCCGTACCCCGGGGGGGCCCCACAGGCGGCTGCGTTCACGGCGCAGCTTGATACCTGAGGGAAAGGACGCAGGCCAAGCTGAACGTGAGCGGGCCATGACGCGGCTTAAGCCGGGGCCCCCCTTCTCTGTCCCCCGCCTGTACTACGTGCAGGCGTGCGCTCCCTGGGGATTATTTGGGCCCCCGTACCTTCGCGCTCTCCCCCAGTCAGCAGGAAAACCCGGGCCAAGGTATCCAGAACAACGCCATGAGGACCATGCTGGGGGCTCCGAGATGGTCCCGCGCCTGCGTAATGCAGAGCGGACCCGTTGGTGCCCCCCGCAACAGGGTGCAGGCGTCAGGCCCGTCGCGTGGCCAGAGTCTTTCCCCCGCGACGTGGAGGGGGTGGCGCAGAGGAGACTCCCGGGTGGCCAGGGCGCAGGGACGAGTGTCTGCGCGGCAACCGTGGCTCATCAACACCTAGCCCCAGCCACCCACAGCCCCATTCACGCGGGGATCACGGGCCGTGGCGGGGGCCTTTCCCGCCCCCCACCTACAATGCTCCGCCCCCCCCGGGGGGCCCCCCGCCCCAGAGTTTACCGCCCCCCGCAGTTTCCTGAACCCATTTGCACCACCCGGGGGCTGCGGCAGCACGCCGATGGTCATGGCCCAGGGGCCCGGGGCGGACAGCCGGTTACTTTACTGACGGCTGGCGACCCGGATAGTGGCAGAAAAAGGGCCGCGTTCGTCCCCACGGGTGGGACGGCGTCTTGGCGGAGTCTGACAACTCCCACCCTCCCGATTGACTGGTGGCATCCAGCACGCCCTCGAACATGCCTGCCCCCGCCCCGGGAGGCAACTGTGGTAAAACACACCGACCCTGGACGGGCTGCAGGCCCCCCCAACAGCCGCTCCAAAAGGAAACGTGAGGCCATCACCACCATCCTGGGCCCGCCTACAGAGCCTTGGTGCGCAGGGAAGGGGTCAGGCTCAAGGATCCCCAGCCCCGTAGGGGTCCGAGGAACGAGGGGCGGACTGGCCCCCAAGCGAGCCCCCCTACGGCCCCAGGTACCATCCGTGCCTCCCCGCCCTACAGCAGCCAAGGGGCAGGCGAGACGGGCCGCAGCACCTGCGCCACCAGACACACCCAGAGGGAGGCCAGGAAGAGGCAGGCGGCCTGGACGTTTCCCCGCACGATACCCCCCACTGGACGCCCCCAGCAACAAACCCCGGGAAAATGGGCACTACTGCAGCGTGTGCGTCTGGGCTATACACCAGGAGGAGTGCAGGGGATTCGAGGGGCAAGTGTGCTACCACGCGAGATGACACCCCTCGCCCAAAGGTGCACTACCTCCTGTCCTGCCCCGCCCCCGCCCCCCCTGAGGCCCCGGCCCGGCCCCCCGCCCCACCTGCAGGTGGGGGGGCTGAGGGGCGTGAAGGCAGGGCCGCCTCATGGTCCGCCCCACCCGAGAGGGCGTATTTTGGGGGTGTGCGAGCAAAGCCCCCTCCCCCTGAACATCACCCCCCCCCGGGCCCGGGTGTCAGGGCGCAGGTGATCACCGTCACCCGCCCCCACGCGACCCTCCCCTAGCTTGACGGGAAACTCCTCACCCGGGGGGTTGATGCCCCCTTGTACTTTTTTTTCTGCTGCATATGGTATTTATGACATGTTTTACGTATATAATATATATGCTGTTGTTTTAATTGTACAAAAAAACCTTTACAAATCAAAAAAAACTTAACATATGGATTATTAAGTTCAAACTAACTTACTGTGGCAAGACATGATGACCCCTCATCAACCGGGCGGCATCCGTGAGGAGTAGGGTACCCCGTATAAACAAAAATTCTTTTTCTCAACTTTGGCATGCCAATTTCCTATGTAAAAGGGAAATTCTTAGACGATTTTATCTATTTCCATTTTTCCCATTTGAGAAATTTCTTACTATGAAAAAATCGCACTTTTATATGCGCCCTTATCGAATAATGCTTAAAGTAATCGTCCAGACCATTTCATCATTCCTGATTTAATGCAATCAAAAACATAGCCATTAACGAGATATAAACAATACGTCGTCACTTTTTGTATCAGTCAGCCGTTTTTAAATAATCCGCAATCAAAATCTACAAATTCCCCGAGTTTTCAAAACGCTCTCAAGGTTGCAGACGCTCAGGCTCAGGCTCGGTGACGTAGCAAACAGGGAGGCTCATCCTTCCCGCGCTGACAGAGAGGCACGTAAACACAGAGATAAAAAATAGTACTTGAAGATATTTGGGTGTTTCTGATAGATTTTTTTGCTATATGCCACATGCATGCATCCTTTATGGGTGCAAGCAAGACAGCTGTGCCTTTCGAGAAAAGTTTGCCACGGAAAGGAGGACATGTGTAGGGTGATACACGCCTATAGTGTGTTGGGGCGAGCAGTTGTGTTTAGAAACGGTGTGTAGTGAGGGTACACAGCGGGTGAAAGACTGGGTGAGGGGTGTGCAGCGCGATAGTCGCCTACCCAGTGTGGGGTTGGGACGACGAGTGTGAGGTGAGCCCGTGTACACGGGGTTGTTTGGACAAGGGGCGGCCCCCCCCCCCCGTTTAAAACAGTGACTCAGTCCAAAAAACCATACCAGACCCGGTGGCCCTGTTAGACAAGGGGGCGCCAGGACTGGCAAAACCCGCGGTGGACCCCCGACTGTGAGGCTTGCCTCTTAACAAGACCAAGTAAACCAAAGTAAACCAGTTGTGGAGTGGGCGTGCCCTGTGGTGAGAGACCCTCCGATGGTGGTGGGCAACTGTAACACTGTCTGCCTTCCCGCCCGCATATTTTCCAAAATCTATGCTGAGTTAATGCTAGTATGTGGTTACCGAGTATGACGTTTGGAGGTGCTCCAAACTAACCATAGATTTTTCGAAAGTACCTCATTGTGATTCCCCACACACACATGTTTAACCTTATTTACCAATACATGTTTTGGAGAAGTGCCAGGTCTTCTGCTGAACCTCAGTGCTCTGCTAACACTGTTCATCCACCTCGTACTCGGTCAAAAATATAGGTCCCATGACAACCTGGGGTCATTTTCCTCTATAGTATACGCGGACCAGCGTCATTTCTTTCCCGGCTGTCAGATGGGAGCATCGTACTCTCAGATCTGTCACAGCGACAGATTCCACTGTCTGACACCGAAGTACAAGTGCTCATCATAAATTTGCCGCAGGTGTCAGACAGAGTGTCTACGGGCGTCCTGTTCTGACGTAATAATACACAGTTCGTAGCCCCTGTTGGACGGGGAAGATTTTTTTTTTCGCGCGCTTTTTACAAAAGTCGTTTGTTTTACGGAAATAAGGCCTGGAATCAATTATTTTGGTGGATTAGGTGTTTGAATGTTATCACCATAATTCGGCAAAAAAAAATTGGCGTTGGACGATTACTTTAAATGAGTAAGCAGTGTTCCGGTTGGTCCGTTTATTGCATCATGCACCAATATGAGTTCCAAATGACTAGATGGTAAGCTATTTTGATCAGTTGTTCATCAGGCACTACATCACAGTGTCACAGCCTCACGTGCCTAGAAACGTTGTCATTCATGTCCTTCTTAGGACCTGAAAGCAAGGGCAGGTCTCCGTGGTGGGCGAGCCCGGATGAACCCGTCTCTGGCCCGCTGCCCCACCACTGCTGCCGCAGCCTCTGCACTGCTCACGACTCTTTCGGTTGCTCGAGTGGTGGATAGAGGAACTCCTTGAAACCCGCGGACGGCTTGACCAGGATCTCCTGGATCTGATCCCCGGACAGTAATAGGGGAATGCCGGCTCGTGCACCTGGCCAGGCTGCAAGCTGATCAGTGTCTGCAAAGCTGGTGGCTGGACAAGTTCAGCTTGGGTGTGATGGCGAGGTCTTACACTGGTTTGTCCCCTACTCCTCGCCAGCCCTCAAGCTTCAAAAGCGGAGTCACGGCGCGAACCTGCGGTTCGTCCTCACTCTGCCTCGCCATCAGCGAGAGGACACATCTGATGTGTGCGAAACCATGCGTCCTGTCCGCACGTAGAAGGTAGAACAAGCTGTTTTGGACCTTCTTGGGCGCGACTCATCACTCTGAGCTGCGTCGAGGATGTGCTTGGGGCCGTCCTCTAGTCGGTGGTGAACCTGAGGTCGTAGTAGAGTTTGAAGTACACCATGAGGGCAGTACTTGACTAGCTTGACAGGGTGTTCAGTTCTTTGCCAGTCAGTCCATGCTGTCTGGTCCACATGTACACGAGCGACTGGGCTGTGGGGGCCATCTGGGAGTTGGGACACCTGCAACAACTTGATCTCCTGCAGTCGGACGGGAGAAACGCCCGCTTCACAGCCTGGATTTTTTTTTTTTTCAGCTGGTAGGAGACAGCTGGTCCGTGGACATGTTGACCAGGAGATACTCCGGTATCTTCCGGAGATCTTCACCGGCTGGCACTCTCTGAACTCTGCGTTGTACGCATCTCATTCACGCTGGACAGCAGGATGCAAACTGACCCGGAAGCCAGTGTCAGATGAGGTAGGCCCGTCGATGCTGGTGATAAGGTGGCGCAGGGGCAAATCGTTTTGTGCAACACGCATATACTCCAGAAGAGCTTGCGTCCCAGCATCTTCTCCCAATGGGCGTGAGTACCACCCTGCCCCCCCCGTGTTGGCCCTAGTTGAGCCCCTTGGGCAGTACGATCATGTGAGTCGTGGAGGTCGTCAGTCACCAGCAGGTCATAGAGAGCCTGAGCCACATTGAAACGCAGGTTCTCACGGTGGCACCGGTTCCTCCGGTACAAAAGTGGCCACAGGTACCTTCCAGATGGGCTCCTCTCGTCAATGACACATGCTCCTCCGTGATCAACCTTGGGTGCAGTTTCCCATAGCTGTCGGGCCACCATCGCCCTGGTTTTGTTTCCTTCCTCCCATCGTAACCCACTCCAACTATTTTGGTACCCGGTCCTTCCCTGGTCAATGTCTCTGGCCGATGGTCATGCATCCTGCCTGGCCCTCATCAGCTTGTGAGGGATCGCAGACCAGGTACGACATGTCGGAGAGAGGTGGCCGTCAAGCGATAAGGTCCTGGAGGAATCCAAAGAGCCAAGGCCCCAGCCAGCAGCAGTGGGCGGAACGTCGAACCGGCGATGCTTGCCAGCGCCAGAGTCGGACTGGACATTGTGTTTTTCTTGCAGCGCTTGTCCAAAGTTACTGCATCACAAGGTGACAGGTACCCCAGCTCTCCCTGAGCAGTGGTCTACAGTATGGCAGCCTCCGTTGATCCTGATTCTTTCTAGGAAGTGGCAGGGTTGGGAACGGACTCTCGTCCCATACTCAGAATCTGGTTGATCTCAGCCTGGCCCAGGAACATCTGCTCCTGCAGTGCTCAAGAGTCTGACCTTTTCATCTTTCGCTTCTGCTTCTTCGCTTAGCCTCCTCTTCCAACTGCTTTCTCTTTGCTGCGTTTACTTGTCTATGCGTCTCATTCTTGTTCTACCCTGCATCATCATTGCACTCCCTCCACACTTTGATCCTCTGGTAGTACAGCCACTCCAGGTCTAAAGTAGGGGACTTTGCTGGACAGGGGGCAGTAACCACTTGCACGTGTTCTCTCGCGGGCACAGCTGGGGAGTTGAGCAGAGGGATCATGTCATTGCAGGGAAGATCGGTGTGAGGGCATGCCGTTATGTCAAAACAGCCTGTCCATATTCTTCTCCGACGAATTCCTTTTACTGCTTTAGTTACTCTGTCTCTCACCACTTCACTAACCTTCTTCCAAAAAATTATCTATCCTTCTGGTCACGGACCCCCGGTCAATAAACAAACCACTGGAGGTGCAAACTGGGCGTTTGATTTTTCCACTGGGCAAGCACCAATGGGGGTCAGATCCTCGCCAATGTCTCTCACTGGGTACCCCCGCTTGTCAACACCCTCCCGGATGGCCGCTGAGTTCGTGGAAAAGGATTCCCCTCTTCATCACGCCGCGATACGTAGGCACTCACTCTCAGCAAACTCTCGTCCACGCCAACAAAGGCGACCAACTTGGATCCAGAGCTCTCTCTAGTTGCGGGCTTCGACCCACTTGGTTTACAAGGAGAAGCCATCTGAAAAAGACGATCAAGAATTGATGATAGGTGCAAAGAAGCCGTTCTTTAGCGGGGCTAAGCTATTGTTTTGCATTAAATATAAAAGTCAATTTAGCATAGCAAGAAGGCTCACATCAAAAAGTGAAGAGGACAAACCCACCCTTAAAATTCAATTTTACATAAAGAAAAACATCCTGCCAAATTCGAAAAATCTAGTATTTCATTTTCATTGGGACCTACGGGTCGTACCATAAGTGAGGAGTTATTATACTGTAGGCCGGTGCACACTTTGCACATACAACGGTTCACACTGGGCTTTTGTCGGACTTTGTTGATAGAGCGGGAAGCGGCCTGTAGCGGGTAGTACGAGATTAAGTAAATTACGTGCACACACGCATGTCCGCGTTCCGGGGAAACAAATGCTGGTTTGTTGTTGATTGATGGACAACTGCCGATGCAGCAGGGGTGGGCAAGGTCAAAGGTGGGACGTTCAGGGCAGGAGTGAGCGGGGAGC
>JACEEZ010000156.1:507065-510071 GCA_016584305.1 Chionoecetes opilio | reverse complement strand
TTTTCCCCTTTCCCCTCCTCCTCTCCTCTCGGAAACGGTTACAACATCCTGACTTCGGTTGTTCTGGTCCTGACATTTGACCCCATCATTTCCAGGGCATGCTCGACATAACCGGGTACTAAATCACAACCCTTTGCCTTTCCTTTTGCTGCTCCTCCCGAACGCCCCAGCCCACCCCTTGACCTCCCCCTTTACACTTAAAAAATAACATGACCTATCTATCAGCCTAAACCTACCCCACAAACTAGTAGTAGTTAGCCATGATTCAGCTTTCAACTTTCCTCAAAATTCCTTGGTTTTTTTTTTTGGGCTTGGTATCCTTCTTTTCCGGCCAGCTTGGCTGGGGATGGGTGGGTGGGGAGGAGCCTTCTACTTCCTATCCTTTCTCTCTTTATTATCTTTTAGTGTAGTATATTTTAAAGCAACAGTCTTGTAAAGGACCTATCGGTCTGTTGCTTTTTTGTTTTCCTTTGTTTCCCTTTGTATTCCTATCCCCTCCTCCCAGCAAGGTCAGAATCGCCTCCACAATAATTCACTTTGGACTTTCGGGCTCCATCACTCTCCTTATTTGCTCTCTCTCTCTCTCTCTCTCTCCCTCTCCTTCCTCTCCCTCTCTCTCTCGGTCTTCTTCTTCTGTCTCTCTCTCTCTTGTGTTTTGTGTGTGTGGTGTGTGTGTGTGTGGTGTTGCGTGTGCGTGTGCGTGTTGCTGTGTGCGTGTGCGTGTGCGTTTTGGTGTGCGTGTGCGTGGTGTGTGTTCTTTCACGCATGGTCTTGTCCACGCGGTCAGGACCTCCGGGTTGGTGGGGGGGGGGGGTCCCTGTGCGCATTTTAGACTATTATAAATCGATCTTATAAGGTAAATGCTGGAACCTCACACACCAACACACCCATCTCCTTTGCTCCAAGGGGACAATAAACCGCTCGAATTTCTCAGGGGTAAATCCCGGAATAAGCGCGGCGGGATCGAACACCGGGACCACAGAATAGTGCCGGACGCTCAAAACCCAACAAGCTGTTCAGTGGTGTGGGTGGGTGGGTGGGTGGTGGGTGGGTGGTGGGTGGGGTGGGGGGGGGGGGGTGGGGGGGTGGGGGGGGGGGTGGGGGGTGGGGGGTGTGGGTGGGGTGGGTTGGTGGTGCGTGCGTGCGTGCGTGCGTCGTGCGTGCGTGCGGGGCGTGCGTGGTGCGGGGTGCGTGTGGCGTGTGCGTGTGCGTGTGCGTGGGGGGGGGCGTGTGCGTGTGGCGTGGGGGCGTGTGCGTGTGCGTGTGGGTGGTGTGTGGTGTGTTTTCATTACCACACTCTTAATATTTACTCAACATATGAAACCACAACTACTACTAACCTACAACTACTATTACTACTCCATTACTACACCATTCCCACCACCAACATATTGGGAAAATGGAGGGTAGAAAGAAAAAAAATTACTTAGATTTCACCTTGGGAGAGAGAGAGAGAGAGAGAGAGAGAGAGAGAGAGAGAGAAAAAAAAAGAAGGAGGGAGGGAAGGGAGAAAGAAAGGGGGAATGTTTTAAAGTTAAGATACAATAGAGAAAGCGAGAGAGAGAGAGAGAGAGAGAGAGGAGAGAGAGAGAGAGAGAGAGAGAGAAGAGAGAGAGAGAGAGAGAGAGAGGAGAGAGAGAGAGAGAGAGAAGAGAGGAGAGAGAGAGAGAGAGAGAGAGAGGAGGATGTATATATAGAACAAATTGGATTGAAGGGAAATTGCATCATAGATCACGTAGAAGAAAATGAAAAGGGATAGCGATGACAGACAGACAGACAGACAGACAGACAGACACATGAATAAGAATCTACAAGTCATATTTCTTGAAGGATGAAAATGTATCGAGTGAAGGAAATTCTCTCTCTTTCTCTTCTACTATTCATTTATACATGTAGTATATCCATGTATTTAAATTCGAGAGAGAGGAAGAGAAGAGAGAAGGAGAGAGGTAGAGGGGAGAGAGAGAGGGAAAAGAGAGAAGAGAGGCGAGAGAGAGAAGGAGAGAGAGAGAAGAGAGAGAGAGAGAGAGAGAGAGAGTAAGAGAGGAAGAGAGAGAGAGAGAGAGAGAGGAAAAAGGGAGAGAAGAGAGAGAGAAGAGAGAGAGAAAAGAGAGTATGAAGCAGAAGAAAAATTAATAAAACATACACAGATTAACATAGAAACAAAGACCGCGCCATCGCCCACTGTATACCTGGACTGTGCACAGAATATCGGCCTGTTGCAGATGGGCCTGAACTTGCCCTGAAGTCGGAGGGCCGCTCGGATTCATATATATATATACGCATCATATAACTGGTTTTATCAATTATATTATATACTGTAATCTTCGTAATATTTTGTTTCTAATAATATTATCAATAAAAACATAAAACACGGTAAAGAAATGCCATTACGAGACTATGAAGAAATATGCATGAACTTAATATTCACTTCAACTCTTCGTCATTTAAAACTTTGCGAGTCAACTTTTATCATGAAGGGTATCAATAGAAGCGCAATTTTATTAGCTTTCCATTGCTATATTTCGTTATCTGATAAATGAATTAGAACCATGCATAAATTAGCGTTAACTAAATAAATAAAATCATCAATCGGGTAATTTTCCCGATTGATGAGGTTATTTATTTAGTTAACGCTAATTTATACATGGTGCTAATTAATTTATCAGAAAACGAAAGATATAAGTAAATAAATAACATCATCAATCGGGAAAATTACCCGATTGATGATTTTATTTATTTAGTTAACGCTAATTTATGCATGGTTCTAATTCATTTATCAAATAACGAAATACATCAATGGACAGCTAATAAAATTGCGCTTCTATTGATACCCTTCATGATAAAAGTTGACTAGCAAAGTTTTAAATGACGAAGAGTTGAAGTGAATATTAAGTTCATGCATATTTCTTCATAGTCTCGTAATGGCATTTCTTTACCGTGTTTTACTGTTTTTTATTTGATAATATTATAGAACAAAACATTTAGAAGATTACAGTATATCAT
>JACEEZ010000156.1:494565-504565 GCA_016584305.1 Chionoecetes opilio | reverse complement strand
TATAGGTAAAGTAACAGGAACTACCTCGTGTAGGTCTCACGGCCTCTTGTAGCTTCCTTATTTTCCTATGTTCTTTCGTTCAGAAGTAATCCTTAATATTTTCTCTCATTTGTAAGTTTTTTTTTTTAATACAACGGATTTAGTAAGTTTTGTATTTTACTATGTTTATTTTTGCTTTTTTCTCCTTTTTCTATGGTTATCTTCGCTTTTTTCCTCCTTTTTCTATGGTTATCTTCGCTTTTTTCTCCTTTTTCTATGGTTATCTTCGCTTTTTTTCCCCTTTTTTCTATGGTTATCTTCGCTTTTTTTTCTCCTTTTTCTATGGTTATCTTCGCTTTTTCCTCCTTTTTCTATGGTTATCTTCGCTTTTTTCTCCTTTTTCTATGGTTATCTTCGCTTTTTTCTCCTTTTTCTATGGTTATCTTCGCTTTTTTCTCCTTTTTCTATGGTTATCTTCGCTTTTTTCTCCTTTTTCTATGGTTATCTTCGCTTTTTCTCCTTTTTCTAGGGTTATCTTCGCTTTTTCCCCCTTTTTTTTCTAGGGTTTTATCTTCGCTTTTTTCTCCTTTTTCTATGGTTATCTTCGCTTTTTTCTCCTTTTTCTATGGTTATCTTCGCTTTTTTCTCCTTTTTCTATGGTTATCTTCGCTTTTTTCTCCTTTTTCTATGGTTATCTTCGCTTTTTTCTCCTTTTTCTATGGTTATCTTCGCTTTTTTCTCCTTTTTCTATGGTTATCTTCGCTTTTTTCTCCTTTTTCTATGGTTATCTTCGCTTTTTTCTCCTTTTTCTATGGTTATCTTCGCTTTTTCCTCCTTTTTCTATGGTTATCTTCGCTTTTTCCTCCTTTTTCTATGGTTATCTTCGCTTTTTTCTCCTTTTTCTATGGTTATCTTCGCTTTTTTCTCCTTTTTCTATGGTTATCTTCGCTTTTTCCTCCTTTTTCTATGGTTATCTTCGCTTTTTTCTTCTTTTTTCTATGGTTATCTTCGCTTTTTTTCTCCTTTTTCTATGGTTATCTTCGCTTTTTCCTCCTTTTTCTATGGTTATCTTCGCTTTTTCCTTCCTTTTTCTATGGTTATCTTCGCTTTTTCCCCTTTTTCTATGGTTATCTTCGCTTTTTCCTCCTTTTTCTATGGTTATCTTCGCTTTTTTCTCCTTTTTCTATGGTTATCTTCGCTTTTTTCTCCCTTTTCTATAGTTATCTTCACTTTTTTCTCCTTTTTCTATGGTTATCTTCACTTTTTTCTCCTTTTTCTATGGTTATCTTCGCTTTTTTCTCCTTTTTCTATGGTTATCTTCACTTTTTTCTCCTTTTTCTTTTGGTTATTTTCGCTTTTTTCTCCTTTTTCTATGGTTATCTTCGCTTTTTTCTCCTTTTTCTATGGTTATCTTCGCTTTTTTCTCCTTTTTCTATGGTTATCTTAACTTTTTTCTCCTTTTTCTATGGTTATCTTCACTTTTTTCTCCTTTTTCTATGGTTATCTTCGCTTTTTTCTCCTTTTTCTATGGTTATCTTCGCTTTTTTCTCCTTTTTCTATGGTTATCTTCACTTTTTTCTCCTTTTTCTATGGTTATCTTCGCTTTTTTCTCCTTTTTCTATGGTTATCTTCGCTTTTTTCTCCTTTTTCTATGGTTATCTTCGCTTTTTTTCTCCTTTTTCTAGGGTTATCTTCGTTTTTTTTCTCCTTTTTCTAGGGTTATCTTCGCTTTTTCTCCTTTTTCTATGGTTATCTTCGCTTTTTTCCCCTTTTTTTATATGGTTATCTTCGCTTTTTTCTCCTTTTTCTATGGTTATCTTCCTTTTTTCTCCTTTTTTCTATGGTTATTTTCGCTTTTTTTTCTCCTTTTTCTATGGTTTCTTCGCTTTTTTCTCCTTTTTATATGGTTATCTTCGCTTTTTTCTCCTTTTTCTATGGTTATCTTCGCTTTTTTCTCCTTTTTCTATGGTTATCTTCACTTTTTTCTCCTTTTTCTATAGTTATCTTCACTTTTTTCTCCTTTTTCTATGCTTATCTTCACTTTTTTCTCCTTTTTCTATAGTTATCTTCACTTTTTTCTCCCTTTTCTATGGTTATCTTCACTTTTTTCTCCTTTTTCTATAGTTATCTTCACTTTTTTCTCCTTTTTCTATAGTTATCTTCACTTTTTTCTCCCTTTTCTATGGTTATCTTCACTTTTTTCTCCTTTTTCTATAGTTATCTTCACTTTTTTCTCCTTTTTCTATAGTTATCTTCACTTTTTTCTCCTTTTTCTATGCTTATCTTCACTTTTTTCTCCTTTTTCTATGCTTATCTTCGCTTTTTTTTCAGTTGTAGGTCAGAATTTTATTAATACACCGGCTCTAGTAGGCTACGTTTTGCATCTTTCTATGCCTATCTTCCTTTAGTTCTGTTCTATTGTTCTCGTCCATAAGACTAATTTAATTTAAGTCTCAAAAGGCTTTTTTAAACCCACACAGGGCAGCTTTTGTTTACTTCATTCCAAGTCATCCTCATCTTCCTATTTGTCTAATCTCTTCAAAGTTCTCTATCGTACTCACGCTCACTCCCTGCCTTCATAGCTTGTTCCATTAGTTCCCTTGCCTTCATAGCTTGTTCCATTAGTTCCCTTGCCTTCATAGCTTGTTCCATTAGTTCCCTTGCCTTCATAGCTTGTTCCATAGTTCCCTTGCCTTCATAGCTTGTTCCATAGTTCCCTTGCCTTCATAGCTTGTTCCATTAGTTCCCTTGCCTTCATAGCTTGTTCCATTAGTTCCCTTGCCTTCATAGCTTGTTCCATTAGTTCCCTTGCCTTCATAGCTTGTTCCATTAGTTCCCTTGCCTTCATAGCTTGTTCCATTAGTTCCCTTGCCTTCATAGCTTGTTCCATTAGTTCCCTGCCTTCTAGCTTGTTCCATTAGTTCCCTTCCCTTCATAGCTTGTTCCTTAGTTCCCTTGCCTTCATAGCTTGTTCCATTAGTTCCCTTGCCTTCTAGCTTTTTTCCATTGTTCCCTTGCCTTCATAGCTTGTTCCATTAGTTCCCTTGCCTTCTTAGCTTGTTCCATTAGTTCCCTTGCCTTCTTAGCTTGTTCCATTAGTTCCCTTGCCTTCATAGCTTGTTCCATTAGTTCCCTATATTAACGAATCAGTTATGACCTCTCTCTGTCTTCTGAATTCCTCTACCGTAGATAACACTATAGTCGCCAGTCACTTGCCACTGCACTAATGTCGCCAGGCACAATATATTACGAATTTTAGCATCATTGCAGACTTTTATGTGCCACTGAAGAGACATGCACAGTAGTTTATATTATGTACATCACACTATATGTCTTCAGTGGCACATAAAAGTCTGTAGTGATGCTAAAATTCGCTATATATTGTGCCTGGCGACATTAGTGTAGTGGTAAGTGACTGGCGACTATAGTGTTATCTACGGTAACGTGAATTTCAACCCATTTCTACATGTCGATCCATCATTTACTGTATATGAACAAATTTTTTTTCATAGGAACACGACCAACACTTGCGAACACTTCCCGAAAATCAACGTCATATCCTTTTCGTTATTCTAGATTCAGTCACATTTCACATTTATTCTCTAAGATTTGTTTTAATCCCTCCGTTTGACCTTGCTCGCCCGTGACCTTCACCTGATCCTAAGCCCCTGCAGGATCCCCCCCACCCACCCGCCCACAGGACCTCCCCTCTATCCGCCCACACCTCCTTCGCCTCACTCACTCCTTACGGATTTTCATCGATTTCAGATTATTTTCCCGTACTATTTTAACACTTGCTTTTCCTCGTAATTTCTCTCTCTCTCTCTCTCTCTCTCTCTCTCTCTCTCTCTCTCTCTCTCTCTCTCTCTCTTCTCTCTCTCTCTCCTCCTCCGTGTATCATTCTTCTGTATTTTGTTAGTTCCATGTGTCGTGTGTGTGTGTGTGTGTGTGTGTGTGTGTGTGTGTGTGTGTGTGTGTGTGTTGTGTGTGTGTGGTCGTGTGTCTCGTGTTTGTGTTGTGTTGTGTGTTGCTGTGTGTGTGTGTGTTGTGTGTGTGGTGTGTGGTGTGTGTGTGTGTGTGTGTGGGTGTGTGTGGGGTGTGTGTGTGTGTGTGTGTGTGTTGTGTGTGTGTGTGGTGTGTGTGTTGTGTGTGTGGTGGGGTGTGTGTGTGTGTGTGTGCTGTGTTGTTCTGTGTGTCGTTGTTGTTTTTTGTGTGTTGTCTGTGTGTGTGTGCTTGTGTTTGTGTTGGGTGGTGTGTGCGGTGGTTGTGTGTCGGGGAGGTGTGTGCGTGTGTACGTGTCGTTCAGCAGTGTGTGTATGGCACGCCTAGTGTGTGTGGTGTGTGTTGTGTCGTGCTGTGTGTGTGGCGGTGTGCATGGTGGTCGTGTGTAGGGTGTGTATGCTGTGTGTGTGTTGCGTGTGCTGTGGTGCGTGCTCTGTGTGTGTGTGTGTGTGTGGGTGGGTGGTGGGTGGTGGGTGGAGTGGGTGGGTGTGGGTGTACGTCGTAGTGGTGTGGTGTTGCGTGTGGTTGTGTCGTGGGTGGTGGGTGGGTGGTGAGGTGGGTGGGTGGCGTGGGTGGGTTGGGTGGGTTTGGGTGGGGGGTTTGGGGGGGTGGTTGGGTGGGTGGGTGGGTGGGTGGGTGGTTCGGGTGGGTGGTGGGTGGGTGTGGGGATGTGGGTGGGTGGGTGGTGGGTGGGTGGGAGCGTGGGTGGTGGGATGGTCGTTTGGTGGTGGCGTGGGTGGTGGTTGTGTGTGTGTGTGTTGTCAGCGTGTTGTTGCTTGTTGTGTGGTGTGTGGTGTGTGTGGTGATGTGTGTGTGTGTGTGTGGTGTGTGTGGTGTGGTGTGTGGTGTGTGTGTGTGGTGTGTGTGTGTGTGTGTGTGTGTGTGTGTGTGTGTGTGGTGTGTGTGTGTGTGTGTGTGTGTGTGTGTGTGGTGTGTGTGTGTGTGTGTGTGTGTTGTGTGTGTGTGTGTGTGTGTGTGGTGTGTGTGTGGTGTGTGTGTGTGTGTGTGTGTGTGTGTGTGTGTGTGTGTGTGTGTGTGTGTGGGTGTGTGTGTGTGTGTGTTGTGTGTGGGGTGTGTGTTGTGTGTGTGTGTGTGTGGTGTGGGGTGTGTGTGTGTGTGTGTGTGTGTGTGTGTGTGTGTGTGTGTGTGTGTGTGGTGTGGTTGTGTGTGTGTGTGTGGTGTGTGTGTGGTGTGTGTGTGTGTGTCCCTAACTTTGCTCACGTATGTAGCATCTGTACGCAAGTTTAGTTTTGTCCAATGTTTCTGTCTCTCTCTCTCCTCTCTCTCTCTCTTCTCTCTCTCTCTCTCTCTCTCTCTCTCTCTCTCTCTCTCTCTCTCTCTCTCTCTCTCTCTCTCTCTCTCTCTCTTCTCTCTCTCCTCTCTCTCTCTCTCTCTCTCACTCAGAAGTATGATGATGCCCGTCTGTCTGCATGCCATTTCACGCGGGAAGTCAATCACAATACATCACCACCTGTCCACACATACCTGTCAATCGGCACAACCAATCAAACCAATCATTCAGTAGCCACGACTTTATTCCCCTCCCATTCCCTGCACCCAATCAGACAATCAGCGACGTCCTCCCACTCACAGGGCTTCACTAATCACCCTGACAATGCTACCCTGCCACGACGACCCCTATACCCTGCCTACTCGCTGCCTACCTACTACTTTTACTAACTACTACTACTAACTACTACTACTACTACTACTACTACTACTACTACTACTACTACTACTACTACCTAATACGAATTTTTTCCCCACTTTTTCTGTCATAGTTTGAAAAAGACTGATATTTTTTCCACTTTTCCTGTATGTTAGTTTAGGAAAAGAGGCCGATTTTGTCCATTTTACTACTACTACTACTACTACTACTACTACTACTACTACTACTACTACTACTACTACTACTACCTAATACGAATTTTTTCCCCACTTTTCCTGTCATAGTTTGAAAAAGACTGATATTTTTTCCACTTTTCCTGTATGTTAGTTTAGGAAAAGAGGCCGATTTTGTCCATTTTACTACTACTACTACTACTACTACTACTACTACTACTACTACTACTACCTAATACGACTTTTTCCCCACTTTTCCTGTCATAGTTTGAAAAAGACTGATATTTTTTCCACTTTTCCTGTATGTTAGTTTAGGAAAAGAGGCCGATTTTGTCCATTTTTCATGTCTTAGGTTAAAAAAAAGAGTGATTTACTTTCCACTTTTCCCACGTCGCTGTCAGGAAAATATGCCGATAATTTTCCATTCATCCTACGTTTTAATCAAGAAAAGACTGATTTTTATTTCCAACTCATCTCACTTTATAGTCAGACGAAGAGATGGATTCTTTTCACTCTTTTTTCTCCACACAATTTTTTAACACTGAACATATAATAATCATTCCACATTCTACATTCCGTTCATATACCTACGCTCGCTGCCCTTGTTTCCTCATACCCCCCCCCCCCCCCCGTTAACATTTATACATACCAACACTCTGACGGGCCCGTGTCTACTCAGCCCGTGCTTTTCTTCTCTTAAGGAAAGCAATAGGGAAAAAAGAAAACAAGAGAAAAAAAAGCCTCCGATCTGATTTCTTAACCCCTTGAGGCCCAGAACGTAATTTCCATTGTAATTTGGGTACCATTAGACGATTTTTAGTGAATATAAGTAATGTTTTATAGATATGACCTGTTTAGTATCTTTCTCCGCTAGTTAATTTGGTATATTCAGTCACTTTTTGTAATTTTATGGCTAACGACAGACGATTTTATATAGCCAAGGAAAGATCTGGGCGTGAAGGGGCTATTAAGGAAAACAATAGGAAGAAATAAAAACAAAAAAGGGAAAAAAAAGCCGACGTTCTAATCTCTTAAGGAAAACAATAGGAAGAAATAAGAACAAAAAAGGGAAAAAAAAAGCCTCCGTTCTAATCTCTTAAGGAAAGCAATAGGAAGAAATAAAAACAAAAAAGGAGAAAAAAAAGCCTCCGTTCTAATCTCTTAAGGAAAACAATAAGAAAACAAAAGGGGAAAAAAAAGAGAAAAAAGCCTCCGTTCTAATCTCTTAAGAAAAGCAATAGGGAAAAAGAAAGAAAAAGAAAAAAAAAAAAAAAAACTGCCCACATGCAATCAGAGGCGTGAAGACGAACATTTAAGTGGGTGAATTAATGAGGAAAACATTCACTCATAAGACAAAAGAAGTTCGAGATATTCAATCTAATTAGTGATGTCTTAAAGTTCTTTGCAAAAAATATATCCTTTGCTTGTTATGAACATTACTTTAAGTGGTTATTATGGATTAATGAATGTGTTATTGTATGTTTAGTGTTAAAAATCCTGCGTGGAGAGAAAAGGAATTAGAGAAGAAATGAGTGAGATGAGAATGAAAGAATGAGAATGAAGGAATGAGAATGAAAGAGTGAGAATGAAAGAGTGAGAATGAAAGATTGAGAATGAAAGAATGAGACTGAAAGAATGAGACTGAAAGTGTAATAGGTGTTTTAGTTTGAATAAGGATAGAAATAAGTTAGCTAGATTGATTTATTACCGAGAGAGAGAGCGAGAAAAAGGTACGCCAGAATTCCTCTGAAACCGATAATTCTTCCAGCTTGTCAAACAAAGATTAAGGCATAGATAACAAAAAGTGTAAATTCAGCCTTCCCTTAGCTTTCATGATTGGCTGAAGAAAAAGTGAGAACAGTACATGTCTTGTCTATGATAGGTCCTCCAAGTCATGACGCAAACGTGACGTCATGGTTATAGGTTAGATGTGAAAAGAGTCTCATTCGAGAGGCACAGAACTTTTGGTCCACGTAAGACACACACGTGACTGAGCGTACAGTCCCACACGACACCGTGGGCAAAGACCAACATTACCAGTGAACACGAGAGGCAGTGAACACCAGTGAACATGAGACACAGAGTGAGGTTGAACATTCTACACGCGAGTTGAACACGAGAAAAAGAGAGTTCCTGAACACTACAAGTGAATGAAAGTACTTTGTTATCCTTTATTAAACCAAGAAAGATAACCGACTGATTATTCCAACCCATGCATGACGAAAGTGCATGACAACCGGTGCAACAACAAAACCCGCGTTAACAGCGGTAACCGCGTTAACAAAAGAATGAGAATGAAAGAATGAGAATGAAAGAATGAGAATGAAAGAATGAGAATGAAAGAATGAGACTGAAAGAATGAGAATGAAAGAATGAGAATGAAAGAATGAGACTGAAAGAGTGAGAATGAAAGAATGAGACTGAAAGAATGAGAATGAAAGAATGAGACTGAAAGAATGAGAATGAAAGAATGAGAATGAAAGAGTGAGAATGAAAGAATGAGAATGAAAGAATGAGAATGAAAGAATGAGAATGAAAGAATGAGAATGAAAGAATGAGAATGAAAGAATGAGAACTGAAAGAATGAGAATGAAAGAATGAGACTGAAAGAATGAGAATGAAAGAGTGAGAATGAAAGAATGAGACTGAAAGAATGAGAATGAAAGAGTGAGAATGAAAGAGTGAGAATGAAAGAATGAGACTGAAAGAATGAGACTGAAAGAATGAGACTGAAAGAATGAGACTGAAAGAATGAGACTGAAAGAATGAGAATGAAAGAATGAGACTGAAAGAATGAGACTGAAAGAATGAGAATGAAAGAATGAGAATGAAAGAGTGAGAATGAAAGAGTGAGAATGAAAGAATGAGACTGAAAGAATGAGACTGAAAGAATGAGAATGAAAGAATGAGACTGAAAGAATGAGAATGAAAGAATGAGAATGAAAGAATGAGACTGAAAGAATGAGACTGAAAGAATGAGAATGAAAGAATGAGAATGAAAGAATGAGAATGAAAGAATGAGAATGAAAGAGTGAGAATGAAAGAATGAGACTGAAAGAATGAGAATGAAAAGAATGAGACTGAAAGATGAGAAATGAAAAGAATGAGAATGAAAGAATGAGAATGAAAGAATGAGAATGAAAGAATGAGAATGAAAGAATGAGAATGAAAGAATGAGAATGAAAGAATGAGAATGAAAGAATGAGAATGAAAGAATGAGAATGAAAGAGTGAGAATGAAAGAATGAGAATGAAAGAATGAGAATGAAAGAATGAGAATGAAAGAATGAGAATGAAAGAATGAGAATGAAAGAATGAGACTGAAAGAATGAGAATGAAAGAATGAGACTGAAAGAATGAGATTGAAAGAGTGAGAATGAAAGAATGAGACTGAAAGAATGAGAATGAAAGAATGAGACTGAAAGAATGAGAATGAAAGAATGAGAATGAAAGAATGAGACTGAAAGAATGAGAATGAAAGAATGAGAATGAAAGAATGAGAATGAAAGAGTGAGAATGAAAGAATGAGAATGAAAGAATGAGAATGAAAGAATGAGAATGAAAGAATGAGAATGAAAGAATGAGAATGAAAGAGTGAGAATGAAAGAATGAGAATGAAAGAATGAGAATGAAAGAGTGAGAATGAAAGAATGAGAATGAAAGAATGAGAATGAAAGAATGAGACTGAAAGAATGAGAATGAAAGAATGAGACTGAAAGAATGAGAATGAAAGAGTGAGAATGAAAGAATGAGACTGAAAGAATGAGAATGAAAGAATGAGAATGAAAGAATGAGAATGAAAGAATGAGACTGAAAGAATGAGAATGAAAGAATGAGAATGAAAGAATGAGAATGAAAGAATGAGACTGAAAGAATGAGAATGAAAGAATGAGAATGAAAGAATGAGAATGAAAGAATGAGAATGAAAGAGTGAGAGGAATCTATCTTTTCGCCGGATTATAAAACGTCAGATGAGTTGGAAATATAAAAAAAATCGGTCTTTTCTTGATTAAAACGTAGGGTGAATGGAAAACTATTGGCATATTTTTAGACACAGTCAGAAGAAAAATGGACATAATTCACCTCATTTCCGAAACTAACACACAGGAAAAGTGGAAAATAATTTAGCCTCTTTTTCAAACTAGGACACGAAAGGTGGAAAATAAATTGGCCTCTTT
>JACEEZ010000156.1:414565-489565 GCA_016584305.1 Chionoecetes opilio | reverse complement strand
TTCTCTCCCCGCTGCCCTTTCTGCCCGCTGCCCTTTCTCTCCCCGCTGCCCTTTCTCTCCCCCTGCCCTTTCTCTCCCCGCTGCCCTTTCTCTCCCCGCGCCCTTCCTGCCGCTGCCCTTTCTCTCCCCGCTGCCCTTTCCCTGCCCGCTGCCCTTTCTCTGCCCGCTGCCCTTTCTCTGCCCGCTGCCCTTTCTCTGCCCGCTGCCCTTTCTCTGCCCGCTGCCCTTTCTCTGCCCGCTGCCCTTTCTCTCCCCGCTGCCCTTTCCCTGCCCGCTGCCCTTTCTCTCCCCGCTGCCCTTTCTCTCCCCGCTGCCCTTTCCCTGCCCGCTGCCCTTTCTCTCCCCGCTGCCCTTTTCTCGCCCGCTGCCCTTTCTCTCCCCGCTGCCCTTTCCTGCCCGCTGCCCTTTCTCTCCCGCTGCCCTTTTCTCTCCATCGCTGCCCTTTCTCTCCCCGCTGCCCTTTCTCTCCCCGCTGCCCTTTCTCCTGCCCGCTGCCCTTTCTCTCCCCGCTGCCCTTTCCTCCCGCTGCCCTTTCTCTCCCCGCTGCCCTTTCTCTGCCCGCTGCCCTTTCTCTCCCCGCTGCCCTTTCTCTCCCCGCTGCCCTTTCTCTGCCCGCTGCCCTTTCTCTCCCCGCTGCCCTTTCCCTGCCCGCTGCCCTTTCTCTCCCCGCTGCCCTTTCTCTCCCGCTGCCCTTTCCTGCCCGCTGCCCTTTCTCCTCCCCGCTGCCCTTTCTCTCCCCGCTGCCCTTTCTCTGCCCGCTGCCCTTTCCCTGCCCGCTGCCCTTTCTCTCCCCGCTGCCCTTTCTCTCCCCGCTGCCCTTTCCCTGCCCGCTGCCCTTTCTCTCCCCGCTGCCCTTTCTCTCCCCGCTGCCCTTTCTCTGCCCGCTGCCCTTTCTCTGCCCGCTGCCCTTTCCTGCCCGCTGCCCTTTCTCTCCCCGCTGCCCTTTCTCTCCCGCTGCCCTTTCTCCGTGCCCCGCTTGCCCTTTCTCTCCCCGCTGCCCTTTCTCTGCCCGCTGCCCTTTCTCTCCCCGCTGCCCTTTCCCTGCCCGCTGCCCTTTCTCTCGCCCGCTGCCCTTTCTCTGCCCCGCTTGCCCCTTTCCCTGCCCGCCCCCCCCCCCCCCCCCCCTGCCCTTTCTCTCCCCGCTGCCCTTTCCCTGCCCGCTGCCCTTTCTCTCCCCGCTGCCCTTTCCCTGCCCGCTGCCCTTTCTGTGCCCGCTGCCCTTTCCCTGCCAGCTGCCCTTTCTCTGCCCGCTGCCCTTTCTCTCCCCGCTGCCCTTTCCCTGCCCGCTGCCCTTTCCCTGCCCGCTGCCCTTTCTCTGCCCACTGCCCTTTATCTTTCGATGCCCAAAAATGGTTCCGTGAGGTCTATTCAACAGGTTTTATTCTTATATCTCTTAAAAAAATATATCTGCTCAAAAATATCTAGACTCTACAGACTAACTATAGACTGTTTTTTTTTAATGAGGTGACAAATCCTGACCCCTTGCTGCTTACTGACTGATTTTTTATGCCAGAATGAAATACTATATACGGTTCTTCTTAATTTCAGTTGTATTTTATCATAGTTAACCATATTATCAGGTAAACATAGACACAATTTTAAGCATGAGACCTTAAGATAGAATGGAATTTTTGCCTCGCTAAAAAAAATAGACTATAACTAACTAACTGTCTAACTAATTATCTAAAAAAATATTTACTTAAAAAATTTATCTTACATCTATCCTCTTAAAATTCATAAGATTCTGAAATAGGCACAGGGCTTTTTCTCCTCCATATAGTATAACAATGCATATACGTGACTGCATAGTTGACGCTTTAGTAAAAAAATGTCATAGCCCCTAAATGTCAAAGTTTAAAAATCTCATAGCCCCTAAATGTCAGTTCAAAAAGCATGGTTTCTTTTCCTTCTATGCTATGATTGGTTGGTCTGTTTGTCTGTCACCATTCCTTTATCACCAAAATAATGGTCTGCTCGTCTGTCACTATTCCTTTATCACCAAAATAATGGTCTGCTCGTCTGTCACTATTCCTTTATCACCAAAATAATGGTCTGCTCGTCTGTCACTATTCCTCTGTCACCAAAATAATGGTCTGCTCGTCTGTCACTATTCCTCTGTCACCAAAATAATGGTCTGCTCGTCTGTCACTATTCCTTTATCACCAAAATAATGGTCTGCTCGTCTGTCACTATTCCTTTATCACCAAAATAATGGTCTGCTCGTCTGTCACTATTCCTTTATCACCAAAATAATGGTCTGCTCGTCTGTCACTATTCCTTTATCACCAAAATAATGGTCTGCTCGTCTGTCACTATTGCTCTATCACCAAATAATGGTCTGCTCGTCTGTCACCATTCCTCTATCACCAAAATATGGTCTGCTCGTCTGTCACTATTCCTTTATCACCAAAATAATGGTCTGCTCGTCTGTCACTATTCCTTTATCACCAAAATAATGGTCTGCTCGTCTGTCACTATTCCTTTATCACCAAAATAATGGTCTACTCGTCTGTCACTATTCCTTTATCACCAAAATAATGGTCTGCTCGTCTGTCACTATTCCTTTATCACCAAAATAATGGTCTGCTCGTCTGTCACCATTCCTCTATCACCAAAATAATGGTCTGCTCGTCTGTCACCATTCCTCTATCACCAAAATAATGGTCTGCTCGTCTGTCACCATTCCTCTATCACCAAAATAATGGTCTGCTCGTCTGTCACCATTCCTCTATCACCAAAATAATGGTCTGCTCGTCTGTCACCATTCCTCTATCACCAAAATAATGGTCTGCTCGTCTGTCACCATTCCTCTATCACCAAAATAATGGTCTGCTCGTCTGTCACCATTCCTCTATCACCAAAATAATGGTCTGCTCGTCTGTCACTATTCCTTTATCACCAAAATAATGGTCTGCTCGTCTGTCACTATTCCTCTATCACCAAAATAATGGTCTGCTCGTCTGTCACCATTCCTCTATCACCAAAATAATGGTCTGCTCGTCTGTCACTATTCCTTTATCACCAAAATAATGGTCTGCTCGTCTGTCACTATTCCTTTATCACCAAAATAATGGTCTGCTCGTCTGTCACTATTCCTTTATCACCAAAATAATGGTCTGCTCGTCTGTCACTATTCCTTTATCACCAAAATAATGGTCTGCTCGTCTGTCACTATTCCTTTATCACCAAAATAATGGTCTGCTCGTCTGTCACCATTCCTCTATCACCAAAATAATGGTCTGCTCGTCTGTCACTATTCCTTTATCACCAAAATAATGGTCTGCTCGTCTGTCACCATTCCTCTATCACCAAAATAATGGTCTGTTCGTCTGTCACTATTCCTTTATCACCAAAATAATGGTCTGCTCGTCTGTCACTATTCCTCTATCACCAAAATACTATATGAGGACGTAAACTAAAGCAAAACTCCTCAAACGTGATCAAATCAGTAAAAAAAAAGCATTGTTTCTTTTCCTTCTATACTATAATGGGTTAGTATGTTCGTCTGTCACTATTCCTCTATCAACAAAATACTACACGAGGACGTAAACTAAAGCATAACTCCTCAAACGTGATCAGATAACGTTTTCTTGTGCCATGTGCCCTAAATATCAGTTAACCCCTTGAGGCCCAGAACGTAATTTCCATTGTAATTTGGATTTACGATTTTTGGTGAGTATAAGCAACATTTTATAGATATGACCTGTTTAGTATCCTTGTCGACTAAGTCATTTGGTATATCAAGTGACTTCTCTTAATTTTATGGCTCGACAACATACAATTTCTTATAGCAAAGGAAAGATCTGGGTGTGAAGGGGTTAAAAAAGCATGGTTACTTTTTCTTCTATGCTCTGATTGGTTGATCTCCTCGTCTGTCAATATTCCTCTACCAAAATACTATATAAAAAATCATGGTTCCTTTTCCTTCTATATGTACCTTCTATAAATCTTCCTTTCCTTCTTTCCTTTCTATCGATTTTGTCTTCTATATTTCCTACTATGATGGGTTGGTCTGCTCGTCTGTCAATATTCCTCTACCAAAATATTATATATGAGGACGTAAACTGAAGCAAAACGCCTCAAACGTGATCAAATAATGTTTTCTTGTGCCCTGCTATGCTGTTAACGAGGCGAATCAGGCACATGAAAGCAAAGCCCACCAGGTGCAACGCGTCGGGAAATCACAACCGGCAAGACACGTGAGAAAAATCAACTCAACTCAAAATAAAAAAATCTATATAGTTTCACAGCGACTCAACTCAAACTTCCTCCCTCACCTTGCCCTTTACCGATTCATTTGTGTTCCTAAATTGCTCGAAAAGTTATATAGGCAACCTCCTCTTACAACTTTTAATCCTTCAAATTTAATCGATTGTATTTTTACCCTTTTGTGAAACTTTCTTTAGTCAGAGTGCAGCATGAAAGCGCTGGAATGGTTGCTGGCGTTGTCAAAGGAGTGAACAATGTAAAGGAACAGACTGATTGCTGGCATTGTCAAAGAGGTGAACAATGTAAAGGAACAAGGACACAGGTAAAGGAACACAGCCTCCCCAACACACAGGTAAAGGAAGACAGCCTCCCCAACACACAGGTAAAGGAACACAGCCTCCCCAACACACAGGTAAAGGAACACTGCCTCCCCAACACACAGGTAAAGGAACAACATGCCTCCCCAACACCCAGGTAAAGGAACACTGAATCCCCAACACCCAGGTAAAGGAACACTGCCTCCCCAACACACAGGTAAAGGAACAACACTGCCTCCCCACCACCCAGGTAAAGGAACACTGCCTCCCCAACACACAAGTAAAGGAACACTGCCTCCCCAACACACAGTAAAGGAACACTGCCTCCCAACACACAGGTAAAGGAACACTGCCTCCCCAACACACGGGTAAGGAACACTGCCTCCCCAACACACAGGTAAAGGAACACAGCCTCCCCAACACACAGTAAAGGAAGACTGCCTCCCAACACACAGGTAAAGGAACACAGCCTCCCCAACACACAGTAAAGGAACACTGCCTCCCTAACACACTGGTAAAGGAACACAGCCTCCCCAACACACTGGTAAAGGAACACTGCCTCCCAAACACACAGGTAAAGGAACACTGCCTCCCCAACACACAAGTAAAGGAACACTGCCTCCCCAACACACAGGTAAAGGAACACTGCCTCCCCAACACACGGGTAAGGGAACACTGCCTCCCCAACACACAGGTAAAGGAACACAGCCTCCCCAACACACGGGTAAAGGAACACTGCCTCCCCAACACACAGGTAAAGGAAAACACTGCCTCCCCAACACCAGGTAAAGGAACACTGCCTCCCCAACACCAGGTAAAGGAACACTGCCTCCCCAGCACACAGGTAAAGGAACACTGCCTCCCCAACACACAGGTAAAGGAACACTGCCTCCCCAACACACAGGTAAAGGAACACTGCCTCCTCAACACACAGGTAAAGGAACACTGCCTCCCCAACACACAGGTAAAGGAACACTGCCTCCCCAACACACAGGTAAAGGAACACTGCCTCCCCAACACACAGGTAAAGGAACACTGCCTCCCCAACACACAGGTAAAGGAACACGCCTCCCCAACACACAAAGTAAAGGAACACTGTCCCCCAACACACAGTAAAGGAACACTGCCTCCCCAACACACAGGTAAAGGAACACAGCCTCCCCAACACACAGGTAAAGGAACACTGCCTCCCCAACACACAGGTAAAGGAACACTGCCTCCCCAACACACAGGTAAAGGAACACAGCCTCCCCAACACACAGGTAAAGGAACACAGCCTCCCCAACACACAAGTAAAGGAACACTGCCTCCCCAACACCCAGGTAAAGAACACTGCCTCCCCAACACACAGGTAAAGGAAACAGCCTCCCCAACACACAGGTAAAGGAACACTGCCTCCCGTCAACACACAGGTAAAGGAACACTGCCTCCCCAACACCCAGGTAAGGGAACACTGCCTCCCCAACACACAGGTAAAGGAACACTGCCTCCCCAACACCAGGTAAAGGAACACTCCTCCCCAACACACAGGTAAAGGAACACTGCCTCCCCAACACACAGGTAAAGGAACACGCCTCCCAACACACAGGTAAAGGAACACTGCCTCCCCAACACCCAGGTAAAGGAACACTGCCTCCCCAACACACAGGTAAAGGCACACAGCCTCCCCAACACACAGGTAAAGGAACACAGCCTCCCCAACACACAGGTAAAGGAACACTGCACTGCCCACACAAGAAAGACACTGCTCCCACACACAGGTAAAGGAACACTGCCTCCCCAACACACAGGTAAAGGAACAACACTGCCTCCCCAACACACAGGTAAAGGAACACTGCCTCCCCAACACCCAGGTAAAGGAACACTGCCTCCCCAACACACAGGTAAAGGAACACTGCCTCCCCAACACACAGGTAAAGGAACACAGCCCCCCAACACACAGGTAAAGGAACACGCCTCCCCAACACCCAGGTAAAGGAAACACTGCCCCCAACACACAGGTAAAGGAACACTGCCTCCCCAACACCCAGGTAAAGGAACACTGCCCCCCAACACACAGGTAAAGGAACAACACTGCCCCCAACACCAGGTAAAGGAACACAGCCTCCCCAACACACAGGTAAAGGAACACAGCCTCCCCAACACCCAGGTAAAGGAACACTGCCCCCCAACACACAGGTAAAGGAATACTGCCTCCCCAACACCCAGGTAAAGGAACACTGCCCCCAACACACAGGTAAAGGAAACACTGCCCCCCAACACCCAGGTAAAGGAACACTGCCTCCCCAAACCCAGGTAAAGGCAAACACTGCCCCCCAACACCAGGTAAAGGAACACGCCTCCCCAACACCAGGTAAAGGAACACTGCCTCCCCAACACACAGGTAAAGGAACACAGCCTCCCCAACACACAGGTAAAGGACAACACTGCCTCCCCAACACACAGGTAAAGGAACACTGCCTCCCCAACACACAGGTAAAGGAACATTGCCTCCCCAACACACAGGTAAAGGAACACTGCCTCCCCAACACCCAGGTAAAGGAACACTGCCTCCCCAACACACAGGTAAAGGAACACTGCCCCCCAACACACAGGTAAGGAACACTGCCTCCCCAACACACAGGTAAAGGAACACTGCCCCCCAACACACAGGTAAAGGAACAACACTGCCCCCCAACACCCAGGTAAAGGAACACAGCCTCCCCAACACACAGGTAAAGGAACACAGCCTCCCCAACACCAGGTAAAGGAACACTGCCCCCCAACACACAGGTAAAGGAATACGCCTCCCAACACCCAGGTAAAGGAACACTGCCTCCCCAACACACAGGTAAAGGAACAACACTGCCCCCCAACACACAGGTAAAGGAACACAGCCTCCCCAACACACAGGTAAAGGAACACAGCCTCCCCAACACCCAGGTAAAGGAACACTGCCTCCCCAACACCCAGGTAAAGGAACACTGCCTCCCCAACACACAGGTAAAGGAGCACAGCCTCCCCAACACCCAGGTAAAGGAACACTGCCTCCCCAACACACAGGTAAAGGAACACAGCCTCCCCAACACACAGGTAAAGGAACACAGCCTCCCCAACACCCAGGTAAAGGAACACTGCCCCCCAACACACAGGTAAAGGAACACTGCCTCCCCAACACCCAGGTAAAGGAACACTGCCCCCAACACACAGGTAAAGGAACAACACTGCCCCCCAACACCCAGGTAAAGGAACACGCCTCCCCAACACACAGGTAAAGGAACACAGCCTCCCCAACACCCAGGTAAAGGAACACTGCCCCCAACACACAGGTAAAGGAATACTGCCTCCCCAACACACCGGTAAAGGAACAGCCTCCCACACACAGGTAAAGGAACACGCCTCCAACACAAGGTAAAGGAACACGCCCCAAAAACAAGGTAAAGGAAACATGCCCAACACCAGGTAAGGATACTACTGCTCCCAATACAGGTAAAGGCACAACACTGCCCCCCAACACCAGGTAAAGGAACACTGCCTCCCCAATACCAGTAAAAGCAAACATGCCCAAACACCCAGGTAAAGGAACACGCTCCAACACACAGGTAAAGGAACACAGCCTCCCCAATCACATGGTAAAGGCACAACACTGCTCCAACAACGGAAAAAACACTTCCAACACACAGGTAAGGAACATTGCTCCAAAACCAAGGAAAGAACACTGCTCCCCAACACCCGTCAAAGGAACACTGCTCCAACACACAGGTTAAAGGAACACTGCCTTCCCAAAACAGGTAGAGAACACTGCTCCAACACACAGGTAAGGAACTGCCCCCAACACACAGGTAAAGGAACACACTGCCCCCAAACACCCAGGTAAAGGAACACACTCCCAACACACAGGTAAAGGAACAGCTCCAACACCAGTTAAAGGACACTGCCCAACACACAGGTAAAGAAATACTGCCTCCCCAACACCAGGTAAGGAGCACAGCCTCCCAACACCAGGTAAAGGAACACTGCTCCCAACAAACAGGAAAAGAAAACATTGCCCTCAACACACAGGTAAAGGAACACTGCCTCCCAACACGGTAAAGGCACAACACTGCCCCCAACACCCAGGTAAAGAACACAGCCTCCCCAACAACAGGTAAAGGAACACTGCCTCCCCAACACACAGGTTAAAGGAACACAGCCTCCCCAACCCCAGGTAAAGGAACACTGCCTCCCAACACACAGGTAAAGGAACACTGCCTCCCCAACACACAGGTAAAGGAACACAGCCTCCCCAACACACAGGTAAAGGAATACAGCCTCCCCAACCCAGGTAAAGGAACACTGCCTCCCCAACACACAGGTAAAGGAACACAGCCTCCCCAACACACAGGTAAAGGAACACTGCCTCCCCAACACACAGGTAAAGGAACACTGCTTCCCCAACACACAGGTAAAGGAACACTGCCTCCCCAACACACAGGTAAAGGAACACTGCCTCCCCAACACCCAGGTAAAGGAACACAGCCTCCCCAACACACAGGTAAAGGAACACTGCCTCCCCAACACACAGGTAAAGGAACACTGCCTCCCCAACACACAGGTAAAGGAACACAGCCTCCCCAACACACAGGTAAAGGAACACTGCCTCCCCAACACACAGGTAAAGGAACACAGCCTCCCCAACACACAGGTAAAGGAACACAGCCTCCCCAACACACAGGTAAAGGAACACAGCCTCCCCAACACCCAGGTAAAGGAACACTGCCTCCCCAACACACAGGTAAAGGAACACTGCCTCCCCAACACACAGGTAAAGGAACACTGCCTCCCCAACACACAGGTAAAGGAACACTGCCTCCCCAACACACAGGTAAAGGAACACTGCCTCCCCAACACACAGGTAAAGGAACACTGCCTCCCCAACACACAGGTAAAGGAACACTGCCTCCCCAACACACGCTATTAAGTTCTATACTCACGAAGTTGTAGAAAAAAGGATTAGATTAAAGGAAAAGAAAGGGTTAGAAAAAAAGTTAGAAAAGGCTTAGATGATATGTTCTTCCTGTTCTGCATAATGTTCATAACACAACACGCATACACACACAAGAACGGTAACAACCCACACACGTCTACTACAAAAAATATGTTGGTAGGAATACGTAACATTATTCAGAAATACGCATTTTGATTTTTTTGGTGAGAAACTAATTGCAAAATGCGGAAAAAATATATTCAGATTAACTACAGTACGCTTTTTTATACTATTTTTGTGTGAGAAACCAATTGAAAAGACGTGAGTAAAACATTCAAATTAACTATTCATCTTTTTGATCAATTTTTAATGTGAGCAACCAATTGAAAAAAGCGGGAAAAAATATTCAGATTAACTACAGTACGCTTTTTTATACTATTTTTGTGTGAGAAACCAATTGAAAAGACGAGAGTAAAACATTCAAATTAACTATTCATCTTTTTGATCAATTTTTAATGTGAGCAACCAATTGAAAAAAGCGGGAAAAAATATTCTGATTAACTACAGGTCAGTTTTTTCAGTTCTCTTCCTTGGCAAGAAGGATTATATCAAAAAAGAGAAGAATGATAATGTTAATTTTGTATCTCTTTTTAACACGCCAGGATCGGCAAGTGACGTACTGATGCCACTGTAAAGATGAGCAATTTTTTTTTTATAATTATCATTCTTTTCAGTTTTTATATAACCCGTCTTGGCGAGGAGAACGTGGAGAAACCGAGCTGCAGTTAATCTGAATATTTTGTTGCGCTTTTTGCAATTGGTTTCTCATATAAAAAAATGATCAAAAAGCTGAATAGTTAATCTGATCTTTTTTTCTCGCATTTACAATTGAAGGGAGGCAGGGTAGAAGGCAGGGAGGGGGTACGGTAGGGCATGGCAGGGGAGGGAGGCAGGGTAGAGACAGGGGGTCGGTAGGCATGGCAGGGAGGAGCAGGTAGAAGGCAGGGAGGGGGTACGGCAGGGCATGGCAGGGGAGGGAGGCAGGGTAGAAGGCAGGGAGGGGGTACGGCAGGGCATGGCAGGGGAGGGAGGCAGGGTAGAAGGCAGGGAGGGGGTACGGCAGGGCATGGCAGGGGAGGGAGGCAGGGTAGAAGGCAGGGAGGGGGTACGGTAGGGCATGGCAGGGAGGGAGGCAGGGGGGTTACTCATACAAAAAAGTAATAAAAAAACGTTCTGTAATTTATCTGAATTCTTTTTCGCGCATTTTGCTATTGGTTTCTCACACACACAAAAAAAAATCAAAAATCGTATTTATGAATAATGTAACATATTTCATAGCTACATATTTTTTGCAGTAGACGTGTGTGGACCGTTGTGTGTCTGTGTGTGTGTGTTGTGTTATTATGAATCTACTCTGCCACGATGAGACATTCCTATTCATCGCCAGACACACAAAGGCCGTAATACAAACACTGCGATTACTGTACACTAGGGGAGCAATAAGAGCAATGCCATGTCTTCACCTCCTCCCCCTCCCCCTCCCCTCCCCCTCCTCCTCCTCCTCCTTCCCTTCCCCCTCCTCCTTATAGAAAAAGTGGAATATTGTGTCATAGCAGCAATTTCCGAGCAATCTTCAACGGCCCTTAATCAGGTGACCCTCGCCATAAGCTGAACAATTTCCGCGTGTCTAATGGAAATCTGTCACGCACTGCAAAGTTACTTCAGTAGCGTGCACACACACACACACACACACACACACACACACACACATTAATGCACACACATACACGCACTCGTAAAAAACGCACACACACAATCCCGGGGATTTTTCAGATAAAAGCGGGCGATTTCTGTCCCCCTTGAGCATGGCGATGGTGTGTGTGTGTGTGTGTGTGTGTGTGTGTGTGTGTGTGTGTGTGTGTGTGTGTGTGTGTGTGTGTGTGTGTGTGTGTGTGTGTGTGTGTGTGTGTGTTTACCTAGTTGTATTTACCTAGTTGTAACATACAGGAAGAGTTATGCTCGTACTGTCCCGTCTCCAAATCTACTATTATCAAGGTTGCCTTTGAAGTCCTGAATACTTCTTGCATTAATCACTTTTGCATCAAGGTTGTTCCAGGCTTCTATGCTTCTATACGGGAAGCTGTATTTTTTTATGTCCCTCTTGCATGATGTCCTTTTCAATTTCTTCTCATGACCTCTTGTACTTCTATCGTCCCACACAAACAGATCTTCTCTATCAATTTTTTCCAGACCCATTGATGCTCTATACGTACACTGCTATAAAATCTCCCCTTTCTCTTCTTTTCTCAAGAGTTGGGAGTTTCAGTCTTGAAAGTCTTTCCTCATATGGTAAATCTCTCAGGCTTGGAGCCATTTTTGTGGCTGCTCTTTGTATTCTCTCTCAATCTTCCTTATATCCTTCATTTATTATGTGGTGAACAAATCTCTGGCCGTATTCAACTTGGTCTGAATCAAGGGATGTTATCATTTTTAATGTGTGCTTGTTTTGTGTGTGTGTGGTGTGTGTGGGGTGTGCTGTGTGTGTGTGTGTGTGTGTGTGTGTGTGTGTGTGTGGTGTGTGTGTGTGTGTGGTGTGGCGTGGTGCTGTGGTGTGTGTGTGTGTGTGTGTGTGTGTGTGTGTGTGTGTGTGTGGTGTGTGAGGTCCCAGCATTACCCAAAGATCGATCACTATAGTATACGAGCTCCCATCTCTCTCCGGAAGGGTAATACCTGGCGATCGCGAGTCCAGTTCGTGTGGGCAAGACCGAGGGTGAATGAATGAATGACACACATACACACACACACACAAACAGAAGCAGCTCCTACCTTCTATCCTTCAGGTGTGTGGTGTGGAGGTGCTAGGGTGCGCGGCCGCGGTGCCCCATGAGGAGAGGTGAGGCGGGAAGGAGCGCGAAGAGGTGCCGCCGAGGGAGAAGCAATGCGTTATTTCTCCCAGGCTGCGAACACCAGAATGAGGCGACACCACCACCGCCACCACCACGGCACGCTCGTTCACCCTCTCTCTCTCTTTTGCCCCGCCCCTGCCGCCCACGCTCACCCCCTCCCGCCCGCCCAGTCCTCTCTCTCTCTCTCTCTCTCTCTCTCTCTCTCTCTCTCTCTCTCTCTCTCTCTCTCTCTCTCTCTCTCTTTTCGACAGTCACGTTTAAGGGTGATTACTTGACTGGAATTGTAAACCCCCCCCTATCTCTCTCTATCTCTCTCTTGGTTAGTTCTATGATTGGCGACGAAGCAAAATTTTCACTATTAGGACGAGAAAATAATTTGGCATAGCATTTTCCTTCCCCTGGCAATCGCACACCCCGATATCGCGTCCCCGTTCCCACTATCGAGTCCCTTCCCGCTCATTTAAGTCCCCACCCATTTACTTCAACTCCCCGCCCACTCCCCACAATGCCTCTTGTCACTAACACATCACTGACAACCCCAAGTTTTTTTTTACACGTACACGTTTATTAAAGAAAAGGGGGGATTACATAGCAAGGGGGGATTACATAGAAAGGGGGATTACATAGAAAGGGATTAATAGAAGGCGATTACATAGCAAGGGGGATTACATAGCAAGGGGGGATTACATAGAAAGGGGGGGGAGGATTACATAGAAAGGGGGGATTACATAGAAAGGGGGGAGGATTACATAGAAAGGGGGGATTACATAGAAAGGGGGGAGGATTACATAGAAAGGGGGGATTACATAGAAAGGGGGGAGGATTACATAGAAAGGGGGGATTACATAGAAAGGGGGGGAGGATTACAAGAAAGGGGGGATACATAGAAGGGGGATTACATAGAAAGGGGGGGAGGATTACATAGAAAGGGGGGATTACATAGAAAGGGGGGGATTACATAGAAAGGGGGAGGATTACATAGAAAGGGGGGATTACATAGAAAGGGGGGGAGGATTACATAGAAAGGGGGGGATTACATAGAAAGGGGGGGAGGATTACATAGAAAGGGGGGAGGATTACATAGAAAGGGGGGGAGGATTACATAGAAAGGGGGGAGGATTACATAGAAAGGGGAGGATTACATAGCAAGGGGGGAGGATTACATAGAAAAAGGGGGGATTACATAGAAAGGGGGGGGAGGATTACATAGCAAGGGGGGAGGATTACATAGGAAGAGGGGAGGATTACATAGAAAGGGGGGAGGATTACATAGAAAGGGAGGATTACATAGCAAGGGGGGAGGATTACATAGAAAGGGGATACATAGAAAGGGGGGATTACATAGAAAGGGGGGGAGGATTACATAGAAAGGGGGAGGATTACATAGAAAGGGGGGGAGGATTACATAGAAAGGGGGAGGATTACATAGAAAGGGGGGATTACATAGAAAGGGGGGGAGGATTACATAGAAAGTGGGGGATTACATAGATAGGGGGCTTTACATAGAAAGGGGGGATTACATAGAAAGGGGGATTACATAGAAAGGGGGGAGGATTACATAGGAAGAGGGGAGGGGTACAATAATAAAAAAATACAGAAATACAGGCCAAACCCCATACTGCCAACGGTGATCTGCCAACCCCTATTCTGTTTATTCGTCTACACCCCCCCTTCTATGTAATCCAACCCCTTTGCTTTAATAAACATGTAAGATTGTAAACCCCCATACTGGCAACAGTGATTTACAGGAACCATCTCGCTATCATAACATAACTTAATATAACTATAGTCTATTTTTTTCAACGAGGTGAAAATTCCATTCTATCTTAAGGTCTCATGGTTAAGATTATGCCTATGTTTACCTGATAATATGGTTAACTATGATGAAATACAGCTGAGATTTAGAAGAAGTGTAGTATTCCCTTCTCCTGGCATCATATATCAGTCAGTAAGCAGCAAGGGGGCAGGATTTTTCACCTCGTAAAAAAAAAAAAAGAAGACTATAACATAACCAGGAACTACCACGCTTAGGTCTCACGGCTTCTTGTAGCTTCCTTTTTTTCTTATGTTCTTAACTATACCATAACTCTATATCCAGCTTAGTTCTATCACTTCCACGGAGTTATATCATATCATAAATCATCCCGTTATGTATCTCCTGTAATAAATTGTTCTTTCCCAAGCCTATAATGACGGTTTTCTTTATTCAACCTCTAATCAACATTTATGTCTAATTAGTTCCCTTACCCGTATCTCTACCGTAGATAACAGTAAAGTCGCCAGGACAACTTTTTTTCTGTTTACAGACGTGTGGTGGCGTTAATACTTACATTTCTACATCCATGATTTCAGGAAAGTTAGAAGGGGCTATCTGGAGAGTCTGTGTCATTTTGTGTCTTCATCTGTGTCATATTATGGCTATAAATGAACAAATGACAAAAATATCTACAAACAGTAGAGTCGCCATCTAATGTTTATTTATTGAGTGTCCTACCGCTGTCGTCGTCGCCCGAAAAAAAAACGCGTAGTGAAATTTGAAATCGTCTATACTTGCAGATACAAAGCATAAAACAACGCTGAAACAGGGTAGAGTATACAGTCATGATATAAACTACTGTGTATTATCTTCAGTGGCACATAAAAATCAGTAGTAATGCTATAATTCGTAATATATGGCGCCTGGCGACATGACTGCAGGTGGCGACTTGACTGTTATCTACGGTAGGCCTAAATTAGATGTTTTCCGTACCTTTTATTTCTCTCTCGCAGTGACATACCTTAAATATTCACTCATTTTCGTTCCTTCAAATAATATTCTATGCTACATCTATATAGCATCATCAACTCTAATTTTTTACACCACACACCATTTTCAATCTATATATTTAACTAAGAATGAATTTACTATTTACTCAGTTAAGTAAAACCCGCTATTCCTATTCACCTCTCTTGCCTCATAAATTATAACTATAAATACTAAGTATGACCTACCGTAGATAACATTATAGTCGCCACAGTGCATTAATGTCGCCAGGCGCCATATATTACGAATGTTAGCATCACTACAGACTTGTATGTGTCACTGAAGACAGGTACATAACATAAACTACTGTACATGCCTCTTCCGTGGCACATACAAGTCTGTAGTGATGCTTTAGTGGTGAAATTCGTAATACGTATATGGCGCCTGGCGACATTAGTGCACCGTGGTGACTATAGTGTTATCTACAGTATAGCATCCCATTAACACATCTATCCCGTCCCTGTTATTTAACTATCATCATTAGCATTACATTAAGTGTTTGACGCATTCCTAATCCCTTATCTTGCCTCATAAACTCTAATCTCTAAAAGTACTACTAAATATAACCTATAGAATCCCATTAACACATCTATTCCGTCCCCGCTATTTAACTATCATCATTAGTTTCATTACCATTACATTAAGTGTTGGGCGAATTCCTAATCACTTATCTTGCCTCATAAACTCTTAATCTCTCTAAGTACTAAGTATAACCTATAGCATCCCATTAACACATCTATTCCTCCTCCGGCCTCTTGAAGCTTCCTTATTTTTCTTATATTCTTATTCCGTCCCTGATATTTAACCATCATTACCATTACATTAAGTGGTTAAGCATACCCTTCCCCCTCCCGGCACCGCACTGCCTCGCTATCGCTCCCTCCCTTATCACCTCGTGCGCCACTGCAGTTGACTTTCCCTTGCACCTGTCCGCGTCCCTCCCGCCCGCACCGCCAACGATCGGAGGGAGGCAAGCTGACCCCCCTCCCCCCCTCGCCCCCTCTCTCTCTCTCTCTTTCCCTTGCTCGCTCTCTCCTCCACTGCACTTGAGAGGGGAAAACGTGAGGACGGATGAGAAAGCGAGGTAGGAGGTGGGGAGGGGGTAAGGAAGAGGCGTAATTGAGTGAGAGAGAGAGAGAGAGAGAGAGAGAGAGAGAGAGAGAGAGAGAGAGAGAGAGAGAGAGAGAGAGAGAGAGAGAGAGAGAGAGAGGAGAGAGAGAGAGAGAGAGAGAGAGAGAGAGAGAGAGAGAGAGAGAGAGAGAGAGAGAGAGAGAGAGAGAGAGAGAGAGAGAGAGAGAGAGAGAGAGAGAGAGAGGAACGGTAATTAATAGGATGAGAAGGGTGAAATAGTATGAGAGGAGGAAGAGGAGAGGAAGAAAGGAAGATGCAGATGGGGAAGAGAGAAAATAGAGAGAGGAAAATGGCAGTGAGGTTGGAGTGGAGAGAGAGAAATAAGATGAAGAACCATAAGAGAGAGAGAGAGAGAGAGAGAGAGAGAGAGAGAGAGAGAGAGAGAGAGAGAGAGAGAGAGAGAGAGAGAGAGAGAGAGAGAGAGAGAGAGAGAGAGAGAGAGAGAGAGAGATGAGCAGAGAGAGAGAGTAGTAGAGAGTAGAGAGAGAGTAGAGAGAGAGAGAGAGACTTGTAGTAGTAGTAGTAGTAGTAGTAGTAGAGTAGTAGGAGAGAGTAGTAGTAGAGTAGTAGTAGTAGTAGTAGTAGTAGTAGTAGTAGTAGTAGTAGTAGTAGAGTAGTAGTGAGTAAGTAGTAGTAGTAGTATTTAGTAGTAGTAGTAGTAGTAGTAGTAGTAGTAGTAGTAGTAGTAGTAGTAGTAGTAGTAGTAGTAGTAGTAGTAGTAGTAGGTAGTAGTAGTAGTAGTAGTAGTAGTAGTAGTAGTAGTAGTAGTAGTAGTAGTAGTAGTAGTAGTAGTAGTAGTAGTAGTAGCAGTAGTAGCAGTAGTAGTAGTAGTGGTAATAGGATGGTAGTGTTAGTCGTGGTGGTAGTGATGGTAATAGGAAAGTATCACATTTTTCTCTTATTATTTTCAAACTATATAGTATTGACCCATGTGTCTCTACATACTACAAACTGTGCTTCATTATGGCATCACATATTCATTACAACAACTAAGCATTACACACACACACAAACCCTCATTAACAAAGGATGCATCAGCGTGAATAACAATCATAAAAACAGTTAAATAGAAAAAAATAGGGGAATAATTAAGGTTCATCAAAAAATAGGGGATAATTAAGGTTCATCAAAAAATAGGGGGATAATTAAGGTTCATAAAAAAATAGGGGGATAATTAAGGTTCATCAAAAAATAGGCGGATAATTAAGGTTCATCAAAAAATAGGGGGATAATTAAGGTTCATCAAAAAATAGGGGGATAATTAAGGTTCATCAAAAAATAGGGGGATAATTAAGGTTCATAAAAAAATAGGGGGATAATTAAGGTTCATCAAAAAATAGGGGGGTAATTAAGGTTCATCAAAAAATAGGGGGATAATTAAGGTTCATCAAAAAATAGGGGGGTAATTAAGGTTCATCAAAAAATAGGGGACAATTAAGGTTCATCAAAAAATCCTGTGTTGATATCTTACTCACGCTCTCAAGGCATAATGACCCTTACCACCCTCTGCTTTAAGCCTCACCTGATAGCACTGTTTACTCCTTGGCCTTTAGTGGCAACAAGGAGGAGCAAGGTGGCTGGCTAAGTCTTAATTATTTCCCGCGCTTTTTTTGTTTTTATATTCGCATCGCTAATCTTTTCCTGGAGATTCTGTTTTCATCTTCCTTCTGCTATCATATAACACACCTTGGCAACAGTTACTTAAAATCAACTCAATATTATATCCTACCTCTAATTTACCCTAAAAAGAAAAAATTGTCTACAGGCGCTATAGGCTCCAACGTAAAAAAAAAAAAATTATATTCCCTACCGTAGATAACAGTAAAGTCGCCAGAACAACTTTTTTTTCTGTTTACAGGCGTGTGGTGGCGTTAATAGTTACATTTCTACATCCATGATTTCAAGAAAGTTAGAAGGGGCTAACTGGAGAGTCTGTGTCATTTTGTGTCTTCATCTGTGTCATAGTATGGCTATAAATGAACAAAGTACAAAAATATCTAAAAAGTGGCTACCAACAGTAGAGTCGCCATCTAGTGTTTATTTACTGAGTGTCGTACCGCTGTCGTCGTCGCCCGAAAAAAAAACGCGTAGTGAAATTTGAAATCGTCTATACTTGCAGCTACAAAGCATAAAACAACGCTGAAACAGGGTAGATTATACAGTCATGATATAAACTACTGTGTATTATCTTCAGTGGCACATAAAAATCAGTAGTGATGCTATAATTCGTAATATACGGTGCCTGGCGACATGACTGCAGGTGGCGACTTTACTGTTATCTACGGTAGGATATATCTATGTAAATATTCTTGAGTCTAGTTTAGGTGCACTGCCTTTCATCTTATACTAGCTAAACTTATCTTAAATCAACTCCATATTACATCCTACTTCTTATCTATATTCCCTATATGATATATCTATGAAATTATTCTTAGAAGTCTAGTTTATGTACTACTACACTGCCTTTTGTCTCGTATAGCTAAACTATTTTTTTCTAAATTTTTTCTTACATCACAAAGGACTGGCCAAGGACAAAACAAAAGGAGGTAACAAAAGGCAAAGATAAACAGGCAATTGAAGGTAAATCTGAGTTAAATTTGCCACTAATGAGTCTTTTGGCAGAATGACATATGGAAAGGGTTTGTGTCATATCTCATAAGAACATAAGAACATAAGAAAATAAGGAAGCTACAAGAGGCCGTGAGTCCTACACGTGGTATTGTTACTACCTTACCTACATCCACCTTTCATCCCCATCCCCATCCTCCAGCCTCTTTAAAGCCCCATTGAACTCCCATAACTACACTGACGCTTGAGTCCAATCCAGTCATTCACCACCCTAATTGAACCAGTTTTTCCATTTTTCCTTTTTATTTTTACGCTTTTCCAGTTTGAACCGTTACTTTTGTTCTACCCTGGTAATAGCCTAAGAACTTTTCCTACCTCTCCTTTAAATCCCTTTATCCACTTAAAAACTTCTATCAGATCGCCCCTTACTCTCAATGCCTCTTTATAAGCCCAGCATTCAACATCTGGCTGACAGTAATACTTAAGAACATAAGAACATAAGAAAATAAGGAAGCTACAAGAGGCTGCGAGACCTACACGAGGTAGTTCCTGTTACTTAACACTACCTACATCCACCTTTCATCCCCATCCATGAATGTCCAGCTTAAAGCTCCATGACTCTGCAACTACTGTCTATTAAGCACTCAATAATTCACTAAAACAGTTACTTCTCATTAATCGTCTTTCTCCATGCAAATCCTAACCTAAATTGGCCACCCCTTCTTTCCTATGTTATCGTCTTTTTCCACAAGGTCCGTGACTCTGATGACACTGTTTTTAGTCTCATTTCAATAAGTTCTGCACATTTGAAATTATACTCAAAGTAGACGGCGTTTTTGGTGACTATAAGTTGCACGACTCTTCTTAATTGTATAAAGCAATGTCTGAATTGTCTTTTTGCCAACAAGAATTGAGTGAAAACTCTAAGTAACAGAGCAGTTTTTTGGTAAACATTGAAGTGAAATGAGACCTTCTAAAGCAAACGTTGTATGACAAGGAGCCAGAAATATATATTAGAATTTATAAATGTTTTCTAGAGAGTTTTTGGTAGCAACAAAAATGATAACTTTAAGTGAAAACTCTTAAGTAACAAGGCAGTTTTTGGTAACATATTTGAGTGAAATGATACCTTCTAAACAACGTTGTATAAAGGAGCCAGAAATATATATTAGAATTTATAAATGTTTTCTAAGAGTTAGTTTTTGATAGTATATTAGAGTTTGAAATGATACTTTCTTAAGAACGTTGTATAAAGGAGGCAGAAATGTATCTTAGAATTGCTGTAATACCCAGGGCGACGCAACAAGAAGGGTCCAGCGTTGATGACAAAGATGATGAAGAAACGTAAGCTGAAGCGTGCCAAGAGGAAAGTCCCGAGTGACGCCGCCAGTGTCAAGCCGGGCGACCAGCTGGTGGTGGAGACCCTCATGACCACCTCCAAGGCAGACGTGGTGTGGCAGGTCAGGCTCAATAGGGAGGCTCAAGGGTCAATGAGTTTTAAAAGAAGGCGAGACAATTTCATAGATGGGGATGAAAGGTGGATAGAGCCAATAGGGAGGGTCAAGTCCATAGGTCAATAGTCAATAAGTCAATAGGGAGTTTTAATAGGAGGATAGACAATTAGAGGATGCAGTGTTCATGCTACCTTACTTAATCAGTCCCAGTTTTAATCCCTTAGTCAACAGGGAGTTTTTAGTCAATAGGGAGTTTTTAGTCAATATGGAGTTTTTAGTCAATAGGGAGTTTTTAGTCAATAGGGAGTTTTTAGTCAACAGGGAGTTTTTAGTCAATAGGGAGTTTTTAGTCAATAGGGAGTTTTTAGTCAATAGGGAGTTTTTAGTCAATAGGGAGTTTTTAGTCAATAGGGAGTTTTTAGTCAATAGGGAGTTTTTAGTCAATAGGGAGTTTTTAGTCAATAGGGAGTTTTTAGTCAATAGGGAGTTTTTAGTCAATAGGGTGTTTTTAGTTAATAGGGAGTTTTTAGTTAATAACGAAAACATTTAGTCAAGTTTTTTTTTTAGTTAATAGGGAGTTTTTAGTCAATAGGTTTTTAGTTAATAGGGAGTTTTTAGTCAGTAAGGATTTTTTAGTTAATAGGGAGTTTTTAGTCAGTAGGGAGTTTTTTTAGGTAATAGGGAGTTTTTTTTTGTTAATAGGGAGTTTTTAGTTAATAGGGAGTTTTTAGTTAATAGCGAGTTTTTAGTTAATAGGGAGTTTTTAGTCAATAGGGAGTTGAAAGTCAATAGGGAGCTTTAAAAGGAGGCTAGACAATTTCATGGATGGGGATAAAAGGTGGATGTAGGTAGTGTTAAGTAACAGGAACTACCTCGTGTAGTTTCCTTATGTTCTTATGTTTATAGGGATTGGCAACTAAGCGGGTTTTTTGCAAATTTTTTTCCCCTTGCACTTGGCCAGTCCTTCGATAAAAAAAAAATGCTAATGCCTCATTACTCTCTCACTTCTTCACACGAGATACTGTTGCATTATTCTCCCATCTATGTCTTTTAACCCCTTGAGACCCAGAACGTAATTTCGGACCCTAGTCACCCTACCCATAACTACGTCACGGTTTGTTTATATCGGTGCATTGTGGGGATAAGGCCCGGTTCACACCACGTTTTTCCTGGACGTAGTCTATGTGCGTCTTGTCATCAGTGACTCACAGTACGTCACAGTGACGTCACTTCCTGCCTGTGAAGTTTGAACCAGGCTCAGCGCGACCACCTGCTGGAGCAGTGTTGACGTCACTGACCTTGAAAGACGTGCGTCCCAGCCTCACATTATTCGGAGCTCCCAATTGGAGAGAACTGAAACTCGAGAAATGCCAGTGGTCGCTGGCAGTTTTAACTCAAAGGTTGGTCTACTGTGTTTTCCCTCCGCGACTAATATTTTTCATAAATCAATTTCGCGATAAATTGATGCACCGCATCTGAATACTAAAAAAGAACGTTCTTCTGTTGTTCTAGTAAGTGTATGCATGACATGCATTACGATTGAACGTTCTAAGATAGCAATTTAATGCAAATTACTCGCCTCGAGTAGCAAAGCTTAATATATTTTTTACATGTATATTGTGGCATGTAAAATTTGGGCGATGTTCACACTGTTTTCTAAGACAGTACTGCTGCGTCTGGCAAACGCTTGTCAAAATACAATAAGCAATGCCTTGGAAAAACGAAGAATAAAGAATGCCGAAATCGGCTTGTTGCTGCGACAATGTAGGTTATAATTGTGGAGGCGACACGCCGCGGCGGGGAGTGGTGGGCGGGGAGATTGTGGCGGGGAGATTGAATCAAAACATTGCTACTTCACGCGTCGACTCATTGCACTTCCAGGCTTTCTATCTGATTGATACACAATAATAACAGGAACATATGACTGCCTAGGTATAGATAACTTCTAAACATACGTTATTGACTGTATAATATCATAGAGTAACATTTACCTCGCCTCCTCAACTATAACCTACTTGGTTATTTGGTTAAATACATGTTTTACAGAATCAGGCTTCTATACAATATACATATAGAAGAAAATCGTTCTTAAAATTATACTTTTGTGTTTTAAGTGCAGTGGAATAAGCCCATATTTTTCTTTCAAGTTGACCAACTTTTCACCAAATTGTGAGTTAAAACTGCCAGCGACCACTGGCATTTCGGAGTTGCAGTTCTCTCTAATTCTTTGTCCGCGTCTACGTGGGCGTGGCGATCAGTGACGTCACTCTGACATCACTGATCGCCACGCCCACGTAGACACGGACAGCAAAAACGTGAAGTGTGAACCCCGCCAAGGCGGGGTCGCCGCGGGTGGACCTACGGAGGGAAAACTACGACGATGGAAGAATTTAAGAGTTATTTTGCGTGAAATTGATATTCCAAGTGCTATATTACCGTGTTCTGTTCTCGCAGACAACACATAGAGAAGACCTGAGGTAATGGCTGATGTGTAGAGGCTTCTAAAATAGGAAAACAGTCATAACAGCCTCGTCAAGAGGTAAGCAAGTGGTAGGTAGTACGTGTTGTGTCCCTACCACTTGCTTACCTCTAAATGAGACTGCTGTGACTGTTTTCTTGGTTTAGAAGCCTCTGCACATCAGCCATCACCTCAGGTCTTCTGTAGTGTTGTCAGCGAGAACACAGCACGGAAATATAGCACCTGGAATATCAATTTTGCCCAAAACAACTATAAATTTTTTCATCGTCTGAGTCTTCTCTTTGTCGGTTGTCTATATTGTCTATATTCATGGTTATGATAGTATTAAAATACCTTATTAATTGAGTTCCTTTTGTTGTCTTTCCTCATAATAAGTAGTAGTATACATCATGGCTTAAGTGTTACTTGACGAGCCAATGCAATACGAGAAAATTGAAATTAACACGAGTTTCACAGTTTTCTAACCATTAGTCATAAAGTTTGAATAGGTATAGACCTATATAGGATAAATTTCTAGTGTTTGCCCATACTCTCCCACTTCCCCCAAACAAGTTTGGGGACCTGTGGGAATACGGTTTTTTTTGGGTGGGGAACAAATTATGCGTCGAAAACACGTAATTAAAGAGGTGTAGGGTGAATTTAAATAAAATAAAATAAAATAAATAAAAAGTAAATTCCCTAGATCTAGGGAAATTCCCTTATATCTAGAGAAATTTGCCTAACCAAAATTAACATAACCTAGCCAAATTTAACCTAACCAAGCGGGGGGCTTGACCCACCGATAACCTGACCTAACCTACGCTAACCTAACCAAATATAACCTAACCTAACCTAACCTAATCTAACTTAACCAAATCTAACAACCTAACCAAATCTAATTGACCTACCCAAATATAACCTAATATAACCTAACCTAAAAAAATCTAACCTAACCTCCTAGCGGGGGGTTGGGGGGTTCTCCACACTTCAGTCATCATTCTGTGAAGCTCGTCAGGTTCACACGTCTCTGGACTCGGAAGAAATCCAATGGATTTTTCTTAGATCTATGGAATATTTTCAACACCCCTAACTCAAAAACTATGTGGTTGCGACGCATATTTTGTACCCCAGCCAAATATCCCGCATTCCCCCAGGTCCCCCAAGCTTGTTTTGTGGGAGAGGGGGAGTATGGGCAAACACTAGAATAATACCCTATATAGGTATGATGATTATGTCCCACAAAACTAGCTTGGGGACCTGGGGGAATAAGGGATATTTGGCTGGGGTACAAAATATGCGTCGCAACCACATAGTTTTTGAGTTACGGGTGTTGAAAAAATTCCCTAGATCTAGGGAAAATTCATTGGATTTCTTCTGAGTTCAGAGACGTGAACCTGACGATCGCCACAGAATGATGACCGAAGTGTCGAGAACCCCCCCCAACCCCCCGCTAGGAGGTTAGGTTATATTTGTTTAAGTTAGGTTATAGTTGGTTAGGTTAGGGTAGGTTATATTTGGGTAGGTTAGGTTAGATTAGGTTAGGATAGATTTGGTTAGGTTAGCTTAGGTTAGATTTGGTTAGGTTAGGTTATCGGTGGGTCAAGCCTCCCACTTGGTTAGGCAAATTTATCTAGATATAAGGGAATTAACTAAAATACACAACTCTTTAATTACGTGTTTCCGACGCATAATTTGTTCCCCACCCGAAAACCCGGCATTCCCACAGGTCCCCAAACTTGTTTTGGGGAAGTGGGAGAGTATGGGCAAACACTAGAAATTTATCCTATATAGGTCTATACCTATTCAAACTTTATGACTAATGGTTAGAAAACTGAAACTCATGTTAATTTCAATTTTCTCGTATTGCATTGGCTCGTCAAGTAACACTTAAGCCATGATGTATACTACTACTTATTATGAGGAAAGACAACAAAAGGAACTCAATTAATAAGGTATTTTAATACTATTATAACCATGAATATAGACAATATAGACAACCGACAAAGAGAAGACTCAGACGATGAAAAAATTTATAGTTGTTTTGGGCAAAATTGATATTCCAGGTGCTATATTTCCGTGCTGTGTTCTCGCTGACAACACTACAGAAGACCTGAGGTGATGGCTGATGTGCAGAGGCTTCTAAACCAAGAAAACAGTCACAGCAGTCTCATTTAGAGGTAAGCAAGTGGTAGGGACACAACACGTACTACCTACCACTTGCTTACCTCTTGACGAGGCTGTTATGACTGTTTTCCTATTTTAGAAGCCTCTACACATCAGCCATTACCTCAGGTCTTCTCTATGTGTTGTCAGCGAGAACGGAACACGGTAATATAGCACTTGGAATATCAATTTCACGCAAAATAACTCTTAAATTCTTCCATCGTCGTATTTTTCCCTCCGTAGGTCCACCCGCGGCGACCCCGACTTATCCCCACAATGCACCGATGTAAACAATCCATGACGTAGTTATGTCTGGGGCCCATTGTAATTTGGCTACCATTAGACAATTTTTAGTGAATATAAGCATTATTTTATAGCTATGACCTGTTTAGTGTCCTTGTCGACTAACTAATTTGGTATGTTCAGTTACTTTTCGTAATTTTATGGCTAAGAACATACACTTTTTATAGCAAAGGAAAGATGTGGGCGTGAAGGGATTAATGCATGCAGTCCTCACATTTCCTACAAGGCACTGATTCCTCTTTCCACATATCTCCAAGTATGTCAAGGAGCTTCATTCAAACTTATTCTTTCTTAGACTTCCCTAGTGTAATCTCTAGTCATTTCCCTCCCTACTTTCTTTAAATTTACACCGCTTTCAGATGCTGTCCTTTACTGCTTATTATTTTAGCATCATTCCCTAAGCTGTTTCAAACGTTCCACATTTTCTGTATGTTCAAATAATCAACACTATCTTAACTATGATATATCTCAACCCCTAAACCCATGAGAGAAACCATTGGTCACACTGCAAGGTTAATGAGCCCTAGAGAACTCTGAGAGAGAGAGAGAGAGAGAGAGAGAGAGAGAGAGAGAGAGAGAGAGAGAGAGAGAGGAAGAGAGAGAGAGAGGGGAGAGAGAGAGAGAGAGAGAGAGAGAGAGAGAGAGAGAGAGAGAGAGAGAGAGAGAGAGAGAGAGAGAGAGAGAGAGAGAATAATATCTAGACTATGGTAAGCAGGGTTTGCCAATGCTTATAACTAAAGGAATACTCCACCACTAATATGGCCATGAAATATCGCATCTATGCTGCATCAACATTGTCTTTCAAGTTTAATGCAAAATGTTCTGAAAGTGTGAGGCACTGCTTGATTCCTAAACAGTGAGCAGTGAACTCAGGAGGAATTCATTGTTTAAAATTTATATCTCATTTATTTATACAAGTAGTAAAAGTAATAAAATTAGAACATATTTCATCTCACGACGAACATTAAAAATAGTACTATATTTGACGCTGCTTTATATCGCTGGCAGGAGGAATGAAGGCCATGTGTTTGGTCAGTGTGGCCGGGCTGTCACCGAGGGTCATACACCAAACTATTATTTCCTGCACTTTTTTTATATTCGCATCGCTAATCTTTTCCTGGAGATACAGTTTTCATCTTTCTTCTGCTATCATATAACACACCTTGGCATAACTTACTTACCCCTTGAGGCCCAGAGCGTAATTTCCATTGTAATTTGGATACCATTAGACAATATTTAGTGACTATAAGCAATGTTTTATAGCTATGACCTGTTTCGTACCCTTGTCCACTAGTTAATTTGGTTTATTTAGTTACTTTTCGTAATTTTATGGCTAACAACAGACAATTTTATATAGCAAAGGAAAGATCTGGGCGTGAAGGGGTTAAAATCAACTCAATATTACATCCCTACCTATCTTTCTGAGCACCCGGAGCACAGCCTAGGGTAGTCGTGTGGCAGGCAGGCAGGCTGGCTGGCTGGCAATAAAAACAAAATTTGAACTGCATGAGGATTTTTTCCCCCTTTTATAGCATTGTTCAATTGCAAGTTTATAATTTCAAAGCAAATTTTAATATGCTATATACTGTACTACGTCAGTGACAGACAAACCATGTAAGATAGACGAGTGAACACTGCTCATTCATAAGCCCGGTGCAGGAGGGATGTGTGTGGAGGCCAATGGTTATCAGGCTGGTGTTTTGATCACTAAAGGGCAGGCTGCACATCTCTACACTGTCCATGAATCATTCACTAGTAGGTTCATTTGAGTAATTCACATTTTGCCAATTACAGATCCATTTTTAGGTACTGTAGTACATTATTGCTTAATTATATTTGGTTAAAGATTACATACTTGCAGCAGTGCAACACCAAGAGGAATATGTCTATGAGTGAAAGAGGGAGTCGAACAGTGAACAGGCGAGGAGGGGGTGTTTGGGAAGGGAGAAGTGAGGGCTCTGCTGCCACGGCCATCCCTTGAGGGACGATCCCGGAGGCAACAATGCACAAGGGCTTTAGAAAGATAGATAAATAGACAACCTGGAAACTGATAAAGTACTAGCCTTATGAAATATGAATTGTTTACTCATCGCCTGCCAAGCCATCGCCTTACCCTGTCACACAGCTCAGCTATGCCCAGGTGCAAGCTTCAAATGGACAGATCACAGCAGTCACTCTTGCCCTTGGCGCAGGACATGTGACAGGCCGGCCACATGAAACCCACCGTGACACATGTGTGGAGGGAGGCTACGCATCACTGTGTTCCCGAGGCACACACGTGGCCACGGCAGAACATTCCCGAATCATTCCTGATGCACAGTTTCCTCGACAGACTTGGGAATGTCACATGGTTACATGCTTGTACATTCTTAAAGAGTTTGCACTTTCTTAAATGAGTTCATCTATGATGCTAATATTGTGTGTAAGGCACAGGGTAACTTGTACTATCACTATGTGTCTCATACTTCACACCTTCTTAAAGACATACCAAACTCCCTCCAAGAAATTGTGACTGGCTTTGAGAGGTCTCCATTATGTCTCCTTAAGTATTTCTAAATATCACAAATATCTCATAAAATATTCTTCATTCCCATGTAAGAGAGGAATAAATAGTACGACCATTTCATCATTGATAATCTCTCCCTAGAAAACTATCTTGAAAATATGTAAAATTACTACATTATCACAAGGAGCTACGTGTGTACTAAAGTCTTGCATTAGTGTGCTGCAAACCTGCTTGCCACACTGAATGCAAGATGTAGGCTGGCATTATACTCTACAGTATGGTTAGTACTACTGTTTGTTACAAATCTATGAATTACGATATCTAATGTATACATATATAATTATATATATATACCTTACAATGATACTACTTTTACAAAACTTACATTGCCAACTGCTACTGAAACCGCACTTCAACAACACTGACCTTTAGCTTTTCATGTGCTGCTTAACAAAATCCTGAACTGAGAGAGTGGCCGAGACAACAGCCTTCCTAATGTCCCCTTGGTGCTTCAGGGCAAACACCAGCGAGCGTATGGTGCGCCGGTAACCCAGGTCAACCAGTCTCTGTGAGCCGTGGTACACCCGGTGCTCCAAGTGTTCTGCCAGCATCTCCACTGAGGCTTGTTGTGTATCACCGTCTGGGCTCTCTTCCTTGTGGTTTTTTGTTCTTTCACTTTTCCCTTCTCTCTCCTTCTCCTGCTTGAGTTTAGTGTTACGTACATACTCTTCTGTGTCACTGTCTTCCCTTGCTCTTTTATGGGATGCGTTTCCTTCACTTTTGTCCTCTTCTTTCTGTTTACCTTCATGTATATTATTTTTTGTGCCATTCTCTTCCCTTGCTCTTTTATGGGATGTGTTCCTATTGTTTTTTCCGTCACTTTTTTCCTCTTGTTTCTGTTTACCTTCATGTGTATTATTTTTGGTGGCACTCTCTTTCCTTGGTGTTTTAGAGGTCGTGCTTTCTTTCCCTTCACCATCTTCCTTCTGTTTCTGTTTGAGCTTGTGTAGGTCTTGTTTTGTTTCTTTACTTTCTAAATGTGCGTGACTGTTTCTGTTGCTTTTGCAATCATCTACTTCATCTTTCCCTCCTCTGCTCTTGTCGTCATCTCCTTCTCCTTCCTCATTCTCTTTCCGTAACACCTCGGTTAACATCCGTCTTGCCGAGTCTCTGAGTTTCTGTGTCTTGAGATCACACTTCACCTCAATGTACGGTCGATTCTCCTTGCTGAGGATGTGTTTCTTCCAGGATGCATACACCTGCCGAGCCACCGCCGCCACATCAGCCTCCTTGGCCCGGCACAGCTTGTGAACCGTCTTCCCTGGGGTGACAAGCAAGGCAACACGTGGGTCAATTGGCACAAATAAGCTACACATTTTAAAAAAAAAAAAAAAAAAAAAAAAATTACATCACGTAGGACTGGCCAAGGGCAAAAATAAAGTGACAGAAAGCCCTATAAAGAAGACAGTGAGAGATAAAGGAAGGGGGGTGGGCCAATTAGTTCGGGAGGTGTCTTGTCACTCCTTTCTAAATAAGATGCATGTACACAACTACCATATTCCTGTAGATTCATGTGAGTATCAGATCATCAGGAACTAGCTTGACCATTTTCTTTTTGCAACTCATTATTTTATCATTATTTTATATTCATTACATTACTATAATTGTTAAGGCATATGCATGGGTGTGATAGGTATGGGCGTGGAGGGAGCCCAAGAATGAGGCGGAGGCATGGCTAAAGTGTGTGGGTGATTTGCCTGCCTACTGACCTAGCTTGGTCCTCATCAGCACCTCCTTGGCCGGGGTCTTGCAAAGCAGGCGCTGCAATGTGTCCACCTTGAGTTCCCTGGGGACGTCAGAGCGCTCCAGCACCACCTTGGCCCTCTCCATCTCCTCCACCACCACCACGCCCTGCAACAGACACCCTCCTTTAACATACAATATAATCCATGCATTCAATTAATATGATACAATGGAATGGAGTTTAATCCATAAGAAAACAAGACTATGTTCACTTGTTCGGTGTTGAAGTCAATCATACATCAGAATATACAGTAAACTCTCACTATAATGAACCCATTGGGGGAAGGGGGTGTCGCTATATCTGAGGGATTCGCATACGTTTCGCATATAACAAACGTTGTTCGTTATATGAGGTGAAAGTTCGCTATTTCTGACCATTTCCGTGGGACCAGGTCGTTTCGGCCATAAGTAATTTAGGCCGTGATGCCTAAACTGGCAAACGGCCGAATCGTCTCACGGCCTAAATAACATACAGCCTAAATAACCAAACTGTTATTTCACCTGATGACGCCCGCCACTTTAATCTTTTCAAGTACTTACAAGACAGAGAGATATACTGAAAGATGCCAGAACTTGGTATTGCATTCTTAAATTGCACTTGAATTGGAACATTCCGTATTGTAAAGGCTCCTTTCATTCAACTTTACTCAATCCATGCTTTTGTAAAAGGAGAGGAACAACTGAAACAAGTCCCACTAGTTTTTGTTTTCATGAGTAGGAAACGCAAGAGAGACTATAAGGTCTTGCAGTGCATCAAGAGTCTTACCAGAGGTGAAGCTACACACGTTAGTGGCTGATTTGAGGCTGGTTTTTGGGGAGCAGTGACAAACGTATTTCCTGACATCACCATAAAGGCATGTAGCTTCCACTGGCGACAGGCAGTGTGGAGGAAGGCAGATTCCATTGGGCTTCCAGTGCCATATGTGACATCTGGGGCCGTTCATTCATATATTAAGGAGGTACTTGCACTTTGCTATATTCCTGCAGAGCACATAAAACCATCCTTTGAGAGGTGTCTGGACGATTCGAGCGAATACTTTTTCGAGCGGAGGACCATTCAGCGAATACATTTTCAGTAAAATTTCGGTAGTGGGCTTTCCACGATTTCGAACTTAGTTTTCCTGAATAGTTTTGATGTGTTTTGAATGAATTTGGCACTCGTTTTTGCCGGAAATAATTTTTATTTTACATGTGTGTTGGGATCCACGCCCCGCAAACCTTGCTCCGCTTCTCACTGCCTGTAGTATTGATGGAAACATTGTTTGGAAACAATGTTTCCCAACTGTTTCCAAAGGTTGGAAACAATGTTTCCCAACTGTTTCCAAAGGTTGGAAAAGTTCCAACTTTTTCCAAAGTTGAAACATGTTTCCTAATGTTCCTGTCAGACTTCAGTAATTGTTGTTCTCAGAATGTCTGTGAGTGAGGAGGATGCTGCAGCTGCGTTTTACGTTATAATGCACTCACTTTATATTTTAATCAACGTTCACACAAACACACACACACACACACACACACAAAGGCGTAACAGCTAGGCGTCCTATTTCTATAAATACTACCGTCAGGACATTCCACTTAGAGGGGAGTGAGGTCAGGTCAGGTTTCCCAGGTGTTATCCCTTCCACCACCACCCTTCCCTAGGTCTCACGGCCTCGTGTAGCTTCCTGTGCACACACACACACACACACAAGTACACGCAGACACACACCTGCACGCATACGCAACACACCACACCAAGCACAAGTCACACCACACACATACACCTGCACGCATACGCAACACACACACACACACACAATTGGGTCCTCCGAATGGTCTTCCGCTCGAAAAGTTATTCGCTCGAAGTCATTCACTTGAAAGGTCGTGTATTTGTCACTACACACCTGTACGGCCTCGCAACACACCTGTTGCCTGTGTATCACTGTAAATAGTAAATATAGGTGGGACGATAATACGGTAAAATTCTGGAGTCTGGAGGCTGGATAAATTTATGGATGGGGATTGAAAGGTGGATGTAGGTAGTGTTAACTAACAGAAACTACCACGTGTAGGTCTCACGGCCTCTTGTAGCTTCCTTATTTTCTTATGTTTCTTGTGTTGTTATGTTCTCACCCTCCCTTCTCCCCCCCCTAGTGGCGAGGGCGGGACGACCAGCTAGCTGCGAGGCCCCTTCCCCCTATGAGGGTGTCACTGGATAAACAGAAATCACACTCCCAATTGTGTAGGGAATTTCGGTCCTAGTGTAAAATAATACCGAACAAATTACAAAAATAAAACCGAGTGGCGATGTTGATAACGGGCTACACTAAGTTCGCCAATTAGTGTTTATGGTCTGAGTGGCTACACTAAGGTCGCCAATTAGTGTTTATGTTCTGAGTGTCCTACCGTCGTCGTCGCCCGAAAAAAAATGAGTAGTGAAATTTGAAACCGTATATACTTGCAGATACAAAGCATAAAACAATGCTGGAACAGGATAGATTATACAGTCATGATATAAACTACTGTGTATCATCTTCAGTGGCACATGAAAATCAGTAGTGATGCTATAGTTCGTAATATATGGCGTCTGGCGACATTAGGGCAGGTGGCGACACAAGTGTTATCTACGGTACGTAGTCTACTACTTCATTCTACCATAGTTTATATGTTACAATATTAATAATACTTCCATACTCTCTTAGCCCCCCTTCCCCCCGTTGTTTTTTGCACTACGCCTCGCCCCCTTATGAAAAACGGGGTGATTTAGACCAAGAAGTTATTAATGAGGACACAAACACATCAAAAGGTAAATTTCCAGATGAACACCGAACTTCCTTTGGTGGACGAAACTATTTTTTTCTGGTGAGTTTTTATGTGTTTTGAATGAATCTGTTAACCATTTCTGTCGCAAATCTTTTTTTTTTTTGCAAAAACGACAAAAAATATAATAAAATTGAACCTAAACTTTACCTAACAAAAAAAAAAAAAAAAAAAAAAAAACCTTTACTTACAAAAAAAAAAAAAAAAAAAAAAAAAAAAAAAAAAAAAAAAAAAAATTGCGACAGAAACGGTTAGCATATTCATTTAAAACACATCAAAACTCACCAGAAAAAAATTGTTTCGTCCACCAAAGTGAGTTCGGTGTTCATCTGGAATAATACCCATAAAAATCTATTAGAATATAAATAAAAGGCTTGTCCATAGACCACTGTATACCGGTATACAGTGGTCTATGGCTTGTCTTATAATAGCGGAAAGTTTTGAACCCAGAAATACCCCATTTTTACCCATTTAGCGTGCATATATTGCCTTTGCTTGGGTATTGTATCATGCAATACAGCCCCACACCCTTTCTTACCCCTTGCATAGCCTTGAATATTGCACGGGAACCCGTAAATTGAAGTAAAAAGCACAAGTAAATAAGAGAAATAAGATAAGTGAAGCCAGAAATACCCAGTTTTTACCTATTTATCGTGCATATATTGTCTTTCTCAATGAGTAATATCATGCAATACAGCCCCAAACCCTTTCTTACCCCTTAAATAGCCTTGAATATTGCACGGGGAGGCGTAAATTGAGGTATAAATATAAGAAATAAGCAAAATAGCCAATTATGGCTGCCGTGTTGCTTCATCACGAGGACTTTTATTGACACGATCTCTTGATCTTGACATCAAGCTCGGGAACTATTCCCTTCATAATATATATATATATTCATAATTGAATATAATCAAATACATCAAATAATGAATAAATCAACACGGATAGAGTAAAATAATGATAAATAGGACACAATAAGCCTAAAAAACAATGAAATAACGAAGAACTAATGAAATATCGCGTTTTAAAAGATGGCCGAAAAAGCTTCAAATTCACCACAACAAAACTCGAATTTTTGACGGAGCCCGTATAATTCGTGAAAAAATATGAGCTAATAGTATATGGTAAATTTTACGATGGCACCAAACTTCCCTACACAATTGGGAGCATGGTTTTTGTTTACCTTATTGTATTTTAAGAGACATTTTCTCTTTGAAGCTTTCCGTCGCAAATCAATAGTTTCGGAGATATAGAACATTTTAGTGGGGGGAGGAATATGTCTCCTTGTATACAAAATGCCTCCCTCTTCCTCTTCTTGTGACCTGCATCGCTTTTGTTTGGTTTTATTAATCTTTTTTATTATTGGACCCAGTTAGGAGGTTAAAGGTTAGGTAAGGTAAGGTAAGGTAAGGTTAGGTTAGGAAGTTTGGTCCTATCGTAAAAATTTACCCAATGCGCCTGTAGGCATAGCTAATCACACACAAATAACCTCACCGCTCATTTAGAAGGTTAGAATAAGGTAGACGTTAAAATGTAAACAAAAGCCCCCTAAGACAAAGAAACAAAATACAGCCAGCAGGCGCGTGATTAATACATAAAACGATACGAAATAATTAAATATATCAAAACACACAAAAATCCCCATATATTTAGTGTAAAAAAAGAATGATCAACAAAATATCGGTGAAATGTACGGTGTTACTAACTGATTGAGTCATATTTCTTTTACGAAGGCCTTAAACTCGGAGACTTTTTATGAAAAGTCATAAGCAATGGAGTTTTCAATATGGCTATGCAATCCTATATCGGTGCACGATTAAAAAAAGTGATAATTCGTTTTAAAATGTTTATTTGACACTTCGATACTTTGCGGCGAGGCCAGCCTTCCTCAGAGCCAATCAGAGGCCTGGCATCTCTCCCTACATCTCTCAGCCAATCAGCGTTCAGGAACCAACTGGGCGGCCATATTTAGTGTTTATTTCCGATATATAGACCTTATTTAATGGGAAATAAGGTGAGATTTACCATTAAATACCTTATTTTTGGCATATTAGTGACAATAGGAGTATTGTTATTGATAAATATAGGGTGGACGATAATACATTGCCGCCATATTAGCCTTTCACCGTAATATTCTCCCTGAAATATATGACATCATAGTTTGGTGCCGGTAAATTAAATATTTTGACGTGTTTTCGCTACGTGTCTCCCGCTGAATACTACAAAGACGTACCCAGGGTATACCTTGATGCGCTGATCCTAGGTTCGAGTCCCGCGTGCCCGAGATTAGCTTCTATGGACCACTGTGGCCCGCGCCGTACCCGTGACCGCGGCGGTACGGGGTTGACGCCGTTATAGTGGACGAGAACTGCGCGTTCGCTATTTGGGTCAGATACACACACTGGGGGGCTAACACCGCACTCTTAGAGGCGTACCAAGAGTCATGATGAAGGTCGAGCGACGACCTTCGTCGACTGAGGAAGGGTACTATAAAAGGGATATTTTTCGGAACGAAGAGCAGCGACGACGGTCGAAGGTCGGCACGAAGACAACCCCACCCTAGGCCAGCCTGCGTGTCTCACCTTGAGGTCCTCCAGCGTGGCCTGCCTCAGCACGCCCGTGGCCTTGGTGGGGCTGACGGGGGGCGACGCCTTGGGCCCGCGCACCACAAACATGTCCATGCTGGGCTGAGACCTGCCGCGCCTCTTCATCGCTGTACAGGCAGTCTGAGCCAAACGTTGAAATAATCTTGCCGTCTACGCACACGTTTATGATGTAACAGAACACTTGATTTGCACTACCTAGACTCCTGCTAGAGGATAAAAGTTAGCTAGGTATCGTGGGACAGTGTACAGCACAGCCTGCCGCTGCCGCGAGGTTTGTTGTTGTTTTGACTTTGGCCCCGAGAGCCCAGTCACCCACTGCCTGTGCCTACCAGTGTCTCTGCCAGCTGACAGAACTGTCTGATGTTTTCAAGGGAAAAGGTGAGTTTACCGGTGAAATACCCGTGTTATAGCATATTAGGGATAATAAGAGTATTGTTGGTGATGATTACAGGTGGGACGATGATAAATCACCGCCATATGTAGGGATATGTACTTAGTAGTTATACTCTAAATGAACCATAGTCGTTTCGTACACTCAGCTCTGAGTTGAACTTGACTACTAGAGTTACTAATCGACACCAGGTATGTACGAAAAAACAAAATCAGTGTTCGAAACCGGTAAATTTTTACACCAGGACCGAAATTCCCTACACAATTGGGAGTGTGGTTTCTGTTCACCTTATTGGATTCTAAGAAACATTCTCTCTATGAGCTTCCGATGCAAATCACTACTTTAGGAGATATAAGATGTTTTTAATAGGAAGGAGTGTATAATTTTATGAGATATGAAAATTAAACTAACCTAACCCACCTTTTGACTCACAAACCTAACCTATTCCCACACTTTAACCTCCTGCCTGAAGCCAAATCTGCATTAAAAAGTGTCCGCGGCAAGGGAAGAAGGCGATGCAGGTATACAATACTCCCTATTGCCCAATATTCTCCTGTACCGCCCCCCCTAGATCCCCCGGCTAGTTCACTAACCTAACCTGGGCATTGATTACTCAACCTAACTTTGCTTGGGGGGGAAGGTTCGGCCCCCCACACCCCCATTATGTTATTTTCAATTTTCGTCGGCTTTTGTAGAGGTTAGAAATACTCCAAATGATCTACAAGTTAAGGACAGTTATAGCTACGTGCCTTGTAATGCATTAACCCGCACAGGCCAGCGCCGTATATCTACGGCGGCGGGTAGTTGCCCGCTCTGTGCCAGCGCCGCATATATACGGCGGTGATTTAAAAAAATTGCTGTGGCTATATTTAGACTGGGAGGCTTTTCATACTTTGTCAGGCCACTTTTCATACCTTTAGCCTTCCCCTTCACTGACCATCACCCCACCAAGGCTGTGGTCACATTGAGGGTACGCGTCTAATGCACGTATAATAAAACACGTATAATAAAAATCGCATCACGAGTGAGTAAAGTGCCTACAATTGTATGTATATATTATATGCGTTACCTACTTTTAGTTACTTATTTTTACGATATTTGAAAAACAACAATTTACGCACGTTTACAATGAAATATTTTTGTGCGTCAAAACACAAAACCTTCGAATTTGCGTAAACGTAGCTGGGCTCGTAGGCTTGCACAACCCCTCATAACTCGTACCAGATCTCTGTGCACTCTAATCTGGAACCCACGCCCTCAGCCTCCTTAGTACCCTAAAACCACATTCTTTGGACCTCCAAAGTTGGCTCGGCAAGTCCCCTTGAGCGTGGAAAAATCTGGCGCCTAAAAATCATGGAAATAATGAGAGATAAGTCCCCAAATGTATCAATTATGTGTTTTCTAATCATTCTACACACTTTTCAGCAAAAGTATATTTTTTTAATTTGCCCGGCACCAGGGACCAGTTATTGTGACAAATGCTTGGCACTTTAAGAGTTAAACTGCGGTAGAACTTTGAATTTCTGTGTGTGGTGCTCGGTTAGGCTTTAATGCCATACAATGTTCAAATCAGTGTAAGAAATATAAATCAAGGAATGCATTACATATTTCATAATTATGAGAGAACTTATATGTCTAGTCGGCGGCCAGCCCACCAAGCTGTTCATCCTTCCTTTCGGGGTTGGTCGATAAATGGGTACCTGGGGAAGGTAACTGTGGTAACCCGGATGTCACACTAGCCCTGTGTCCCGGGGTAACGGGTTCCTACCCACCACAGGCTCAAAGGCTAATGCGACGGAGATGAGCACCAAGGCCATGTGCAGCATAGCGTATGGCCCATTCCTTACCTATATGTCTGACTATTCCAGGTGAGGCCCAGAGCAGTAGCAACAGCCATGTAATGGCCACTGAACAGGAATATGCCAGCTCCTCATCGGGTAAAGTGAGCAGCAGCAGTATAGACCCGAGAGAGCAGTGGCTGAGGCAGCAGCTGCCGCGGCACCTTCCCAAGAGACCCAACGACCTATATATTGATCATAATTCAAATTTTAAAGTGAGTTACAGAAGTTGAGAATTTTTTTATTCTTCACCTTGGTAGATTACATGTTGTCCAGGTGTGTTTGATGATGCCCCAGCCTAACGTGTTCTTGTGTCACAGAGCCAGTACCAGCGAGGGTTGGGCCTGCTGGGAGAGAGTGGGTGGGTGGTGGTGCATGGACTGGGCCAGGCAGTGCCTCATGCCATCAACTTGGCACTCTCATTGCAAGCAGCCGTCAGCTCTCCTGCCAACCTCCATACCAACACATCATCTGTTTTCTTGTCTGGTGGGTGTCAGCTGTCATTTGCCTCATGCAATACAATGTTGAGAGTTGCTTGGCAAACAAAAGCTGCATCCTTTAAGATTAAGAATTAAGGTTGAGTTTTCATTGTTTAGTTATTCAGCTTTGTTCATGCTGGCAAGCTGAATAACTCATTTGTAAAAATGGATCACCCTAAAAAATTAATCTCTTCTCAGCCATGGCTATTGTCTTTGTTAGAATGCATTTCTTTATAAAACCTAAGGAAGAACTATGTCTAGGAATCTAAAGTTTCATGCCAATAAGTGGCCAGGATGCCCCAAGTGGCCACTCATGAAAAGTGGAAGTTACTTGAAAGTGTTATTCAAGATATTCTCCTGCCATAATTTTAAATCCTAAGAAATCTAAGCCCCTTCGTCACTATATATTTGCATTGTAGAAAATATTTCAGTAGACCTTCAAAAATTTGGACCAAAAGGGGAGAGTTGCTCAAATTATCAAAAAATCTAGTTTTTCCAATGACTTTTGCATCAGGCCCAGCATTACTATTTAGACAAAGATGCTTGGAATACCCTTACAAGTATTTCTAGGTATTATGCAGAGTAATATAATGTACGTACAGTATTACATAAGTACTAAGATGGCAATATCCGAGTGTTAAACCTTGGAGTGTCCATCTTTAGTCTGTTGCTGAGGTAGAACAAAAGAAAATAAGGATGCTACGAGAGGTCGCGAGACCTACACGAGGTAGTTCCTGTTAAATGCACCAAATCTGACAACTTAATCAACACTGGCAACGCTTACTTGTTCAATGGATATATCGGCTACTAAGCATAAGTAAACACATCTATACAACGTGTAATCAAGCCTCATAATACTCTATTTGGGCAAAGAAGTTGTGTCTGTAATACTAACGTTGCATGGGTAGCTATGAAGTGTCTCATAGACAAGCACAAGCCCACTACTAACATCACACTCACTAGAAGGAAAATCTGTTACAGTTTCCAAGGCTACCAAAATTGAATGAAAGAAGTCTGGAATGTATCGGGTCTGCTGTATTCATAGATTTCCTCCAAGTTGTATGGTAAGAGCTCATAGGAAAGAGGTAGGAAAAGTTCTTACGGCTATTAACCAGGGTAGAACAAGAAGTAACGGATTCAAGCTAGAAAAGCGTAGATTTAAAAATGAAATAAGGAAAAACTGGTTCACAAATAGGGTGGTGAATGACTGGAATGGACTCGGTAGACAGGTAGTTAGTGCAGAGTCATTAGAGAGTTTTAAAGGGAGGCTCATGGATGGGGATGTAGTACGTAGTGTTAAGTAACAGGAACTACCTCGTGTAGGTCTCACGGCCTCTTGTAGCTTCCTTATTTTCTTATGTTCTTATGTTCATGTTCCACAGATGACAACCACACCTCGCTAACTGGGGCTGCTCAAGACTACCAATACGCCCGGGAGTTGCCAGTGGTCCACATCAGAATCTCCCTTCAGAAAAAGCCAAATATACAAAGCCCACATGCAAAGGACCTCGACACCAAAGGAGGTTAGTTTTCCTTTTTCAGATTGTATTATATGTCTTAACCCCTTCACTGCGGATATCAAATTCATAGGCCTACCCCCTGTGCTGCAGGTTTAATTAAAATATAAAATAATTACTGATCATATTATAAAGTGCCTAAATGAATAGGATGCTCATTCCATACCAGAAAATCTATGTTTCGTCTTGGTGGAGGCTACCAGCTAAGTGAAGAGTTACGTCAAAGTGCAGCAACAGGGCCGTGACCGTGCTGCCAGACGCACAATGAAACTACTTACTACTGAACGTAATACAGCTTATTTTGGTACATAAATGCTTCATTCATGCATTCATACTTCTGTTTTATATCCATCAAGAATATATTGAATATCTTGACTATTTAGCCTCGCAATTGAAGTAGAGGGCGCGGCAGCGTCAACACGTCGTACTGTACCGCTTGACCTTATTAGTCACACTAACTCACGCAAGCAGAAAAAGAGGTTCTATTATATCGCAACACTTGACACTGTTGCCATACAAGCCTATCACAACAAATATTTCCCCCTAATATCATTGAGCGCGCAGTTTAAATACAGAAACCATATATGTACCAGCCGCAGTGAACCCTTAAATAGCTGAGAGACCGTATTTGTACCAGCCGCAGTGAAGGGGTTAACCCCTTGAGACCCAGAACGTAATTTCCATTGTAATTTGGGTACCATTAGACAATTTTTAGTGACTATAAGCAATGTTTAATCTAGATATGACCTGTTTAGTATCCTTGACCACTAACTAACTTGGTATATTCAGTTACTTTTCGTAATTATATGGCTCGACAACATACAATTTTTTATAGCAAAGGAAAGATGTGGGTGTGAAGGGGTTAATGATGAAATAATGATTGATATAATCTTATTCTATAATATACAATATATATAAATATCAGTGTTGAGAGCTGAATTGCTGAATTTTATGAAAAAATATTGGAGAACTCAAATATGGTTTTGGTCAATTGCACCTTTGAAATATTATGTTTATATCTCTCACATACCATCACTAATTTCGTTACTAGGTTGTATACTTTCTTCCCTGTGTATGAAATTTCACAAAAAAAATAAAGGCAAATTTCCAGATGAACACTGAACTTTCTTTGGTGGACGAATCTATTTTTTTCTGGTAAGTTTTGATGTGTTTTGAATTAATCTGCTAACCGTTTCTGTCGCAAATCCCTTTTTTTGTGTGATTTGCAACAAAAATGACAACAACAAAAATTGAACCTAACCTAGCCTTTACCTAACAAAAAAAAAAAAAAAATTTGCAACAAACGGTTAGCAGACTAATTCAAAACTCACCAGAAAAAAATACTTTTGTCCACCAAAGTTAATTCGGTCTTCGTCTGGAATAATACCCAAAAGCTGTTATCCACAAATGATAGTTTTGACTCAGTAGACAGGTAGTTAGTGCGGAGTCATTAGAGAGCTTTAAAGGGAGGCTATATAATTTCATGGATGGGGATGAAAGGTGGATGTAGGTAGTGTTAAGTAACAGGAACTACCTCGTGTAGGTCTCACGGCCTCTTGTAGCTTCCTTATGTTCTTATGTTCTTATACTGTAGATAACACTATAGTTGCCAGTCACTTCCCACTGCACTAATGTCGCCAGGCACAATATATTACAAATTTTAGCATCACTACAGACTATTATGTGCCATGAAGACACATGCACAGTAGTTTATATTATGTACATCACACTACATGTCTTCAGTGGCACAAAAGTCTGTAGTGATGCTAAAATTTGTAATATATTGTGCCTGGCGACATTAGTGCAGGGGTAAGTGACTGGCGACTATAGTGTTATCTACGGTAGTTAATTCGTGGTTCATGGTTTCAGCAGTACATGAAAGCAAGAGGTCAGGTCAGGTCAAGGACAACACACCTAAGTGACGGCAAGTGACTGGAGGGAGACACCATGTTCTTCAGCCTGCGGGATCTGACCTCCTGGCTGGGCGTCACAGTTTTGGAGGTGAGTTGTGATAGGACACCCATCAATACACCTGCCATGAACACCTGCTGGGAGAGATGGCTAGAGAGGAGAAGCGAAATATTTCTAATTTTTTTATACCATATATTTTTTTGATGTTTTTATTTTTTTAATTTTTTTTATTTCGTGGGTTTTTTTTAATTTTTTTTTTATATATATTATAAGATTTAATGTATTTTTTTTTTTTTATTGTTTATACTTTCTGATTTTATATAGTATATATATATTTTATTTTTATTTTATTTATATATACACAGTACATATATATATTTTTTATTTTTTTATTTTATATATTTTTTGATCTTTTATATTATTATTATATTATTATATATATATTATATATATATATATATATATATATATATATATATATATATATATATATATATATATATATATATATATATATAATATATATATATATATATATATATATATATATATATATATATATATATATATATATATATATATATATATATATATATATATATATATATATATATATATATATATATATATATATATGGAGAGAGAGAGGAGTGTGTGTTTGTGTGTGTGTTAGTTAGTTAGTTAGTTAATTAGTTAGTTCACCAAACCGAGCTCCACCACCACGCCTCGCTACAAGACTTTAAGAGGGGGGTGAACAGCTGGTTGATGGCCTAGATTATTATTAAATATAAACTGTCTGTTTTATATTATATGTAGTTATAGATAGCTCTAGTATAAACCCTAAAGCTTTAGCTCTAATAATACCAAATGTACTAACAGTTTAAATAAAAGAGAGAGAGAGAGAGAGAGAGAGAGAGAGAGAGAGAGAGAGAGAGAGAGAGAGAGAGAGAGAGAGAGAGAGAGAGAGAGAGAGAGAGAGAGAACCCCTTATCTCCCCTGGGAGGACACCTTCCTTCCTCCCTTTTCATAAAACTGCACCCTCAAAAACTTCTCAGGTACTTGACAAACTGCCCAGCAGTGACCGTATGTAAAACATTCTGTGTCCAGCAGTGCAAGGGTTAATTAACCCCCCTTGACTAAGACTGCCCCTTCAGGAATGCCCCTCAGAATACCTCAACAGCAGAAAAGAGTAAAGAGAAGAGAGAAGATAAAAAGAAGGAGTAAGAAGAATTACGAAGACCCCCTCCCCCCCATGACATAAAGATACTGATTAACTCTTGCATTAGGAAGATGGACACTAGGAAGATGGACATTAGGAAGATGGACAGAATAGGGATGAGAATGAGTAGAAAGTCTTGTGCAGCGAGGCCGCGGGAGGGGGGGAGGCATGCAGTTAGCAAGTTCAGAAGAGCAGTGAGCATGAAAATAATGGTAGAAGAGAGCAAGAGAAGCAACATTGCAGCGGTGATTTAAAGCTTGAAGACAGTCAGTCAGAGGAGAGGAGTTGATGAGATGAAAAACTTTTGACTCAACCCTGTTTAGGAGAGCTGTATGAGTGGATCCTCCCCAAACATGTGAGACATACTCCATACATGGACGGATAAGGCCCCTGTAGAGAGCAAGCAACTGGGAGGGAGAAAAAAAATGGACGCAGACGCCACAGGACACCTAACTTAAAAGCTGTTTTAGCAAGATTATGAGATGTGAGATTTCCAGTTCAGATTTTTGGTAAAGAACAGTCCAAGGATGTTCATTGTAGTAGAAGGAGATAGTTGAGTGTCATTGAAGAAGAGGGGATAGTTATCTGGTAGGTTTTGTCGAGTAGATAGGTGAGGAAATTGGGTTTTTGAGGCATTAAGCAAAACAAGGTTTGCTTTGCCCCAATCGGAAATGATAGAAAGATCAGAAGTCAGGCGCTGGGTGGCATCCCTTCATAACTGTGTTGTCTTGCAGGTGTTCATCTGGCTGACGGCCTTGCTGATCACCCTGGTGTTGGTGGTGCTCAGGTTGGAGGAGGTGATGACATCTGTTAGTTGGTGGTTGGTATTGAGTCCCATGTTCATAGCCGACGCCCTCAACACCTACTTCTGCGTCATCGTGTTCATACGCATGTACCTGGACGGGGCACTCAAGCAGGCGGCGCTGAGAGCACTCTGGAGCTTCTCTGTGCTCACTCTTGGCTTCACCTTCAAGTTCCTCTTGTGCCGCAAACTGACTGAGTCTTCCCACCTGGAGTACTCTGCTGTTATGTCACCTGTGTTTGTGCTCCTGCAGCTGATATTGATACGAGCCTGCCACCTCAAGTAGTGTTTGCCCAGCCATGTGTGTGTTGATCTCTTCCAGCGAAATGACAATTAGGTGACCATCGTGGTTAAGTTATCATTTGCCATGCATCTTTCTGTGGTCCTTTTTATTCATATTCAGTGGTTATATTGTTCCCAATTTTAACATTCTTGTGGACCATTTAGTATAATTTTTTTTTTAGTGGCATCCTATAAGTTTCCTTCGTCATTTTTGTTTTGCTGCGGTCTTCAAGCAACCCTTGGCGATGGCGTTACTGTGGTGCTGTTTGTTCATTACCTGTGGCACATCTTTTATAAACATCCTTTTTTCCCTCTGAACATTGTGCTCTCATACGTGCTCTCTCTACATCACAAACGATGCTTCAGAAAACAGAAATCTCTACTGTTGTTTATCCCTGAATATTTCCTTCATCATAATGGCGTGCTGAGGTCACAGTCCAAGCCGGCTGCTCTGCCCGGCACTGACCCGGCTCGCTCCGGTATCCCCGAGGATTGCCGCAGGACCGGCCGTCGCGTGTGCTGTCGAGAGTATTGCTGCTGTGGAGGCTGTGGGGCCGGGCAGCAGCATGAGTGGCTGGAAGCAGCAGGATCAGTCTGCCTCAGTTGTGGGGATTGACAGGTGTGATGGCAAGAATCACCTGGAGGCAGGCAGCTCAGGCCACAAGGCAGACAGTGAGCTGAAGTGCGAGTACTGTGACAAAACATTTAAATACAAGAGAAACCTTGGGAGACATTCCGTGACACACAGTGGAGTTAAGAATTATGAATGTCTGGAATGTGGAAAAAGGTTTACTGCGAAGGCTTCCCTAACCACTCATGCCCTGACACACAGCGGTGTTAAAGGTTATGAATGTCTGGAGTGTGGGAAAAGATTCACTGAAAAGGGTACCCTCACCAAACACACCCTGATGCATAGTGGTGTTAAAAATTATGAATGTTTGGAGTGTGGGAAAAGATTCACTGAAAAGAGTAACCTCGCCCAACACACCCTAACGCACAGTGGTGTTAAAAATTATGAATGTCTTGAGTGTGGGAAAAGATTCGCTAAAAAGGATAACCTCATCAAACACACTCTAACACACAGTGGTGTTAAAAATAAAAATTATAAATGTCTTGAGTGTGGGAAAAGATTCACTAAAACCAGTCACCTCACCCGACACACCCTAACGCACAGTGGTGTTAAAAATTATGAATGTCTTGAGTGTGGGAAAAGGTTTGCTACAAAGAGTAACCTCACCCAACACACCCAAACGCACAGTGGTGTTAAAAATTATGAATGTCTTGAGTGTGGGAAAAGTTTTACTACCAGTGCTATACTCAATGAACACAACTTTAGACACATTGGCTTGCGGGAGTTCAAGTGTGATGTATGTAGCAAGTGTTTCAAGACAAAGGGTGACATTACCAGACACATGAAGATCCACTTTTGAGGTGGTGTGTTGTGTGGACAAGTGTGGTTGTACCCGTGGCTGTGGGAGTGTGTCCTGTGTGGCAATGGGTGGTGGTGGTGGGCAGTGTGTTACATGTGTGGTGGCAGCCGTGCCCTTGTGTTCTGTGAGGGAGTAATGGCCCCAGCAGTTGTTGGGTTGGCAGTACCTCCCACACCCAACAATCCTTATTTCCCAGTCCCCGAAGCTTGTTGACTTATTACAGTAATTACCACGTGTAGGTCACACGGCCTCTTGTAGCTTCCTTATTTTCTTATGTTCCTATGTTTCAGCAAATTTCACTTGATTGAAATAGGTCGGTACAGACAACTTTTTAGCTTAACAAAATTTTTCTGTGTAATTGATGTTATCTGTCTTGTTGAGTTGACCTGCTGTACCAAAGTCTTTTCTTGGCTCTTGTATCAGTTTTAGCAAAATAAAGTAACTTCCTTATGTGTAACTCACTTAGCAGTTGTGTGATGCAGGTATTTAGTAGGGTATCAGAGGGTCATAATGAAATGTTTCGCTTTGTCAACTTTTTCAAAATATATGTCGACTATTTATTTATTTATTTATCGTTAATTTTAGTTTAGAAAATTTCCTCTCCATTACATGATTACACACCCTGTCTCATGTTGCGCTCTTCCCCGACCCTCTGCCCGCCCTGTCAAGCTCCTCTTACTGTCCAACATGTCCTACTATCCTGCCCCATCTTACTACTGCCCGTTCCAGTTCTTTTCCTCATCTGTCCTCCCTTCCCCGACCTCCCTGTCTTGCGGACATTCTCCCGGGATCCCCCTCCTTCTCCCCGAGTAATTTAATCTCCTTCTCCAGAGTAATTTAATCTCCTTCCTCCAGAGTAATTTAATCTCCTTCCTCCAGAGTAATTTAATCTCCTTCCTCCAGAGTAATTTAATCTCCTTCCTCCAGATAATTAATACCATCCTTCTTTGAGTAACACCTGCTGTAAATCCGTTCCTCTCCCTTCCCTCCGATCAATCTTGCTCTCTAATCCTCCCTATTAATCTTCCATAGTGCTAGACCTCTGTAAGCTGCACTTTCTCCCCTTTGCATAATCAGTCCTTACATGATTTGGCAAACTGTCTCCACTGCACCAAATATTAATCCCTCCTTTGTTACCAATGTTTTTTATTCATTTGTTAACTCAGTTTGTCAGTATCTTCTATGTATATGTTGTATAAATACTCTCTGCTAAGGTTCTCAGACTTACATTGCAAGTAGACTCAACTTGCCATGCCTTTGGATGAAATGTTGATTTAAGTACATGTTTCCGTGCTCAGAGCGTTGGTACTTACATAAACCTTCATATGTTATGTATTTATAATCAGACCCATGATTAGTTTTATCATGTTTATCTTTTGCCAGCACTAATGCCATCAAGTCCTCATCACAAATCAGGCACTTGCGCTTGATGTAAACTCAATTATTTGTACTTTCAAATGATGCAAAAGATTATTCCGTTTTACCCTCACGTCCAGATCTCCTTTGTAGTAGTAGCTGTAAGTATTTAAAACCCTTCACTCATGATCTTTATTTGTAGTAGTAGATATGATAGTTAACCTTCACGTCCAATCTTTCCTTGCTAGATAGTAGTATAGTTAACCCTCACAAAACCCGATCTTTCCTTGTGATAGTAAAGTACCAGATAGTGCCATTATGTTCAATCCGCTTCATCAGTCGTTACATATTGGGCAGAAACCTTGAATAATGGACATAGATAGTGCCAATTTCATGTTCAATCGGCTTCATCAGTCGTTACATATTGGACAGAAACCTTTAGCCTTCTCATGAGAGTTGGCGGTGTGATAAAAACGGAACAGAGAAAAAGTCACGATAGGTGTGCCTCATGTATATGTTATAAGCATACATTTTTCTTTATTGGTTATTTACATACATAGGTGTGCGTGCAGTTCAAATATTACTTCTTGTATTTTCATATTTTTGAAATGAAATTAAAAGGAGAATGAGTTTAATGAGAATTTAATTTTGTTATGAAAGAGAGAGGTCAAACAGGAAGAGAAAGAGAAGGTCAAACAGGAAGAGAGAGAGAAGGTCAAACAGGAAGAGAGAGAGGTCAAACAGGAAGAGAAAGAGGTCAAACAGGAAGAGAGAAGAGGTCAAACAGGAAGAGAGAGGTCAAACAGGAAGAGAGAGAGAAGGTCAAACAGGAAGAGAGAGAGGTCAAACAGGAAGAGAAAGAAGGTCAAACAGGAAGAGAGAGAGAAGGTCAAACAGGAAGAGAGAGAGAAGGTCAAACAGGAAGAGAGAGAGGTCAAACAGAAGAAGAAAGAGAAGGTCAAACAGGAAGAGAGAAGGTCAAACAGGAAGAGAGAGAGGTCAAACAGGAAGAGAGAGGTCAAACAGGAAGAGAAAGAGAGGTCAAACAGGAAGAGAAAGAGAAGGTCAAACAGGAAGAGAGAAGGTCAAACAGGAAGAGAGAGGTCAAACAGGAAGAGAAAGAGAGAGGTCAAACAGGAAGAGAAAGAGAAGGTCAAACAGGAAGAGAGAGAAGGTCAAACAGGAAGAGAGAGAGAGGTCAAACAGGAAGAGAGAGAGAAGTCAAACAGGAAGAGAGAGAAGTCAAACAGGAAGAGAAAGAGAGAGGTCAAACAGGAAGAGAAAGAAGGTCAAACAGGAAGAGAGAGAAGGTCAAACAGGAAGAGAGAGAGGTCAAACAAGAAGAGAAAGAGAGGTCAAACAGGAAGAGAAAGAGAAGGTCAAACAGGAAGAGAGAGAGGTCAAACAGGAAGAGAGAGAGGTCAAACAGGAAGAGAGAGAGAAGTCAAACAGGAAGAGAGAGAAGTCAAACAGGAAGAGAAAGAGAGAGGTCAAACAGGAAGAGAAAGAGAAGGTCAAACAGGAAGAGAAAGAGAAGGTCAAACAGGAAGAGAGAGAGAAGGTCAAACAGGAAGAGAGAGAGGTCAAACAGGAAGAGAAAGAGAGAGGTCAAACAGGAAGAGAAAGAGAAGGTCAAACAGGAAGAGAGAGAGAAGGTCAAACAGGAGAGAGAGAGAGGTCAAACAGGAAGAGAGAGAGAAGTCAAACAGGAAGAGAGAGAGAAGTCAAACAGGAAGAGAAAGAGAGAGGTCAAACAGGAAGAGAAAGAGAAGGTCAAACAGGAAGAGAGAGAGGTCAAACAGGAAGAGAGAGAGAAGTCAAACAGGAAGAGAGAGAGAAGTCAAACAGGAAGAGAGAGAGAGAAGTCAAACAGGAAGAGAAGAGAAGGTCAAACAGGAAGAGAAAGAGAGAGGTCAAACAGGAAGAGAAAGAGAGGGTCAAACAGGAAGAGAGAGAGAGAAGTCAAACAGGAAGAGAGAGAGAGGGGTCAAACAGGAAGAGAGAGAGAGAGGTCAAACAGGAAGAGAGAGAAGGTCAAACAGGAAGAGAGAGAAGGTCAAACAGGAACAGAGAGAGAAGGTCAAACAGGAAGAGAAAGAGAAGGTCAAACAGGAAGAGAGAGAGGTCAAACAGGAAGAGAGAGAAGGTCAAACAGGAAGAGAAAGAGAAGGTCAAACAGGAAGAGAGAGAGGTCAAACAGGAAGAGAGAAGGTCAAACAGGAAGAGAGAGGTCAAACAGGAAGAGAGAGAGAGAGGTCAAACAGGAAGAGAGAGAGGTCAAACAGGAAGAGAGAGAGAAGGTCAAACAGGAAGAGAGAGAGAGAGAGAGAGATTTTCCTTTCTTTCTAGTATAAATGGCAATTTTTCTATAATAAAACTATGGACTTGATTCACAATACACTTCTAGCTTGAGTGACTTTCTCTTTTGTAAATTTCCAGACGAGCTCAAGCCTCTGATTTAATGCCGAGTCCTCCGTGTGTGGCAGCTCTTGGTGGTTGACGTCAAACTCCCGCATGCGTTGATGTGTCCACCACCACCGGCCCAGGAACCCCACGTCCTGGACACGCTCATGGAAGGTCAGGTACTGGGGTTTCAGGTACCCACACTGACTCTTGAAGACGCCGCACTCTTTGGAGTAATTATCCACCCAAAGGAAGGAGCAAATGCCAATGCTTAGCCTGAAAAGGAATTAGATAGTTGATGAGAGAGATAAGGAGGTAGAAAAGGAGAGAGATAAGGAGATGGTTGAGTAGATAGAAAAGGAGAGAGATATGGAGATGGTTGAGGAGATAGAAAAGGAGAGAGATAAGGAGATGGTTGAGGAGATAGAAAAGGAGAGAGATAAGGAGATGGTTGAGGAGATAGAAAAGGAGAGAGATAAGGAGATGGTTGAGGAGATAGAAAAGGAGAGAGATAAGGAGATGGTTGAGGAGATAGAAAAGGAGAGAGATAAGGAGATGGTTGAGGAGATAGAAAAGGAGAGAGATAAGGAGATGGTTGAGGAGATAGAAAAGGAGAGAGATAAGAAGATGGTTGAGGAGATAGAAAAGGAGAGAGATAAGGAGATGGTTGAGGAGATAGAAAAGGAGAGAGATATGGAGATGGTTGAGGAGATAGAAAAGGAGAGAGATAAGGAGATGGTTGAGGAGATAGAAAAGGAGAGAGATAAGGAGATGGTTGAGGAGATAGAAAAGGAGAGAGATAAGGAGATGGTTGAGGAGATAGAAAAGGAGAGAGATATGGAGAGCAGGGCTTAAAAACGAAATTATTTTTCAAACGGGTCGTTCCGATCAGAAACAGTATTATTAAAGTTTCGTTTTTCGTTCCTCCTCCAAACATAACGTTCCTGAACCGGTTAGAAGGAAATGAAAACCGGTTAGAACGTTATTCTCAAACCAGGTATTGAAAATGCTATTAGCCCTAATAAATAATGCCTATACATGACTACATTTTTATAGATGGTAATAAAGCCATACATTTCATGGTGCATAGTATCCAACAAAATCAAAGCCTTAGATGTCGTAAGAACTATATTATTATACGACTTAAATAAGGCAACACATTTACATATACAATACAGGAAGCGTAGTGTAGGAGTATGCAATCTCAGTTGCCGTAAAGACATGAATCACTAAAATATATATTAATATTATATATGGCAAAAAATATATTAATTTGTAATATCACCAGCCCACTAATTAGATAAACCTAATCAATGAAGTCAATGAATACATGTGGTACTACAAGGACGCGAACCTAGGACACTCACACCAAAATTCGGCGCACCAAGCATTAGGCTATGAAGATTGAAGAATGCTTGCAGATAAAAGATGTATTTACTGAAATCATTTGGCTACTGGAAGTGAAAATGGATGAGTGACCAAATATGGCATGGAACGAAAAAATAACGTTATTAACCGGTTACAGGGATTTTAAAATAGCGTTTTTGCTCCGGAACAGTAAATATGAGAACGTTTTCGTTTCCGTTTTTGTTCCGAGCATAATTTCGTTCGTTCCGGTTTTCGTTTTCGTTCCCTTAAACCGTTTCAAAGCCCTGATGGAGATAGAAAGGGAGAGATAAGGAGATAGTTGAGGAGAGAGATATGGAGATAGAAAAGGAGATATATATTTGGAAGCTTATCATCGGCCGTCTAACCTCATAAAAATTGTGGGAAAAACTAACGTTAAACAGAAAGAAGCAGCAGCCTGAAAAGGAATCATGTTCTTCATCAGATCTACCTCAAACAAAAGTTACGTGATATACATACAAAGTAAGAAAAATACTTTGAACAACTACCCTGCTAAGTTCAGAACAATACTGAGAACTACAAAAAGGCACACAGAGGAATTCAATGACATGCAAAATTAAATAGTGATTCATGCAACTCGATGGAAGGAGAATAGAACATAAGAAAATAAGGAAGCTACAAGAGGCCGTGAGACCTACACGAGGTAGTTCCTGTTACTTAACACTACCTACATCCACCTTTCATCCCCATCCATTAATTTATCTAGCCTCCTTTTAAAGCTCTCTAATGACTCCGCACTAACTACCTGTCTACGGAGCCGATTCCAATCATTCACCACCCTATTTGTGAACCAGTTTTTCCCTATTTCTTTTTTAAATCTACGCTTTTCCAGCTTGAATCCGTTACTTCTTGTTCTACCCTGGTTAATAGCCGTATCTCTCCTCTCTTCCCCATCCATGAATTTATCCAGACTCCTTTTAAAGATCCCTATTGACTGCGCACTGACCACCTGACGACTGAGTCCATTCCAATCACTCACCGCCCTAGAAAAGAAACCGAATACCGTACACTGCCGTCACCTTGTGTTGCCTCACCTCCTCACCAAGCCGTGGTCGAAGCAGTCTCCCATGTAGTGAAGATGGTCGTCCACCTCGGCATTCCTCACCCTGGCACTCAACAAGGCTGACTCATTGCAGTACTTCAGCAGTACATCTCTGTAGTCTCTCTCATCAGGATTGGTCTTCACTGCATACAGAATTCCAGCTATTACTGTAAGGACAAACTGATTCTTGAGTCTGAACCTTGGATCAATGGTGTACATGATATGGAACATTATGGGCACTACTATATACCAGGAACATTATGGGCACTACTATATACCAGGAACATTTACTATATACCAGGAACATTATGGGCACTACTATATACCAGGAACATTATGGGCACTACTATATACCAGGAACATTATGGGCACTACTATATACCAGGAACATTATGGACACTACTATATACCAGGAACATTATGGGCACTACTATATACCAGGAACATTATGGGCACTACTATAATTATACCAGGAAAAATTATGGACCCCTACTATATACCAGGAACATTATGGGCACTACTATATACCAGGAACATTATGGGCACTACTATATACCAGGAACATTATGGGCACTACTATATACCAGGAACATTATGGGCACTACTATATACCAGGAACATTATGGGCACTACTATATACCAGGAACATTATGGGCACTACTATAATTATACCAGGAACATTATGGACACTACTATATACCAGGAACATTATGGGCACTACTATATACCAGGAACATTATGGGCACTACTATATACCAGGAACATTATGGGCACTACTATATACCAGGAACATTATGGGCACTACTATATACCAGGAACATTATGGGCACTACTATATACCAGGAACATTATGGGCACTACTATATACCAGGAACATTATGGGCACTACTATATACCAGGAACATTATGGGCACTACTATATACCAGGAACATTATGGGCACTACTATAATTATACCAGGAACATTATGGGCACTACTATATACCAGGAACATTATGGGCACTACTATAATTATACCAGGAACATTATGGGCACTACTATATACCAGAACATTATGGGCACTACTATATACCAGGAACATTATGGGCACTACTATAATTATACCAGGAACATTATGGACACTACTATATACCAGGAACATTATGGCACTACTATATACCAGGAACATTATGGGCACTACTATATACCAGGAACATTATGGGCACTACTATAATTATACCAGGAACATTATGGACACTACTATATACCAGGAACATTATGGGCACTACTATAATTATACCAGGAACATTATGGACACTACTATATACCAGGAACATTATGGGCACTACTATATACCAGGAACATTATGGGCACTACTATATACCAGAACAAACTAAATGCTGCTAATCAATGTTTCCAAAAGACAATTTCTATAAGATCTTGCTAATACATAACTCATTTTTATTTTTTTATTTTTTATATCTTTTATTTATGGAATGTATTGGTCCGATGAGTCAAGACTTATACGGACCTCTAGCCAGAAAGAAAACTTATCACATTTGTACTTCAACTTATCCTATGTGTGCTTATCAACAATGCTGAATCCACATTATATGAATCTTCCTCTGTTCTCTACTCTATGTTGCCATACTTGTTACTCTCATGTCAACATCCTGAGGGGCCTTCCTCACAAAGTATTCTGTAACCATGTCTTTGCATAAGCAACTACAAGATCGTACAAGTAGGTGGCCTTTGCAGTGACTAATATAACACAAGCATTAACCCTTTCACACCCAGATATTTCCTTTGCTATATATAAAATAATCTGTTCTTAGCCTTAAAATTACGAAAACTACCTTAATATACCAAATTAACTAGTGGACAAGGATACTAATCAGGTCATATCTATTGAAATATTGCTTATACTAATTAAAATCTTCTAATAGTAGTCAAATTACAATGGAAAATACGTTCTGGTACTCAGGGGTTAAGATGGGAACGTACTGGAGACATATGCAGTTGCTTTCAATGGACGATTCCTGGATTCTACAGCTGTTTCCAAGACCACTTCCTTGTAGTCATACACCACACTCTTCCAATAGTCACCTGGGGACAAATGATGAAGACAAACGGTGACCCTGAGAGTGCATAGATAACGAGACAAGTTTGTCACAGCCTGGAGGTCACAACTTGAAGGTCATTCCGCTACACTGCTGTGACAAAAATGAAACACTTAAACCATGAAAATCTTATAACAGAAAATCAAATTAGTGTGCAATAGTCTATTCCTCATTGATAATAAAACTAACATTGATAGCCTATCTGTTTTAACCTCCTATGTTGCACTGATTCTAGGAGACTGAGGCCACAAATAAAGCCAGTTCCTCACAGGGAGGGCAAACTCCAACATTAGAATTAAGTCTAATGTAAGTAAAGCCATCATGAATGAATCATTGAATTGAATGATTGAATGAATTGAACTCATTGAAGATGAGTGACAAGGTGGAAAGTTAGAAACCAACAGACCTAGAAAAAGCAGGTCCATCTGTTCTTTATTAAACCCAAACCATTCCTGAACCATAGCTTTGAATACCTCGTTCCCTGCCATCCCACTACTGCCACCAAATGTAGGTACGTATGAATGTGTGCTTGTATGAGAGAGAGAGCACCTGCCACTCTTAATAACTCTTGTAAGTTATGAATGTATATGATGATTGACAAACTCATTATCAATACTTACCCCATTTTTCCAGCCTGCCGCCTCTTAACGCTGGGGAAGCCTCAATTTCCATGGTTTTTTGGTGACAATGGCCGTCAACCCCCGCCGCGCTGCCTCCATTGTCCACTATATCAACCTGAGACCTATTCAAGAACAAGTCATAAGGTTACCAACAAGCCGCTAATTCACGTGAGTAATGTAACTATAGTCGCCGCACGTGAAGTTCGTGAAAATGGGCCCCTCACTCCCCCCTTTCGAACATACGGGATTGGCTGAGGTGTTGGGTGTTGGGGCTTTAGGGCGGAACTTGGAGCAAGGCATTCTCACCCAACACCCAACACCTCAGCCAATCCCGTGCGTTCGGAAGGGGGGAGTGAAGGGGCCCCATTTTCACCAAGTTATTGTGCGGCGACTATAGGCATGAGTTTCTACGACATGATCTAGTGGAAAAAGACCACCGAAGAAAAAAAAGTTCGGAAGTTTTGAAATGTATTAGTAGATTTATATTTTTTAGTTCACAACCAGTGCTAATCCAACTTATAACCAACGTTTATCCAACCCCTAAAACTAGTACTTATCGGTCTTATCCCACCCACAATTAACACTTATCTAACCAACAACTAGCACTTAGCCATCCCTAACTAGCACTTATCCACACAATAACTAACTAGCACTGATCTAATCCACAACTAGCACTTATCCAGCCCTTAACTACCTAGCACTTATCCAAACCCTGACTAACTGGCATTTATCTAACTCCTAACTACACTTACACTAACTACACAATGTTTATCCAACCCCTACCTAATTAGCACTTATCCATCCCTAACTAACTGGCACTTATCTAATCCCTAACTAACTGGCACTTATCTAATCCCTAACTAACTGGCACTTATCTAATCCCTAACTAACTGGCACTTAACTAATCCCTAACTAACGGGCACTTATCTAATTCCTAACTAACTGGCACTTATCTAATCCCTAACTAACTGGCACTTATCTAAACCCTAACTAACTGGCACTTATCTAATCCCTAACTAACTGGCACTTATCTAATCCCTAGCTAACTGGCACTTATCTAAACCCTAACTAACTGGCACTTATCTAAACCCTAACTAACTGGCACTTATCTAATCCCTAACTAACTGGCACTTATCTAACCCCTAACTAACTGGCACTTATCTAATCCCTAGCTAACTGGCACTTATCTAATCCCTAACTAACTGGCACTTATCTAATCCCTAACTAACTGGCACTTATCTAATCCCTAACTAACTGGCACTTATCTAATCTCTAACTAACTGGCACTTATCTAATCCCTAACTAACTGGCACTTATCTAATCCCTAACTAACTGGCACTTATCTAATCCCTAGCTAACTGGCACTTATCTAACCCCTAGCTAACTGGCACTTATCTAACCCCTAGCTAACTGGCACTTATCTAAACCCTAACTAACTGGCACTTATCTAACCTCAAACGGTATTATTCTAGTGTTTGCCCATACTCCCTCTCTCCCCCAAAACAAGCTTGGGGACCTGGGGGAATGCGGGATATTTAGTTGGGGTACAAAATATGCGTCGCAACCACATAGTTTTTGAGTTAGGGATATATATAAATTCCCTAGATCTACCGGTAGGGAAAATGGATTGGATTTCTTCAGAGTCCGCTACCTAGCTAACACAATGTTATATTAAATTTGGTTAGATTAAGTAAGTTAGGTTATATTACCAGGGGGTCAAGTGGAAACACACAAACCCCGCATTCCCACAGGTTCCCAAGCTTGTTTGGGGGAAGGGGGAGAGTATGGGGAAACGCTAGAAATTTACCCCTCAAACTAACTGGCACTTACCTAATCTCTAACTAATTGGCATTTATCCAACCCAACTAACTAGCACTCAAAGCCACTCATTCAACCCAACTAACTAGTACTCAAAGCCACTCATTCAACCCAACTAACTAGTACTCAAAGCCACTCATCCAACCCAGCTAACTAGCACTCAGTCACTCATCCAACCCAACTAACTAGCACTCAAACACTCATCCAACCCAACTAACTAGCACTCAAAGCCACTCATCCAACCCAACTAACTAGTACTCAAAGCCACTCATCCAACCCAACTAACTAGTACTCAAAGCCACTCATCCAACCCAACTAACTAGCACTCAAAGCCACCCATCCAACCCAACTAATTAGTACCGTAGATAACACTAAAGTCGCCAGGACAAAGTGTTCATCCAACCCAACTAACTAGCACTCAAAGCCACTCATCCAACCCAACTAATTAGTACCGTGGATAACACTAAAGTCGCCAGGACAGTGTTCATCCAACCCAACTAACTAGTAGGTAGGTAGGTAGCACTTCTCCATACCATAACTAGCACTTATCCCAACTACACTTAACTGGCACTTATCCAACCACCGACAATCACTTACCCAATCCACAACTAGCACTTATCCAGTCCAAATAGCGTCCAAATAGGTCAAAAATAGCGTTTATCAGCCCACAGCCCCGTGTTTACAGCCTGCCAGCCGTGCCTCAGTGCCCCGCCAAGATGGTCCTCCCGATGTAAACAAACAGGCTCCCCGGCTGCACGCCTCCCTCTCGTTACTCATTTGGTCGTTCGTCGTGTTCCAGGCAGTATTATTAACCATGGCGAACCCCAACGATAAAAGGAGGCAGCTCGATGATGAGATGTCCAGGTGAGTGGGGGTGGGAGGTGGAGTAGAGGCGGTGAGGGTTTTGTCAGGCAAACGTCAAGCTTATGGTAAAATTTCGGTAGTGGGCATTCACCGATTTTGAGGCCGAAACTTTGTTGTCCTGAATATTTTTGATGAGTATAGAAATAATATGGGTATTATTCTAGTGTTTGTGTTAGGTGGTTATAATGGACGAGAGTTTCGCGGTCGTTTTCAGAGACGACTATTTTTTCTTGGGCTACAATAGGTGCTTGTTCTAATGGAGATAGTTTTATTTTGCGCAAGCTCATAAACCCCCCCCCCAAAAAAAACTAATTTTATGGTACCGTTTCCATTAAAAACACTGAATCTGGGTCTTTTAGGTTTTAATGTAACATATAAGGTTAGGTTAGGTATACTTTGTGGTTAAGGTTAGGTTAGGTTTCATTAAAACCTATAAGGTTAGGTTAGGTTAGGTTTCATATTTTGTTTTCAATTTTTTTTTTTTAATGGGTTTGCGCAAAATAAAACTATCTCCATTAGAACAAGCACCTATTGTAGGCCAAGAAAAAATAGTCGGTGTCTCTGAAAACGACCGCGAAACTCTCGTCCATTATTACCATTTAAACTTATAAGGTTAGGCTAGGTATACTTTGTGGTTAAGGTTAGGTTAGGTTTCATTAAAACCTATAAGTTTAGGTTTGGTTTCATTAAAGCCTATAAGACCCTGACAAATTTTTCCAGGCCAAATTTTAGTGCTTTTTCTGATGGAGATTTTTTTTTTTTTTTTTTTTTTTATATATATATATATATAATATATATTAATATATATTTATTAATATAAACTATGGTTTTGCGCAAAATAAAAATATCTCCATTAGAAAAAGCACCTATTTTAGGCCAGGAAAAACTAGTCAGTGTCTCTGAAAAAGACCGCGAAACTCTCGTCCATTATTACCGGTTAGGTTAGGGTAGGTTTGATTTGGTTAGGTTAGGTTAGATTAGATTTGGTTAGGTTAGGTTAGATTAGGTTTGGTTAGGTTAGATTGGGTTAGGTTAAATTTGGTTAGGTTACGTTATTGGTGGGTCAAGGCCCCCGCTAGGTTAGGTTAAATTTGGCTAGGTTAGGTTAATTTTGGTTAGGCAAATTTCTATAGATATAAGGAAATTACCCTAGATCTAGGGAATTTTACCCCCCCTACACAACTCAAAAATTACGTGTTTCCGACGCATCATTTGTTCCCCACCTGAAAACCCCACATTCCCACAGGCCCCCAAACTTGTTTGGGGGAAGTGGGAGAGTATGGGCAAACACTAGAAATTAACCATAATCTGGGTATTATTCCAGATGAACACCGAATTCACTTTGGTGGACAAAACTACCTAGTTTTATCTGGCAAGTTTTGATGTGTTTTGAATTAATTTGCTAACTATTTCTGTCGTAAAACACTTTTTTTTTTTTTTTTTTTTTTTTTTTTTTTTTTTTTTGTTAGGTCAAGGTTAGGTTAGGTTAAAAAAAAAATTCTTGTCATTTTTGTTGCAAAAATAAAAATAAAGTTATTTGCGACAGAAACGGTTAGCAGATTATTTCGAAACACATCAAGACTTACCAGAAAAAAATAGTTTCTTCCACCAAAGAAAGTTCAGTGTTCATCCGGAAATTTACCGTATTATTCCAGATGAACACTAAATTCACTTTGGTGGACGAAACAATTTTTTCTGGAGTGTTTTGAATTCATCTGCTAACCGTTTCTGTCGCAAATATTATTATTTTTTATTTTTTGTTAGGTAAAAGGTAGGTATAGTTAGGTTAGGTTAGGTTTAGGTATGTTATGCTAGCTAAAGGTTAGGTTAGGTATAGGTTCGGTTAGGTTCAATTTTTTTTTTTTGTAATTTTGTTGCAAATCACTAAAAAAAAGAAGTGATTTGTGACAGAAATGGTTAGCCAAAGGGATTTAGGTATTCGAAGCACATCCAAACTTACCAGAAAAAAATAGTTTTGTCCACCAAAGGAAGTTCGGTGTTCATCTGGAAATGTACCCATGTATTTATTTACTATGATTGCATGAGTATTTGACCCTTTATTTATTCTATTATTTTTTTTACATTTATCATATTCTTTCTATGCCCACTACCTATCTTTTGGATTCAGCCATGCCATGCTCAACACTTAGATCTGCTACATGTTTTCCACTTTTTTGCCTGGAAATTATTCTATCAAAATTGTTCTTTATTCTATGGTACATAACTACCTTTCTCACCTTACTTTGCTAAGGAACTACCGGCCATTAAACTTAACCAGCATTGGAGTGAAAGTCAAGCAGGAGATACTAAGAGATGCCATGCTTCACGATGGGGGCGGCGGTGGCAGAGTGATCAGAGCCTGCAAGGGACGTACTCTATGTTCTCAGTTGATCCCCGAGGTATTATGCCAAAAATATTTTCTGCAATCATTGAGTGGCCTAAAAAAAACCCACATGCTGCACAATAACTCTTCCTTCGACAGCGAGTGCATCGGAGGACACAGGGGGGCAGCATGAGCCTACATCTTTCTTCATACTGTACCTTACTTTGCTATCTGCAGGTTTGAGGCCGAGATATCTGGACCTCCGGACCTCGCGGGCGTGCCTCCCTTGCAGCCGCCCCCACCACCACCCCGGACTGTGATTGGATCAAATACCTTCACAAAGGTGGTCGCACACACACACACACACACACACACACACACACACACACACACACACACACACACACACACACACACACACACACACACACACACATGCACATGCATACACATTCCAACAAAAAAAAAATTCCAGATCTGTATCAAATGTGATTCCTTGAATATTATGTATACTTAATGTCTGTATTAACTGACTATAATCGGGTGTATTTTTAAGTAAGAATGTGATAGAATTTAGGGATTGTATCGTAATTCATAATGTAATTGCAATTATTGGCAAATCTTAAGATTTATGAGGAAATATTGATTTTAGAATGTTTTTTCATATTTTTAACATTAAAGAAAGTTATGTTTTCCTGTGTCTTGCTTCATGTTACATTTGGATGCACCAAACAGCCGCACCTAACTGTGTGTTTCTCATGTTCAGATTCAGCAACAGTTGAAGCAGAAGCACATTGAGCCCCCAGGCACGGGCCCCCACAGCCCCCACACGGGCCCCGGATTACTTGCCCTGCCTGGGCCCCCAGGCCCTCCTGGCCCCCAAGGGCCCCCAGTACCATCTGGTCCCCCAGGTCCACCGGGCGGTCCCTCAGGTCCCCCAGGTCCACCAGGACCATCAGGACAATCAGGTCTACTAGGTCTTCCAGGACCCCCAGGGCCTCCAAGACCTCCAGGGCCCCCAGGGCCTCCAAGACCTCCAGGACCCCCAGGGCCTCCAAGACTTCCAGGACCCCCAGGGCTTCCAGGACCCCCAGGGCCTCCAGGACCCCCAGGGCCCCCAGGGCCTCCAAGACTTCCAGGACCCCCAGGGCCTCCAGGACCCCCAGGGCCCCCAGGGCCTCCAAGACTTCCAGGACCCCCAGGGCCCCCAGGGCCCCCAGGGCCCCCAGGGCCTCCAGGAACTTCAAATGGCAGTAACAGTATTAGTATGCCACCCCTGCCTCCTCCCCCACCACCTCCTGGGGGCTTCATGGGGCCTGATGTGGTTCCGGGGCAAGGTCCGGGCCCCTGTAATGTGCCACAGCAACAGCACCACCAGCAACAGCACCAGCAGCCACAGCATCATCAACAACAGCAGCATCAGCAACAGCATCAGCAGCAACAACAGCATCAGCATCAGCAGCAACATCAGCACCAGCACCAGCAGCAGCCCAGGCTTCCCCCTCCACCACCGCCAGGCTTCATTCCTCCTCAGCTGAGCCGCCAGCACATGCCTCCCAGTGAGTCATGACACTGTCCCTGACACAAGTGTATAGAGTCAGGTGTACAGGTGTTTATCATGTTGGGTTTAGTAGGCTGTATATTAATCAAGTGTTTGCACTGTATTTCCACTATGAGTATTGTAATCATTGATTAATTGCAAACATGGAATTATTGGGAATCATGACATGAATTAAGAATATTGTCATGCATGATTAATGACAAAGTTACTTCAGTGTCTGTCATTATTGACCTGTATGCTTAATGACGAGGAATTGTGTTGTGTAAAGTGTAGTTGTGTGTGTGTGTGTGTGTGTGTGTGTGTATGTGTGTATGACAGGTGCCCAGCAGTGTCTGATGTATACAGTGTGTGTGTGTGTGTGTGTGTCTAATGGAGGAACTCTTCCAGACATGATGGAGGACGCCTCTCAGATGGGCCCCATGATGGGTGGTGGCCCGCCAGGCTTCATGAGACCTCCAGGACCACCCAGACACATGGGACCACCAGGACCCCCCAGACACCCAGGCATGCCTGGACCACCGAGGCACCCAGGCCCACCCAGGCATATGGGGCCTCCTGGCCCACCAGGATTTGGTGGCCCCAGCATGGCCCCCCCGGACCACCCCAACATGGTCCTGGCCGAGACCACCAGGGAATGCCAGGACCCCCAGGCCCACTACGGCATGGCTCCCCTGGCATGGGACCTCAGGGGCCTCCCATGCATGGCCCTCCTACAGGCCCTGGGTCATCACCACAGAATTATGGTCCTTCAGGCCCCAATCAGATGCCTAACAACCCACCTGGCTCTCTGCTGGGACGGCCAGGTGGCCTCATGCCTCCAGGGATGGGTCCCTTTAGAGGCGGCCACCCACCACCTCCCCCGCCTCCTCCTGGCGTGCTGCAGGCCCAGCAGCACCAGCAGGGCATGAACATGCCCAGACCACCTTTTGTGCCTCCCATGATTTCCAAACCACCAGCCATCATCAGGTGCGGTCTTGCCACCAATATATCTGTATTACTCAAAACTCATCCATAATGGTATCATACACTCATGTTCTCATTCAAATGTCTTTTTTTTGGTATCAAATTATGATCATGACATTTTGCAGTTTTCAGGCATTTACTAAATAGAGATCCACTCTTGAATTCTTAATGATGATCTCCGTTGACAGAATCTTTGCCTTGCAGCTCGGCTCCCAAGCTGTACTCGTCACAGGCGGTGAAGAAGGAGGCCAAGACCGCTGAGTCCACGGCTCCTGTGGTCGGGGTGAGTGTGCTGCCGCCCACCGTGAAGCCTTCCGACTCGGCCCAGGAGCCTAAGAAGAAGAAGATGAAGCCGGACGTTCATAGCACGCAGGCACAACAGGCGGCGGCATTCCTTCACTCCCTGACTCATGCTCAGGAGATGGCAGAGAAGGTATCTACTGTATTTGAAACTTAGTAATATAAGTATAATGTGAAGTCCTTTCATAAAATCATGAAGAAGTGGATGTGATTTTACTACATAAAAAAGGGTGAAAAGAGTAGTTTTACACACTGCTTAGAAATATTTTCCTCCCCAAGGTGCGAGCCAGTACCATAACAACATTGGCCAAACCAGAGGGTGGGCCGAACCCCCCTCCCCCAAACGAAGAGAAGAAGAAGGAAGGAAAGTCCCGCAACAAGAAGAACCTGAGGTGTGCCGGCGGCCAGATCTGGGAAGACAGTTCTCTGGGTGAATGGGAGCACGGTGAGTGTGTGTGTGGGAGAGGGAAGTGTTAACCACGTGTAGGTCTCACTGCCTCTTGTAGCTTCCTTATTTTCTTATGTTCTTATGTGTTGAGCTTTGTGCATACCTGGTGGGGAGGGCATGCATCTGCCTCATCATGCCAGGCTTAGAGAGGCAAGATAAGATGGTTTTTATGTCATTTATTGTTCATTGATTTTGATCCTACAATGCTTTAAATCATCAGCTTTCACTGTGTATAGGAATGTAAAGCCAGTTACATGCAGCATAATCTCCATTCTGCAGATGACTTCCGGATATTCTGTGGTGACCTCGGCAATGACGTCACGGATGAGTTGCTGATCCGCTACTTCAACCACTATGCGTCCTTCGTCAAGGCCAAGGTGGTGAGGGACAAGCGCACCAACAAGAGCAAAGGCTACGGCTTCATCAGCTTCTCAGACCCCCAGGACTACATCCGCGCCATGAAGGAGATGAATGGTGAGTACATGCACACCTGTTCTCTCTACTGCCACGGGGAAAGAGTTTATTGATTTGACGTGCTTAAAGAACGGGAGGAGCTTTGGGTACATAACTGGTTAGTCACATATTTTTTTAATATTTTATAGGTCTTCCCAGATTAATCAGTAGGGTGCCAATAAAAATCAAAAGTTTGAATTTTTCTTCCTACTTTGGTGTAATGGTGCATCTATGCAAGAAACCATCGTATGCAAAGTTTGACCTCAATCGGTTGATATTTAGGGGTGGCGGATTACAACTTTGTTATTTACCCTTATGCACTGGCCTATTAAGGAGGGGATGTCATCTCTTGAAAGCGGACAAGCCGGACATCCCTTCCCCAGCAGGGCTGCTGGTCCCCCTCTTGGTGAGTATTAGCCCCTCGGTGGGGGGGGGGGTATCATGGGGAGCCACCCCACTCATTGTGGTCGGCTTGGCCGAGGAAGGGAAGCCTTCGAGGTTCCGGGCTGTTGATGGCGATGGGCCTCCACAACTTGGAGGAGGAACTGGCGCTGTTCCTCGTCTTTGGTCAGCCGGAGGTTGAAGGACTAGATGAGCGCCACTCCTCGGTCGGCTGTGTCGTTGACGACGCGAAGTCCCTCGATTCGGCGGCAGGCCTCGACGTACGATTCCTCTTCCTGCCACTTCCGAGGGTTGGGGGACAGGAAGTCGGTCTTGATATCAAGAGCTTCGAAGAGGCGGAGGGAATTTTTTGTGGCGAAGGAGGGCAGTGTTGCCGCAGGAACTTGTGATGATGGGAGGTTTATTCGCTTGGCGGGTTCCTCGGCTCCTTCATCGTAGAGAATGGCCTGTACAATTGCTTATTTGTCGGAGACAGGGAGACGTGAGTCGAACAGTGACAGGCCAATGAGATCTTCGCTCAAGTACCAGAAATGGCGGCTCAGAGTGGTGAAGCAGGCCTTCCGAATACTTTCGTCGTGGTACTGAAGGATGTCCTTAGATCGTTGGCGGGAGCGAAGGATGGAACCGTCGATTCGAACCATCGCAGGACGTAGATCTCTGTTGCGAACGATGAGAACTGCTGGAGGGCTGACATTTCTCGAGGTGTGACGACTCCAGTCAGCTGCTCCCGAAACAAGATCATCTTCAGAGCGTAAATGATACGCGCCATCCAACGCGCTCGATGAAGCGCTCCGGGGCTACGGATCGAGGTCTTCGGAAGAGCGCCGCCGAGGAAAAGGATGCTCAGCTCAGCGAGTTCCTTATAGTCGTCACGGGGCTGCTTTGTCTGAAGCAGACGTTTCAAACCTTGAATGAGATCGTCCCTCTTGGAGACCAGAGTCTCCGGCAGATCTTCGTTGGTGGGAGGGTTTATTGCCGACTGGTTGATGTAAGACCAGTAGTCCTTGAAGCGAGAGAATATGGTGATCTCAGGACCAGAAGATGACCCCAAACACGTAGAAAAGGCCTTCTCAAGTACAAGTTCGTGGACGTGATGACGGCAAGCAAGTGAAACGAGGGGTCGGCCGAACTTCTGTTGCAAGATGGTGCATGCACCATTGATGGCTCCAGTGTTGGCACTGGTTGTGTCGAAGCACATCGCCACGACTCGTTCCTGGACCCCCCAGTCTTCTAGAGCCTCGAACACAGCTGTAGCGGCGGCATCACCAGTTCCGGAGTGCAGTTTCGGGACTCCTAGGAGCTTCTCCACTCCTTCTCCTGTGACGAGGATGGCGAGTCTTTCGGCACGAGTGCCATCGTCCTGAGGAAGGATCTTCCCGTCCCAATGAACGGTAAGAGGACTGAAAGTCTCTTTGATGTCCTTCGCCAAAGTGGACCTGTACTTTGCTCTTGCCTGTCGAATGGACTCGGGATTCAGCACAAGCTCTTGTGGATCGTGGCCCAAGCTACTTGCCATAGCCGCCACAATTCGAAGGGCTTGGGGGCTACTGACCCCAGTTCTGTCAAGGGCTCCGACGAGATCAGGGGATAGGACGGACTTCGTGCCCCGTGTCCTCAATCGCTTTGGTGGAGAAGCGACCCCGGCGTCGGAAGAAGAAGTCGATGTGTCGGCAGCGTTGGCTGGACTTGATGACTCAGACGATGACGACTCCAGCTCCACAATCTCTTCTCCTTTTGGCGTCTGTTGACGACTACGTGAGAGAGAGCTTTCACGTCGGCAAACCGATTCTTTCAGCTTCTTGTCCAGACCGGCCATCGAACCCCGCCTCCCCTTCTCCCGCTGGGCAAGAAGGAATTCCTCGTCTTCAGGAATGGTCATCAGAGTGAGGGCGTCGGAGTGGGCGATGTCCAAAAGGTCTGGGAGACTTTCTTGGAAGGTCTTCTGTTTTTCGGCAGGCGTACTCCAGAGTTATTCTTGCTTTTGCTCAGGATCTTCCACTCATCGAAAAGTCCAGTAATCTTCCTCCTCACGCTAGTTTCTGCAATGGTGGGGATCCTAGCTCGTGTCCAGAAGTCGAGGACCTCCTTTGCAGCCTCAGCTGCACTCTGCTGCACCGTCTTCTTCTCTTCCTTGTGTGCGTAGAAAAATCGTCGTAAAACGTCTCCACGGCTGGGAAGTTTTGCTCCTGTGATAGTAGGAACACTATGGCCAAGAAGCCAAACTTCAGTTTGCTTTCTCGTGGTCATGACCTGAGGGCGAAAAGAGGAAATGTTCAAGATCGATCCGCCACCTCTAAATATCAACCGATTAGCCTGAAACTTTGCACACGACAGTTTCTAAGTACAAGGCAGAATACCACAAAAGTACGTGAAAAAATATTGACTTTGAAAAATTACCCCTATGCGCTATTGGCACCCTATTAATCAGATTATTTTTATATATCTGATAGGGACTCGTCTCTACCTCGTTCCCATGTTTGTATCCCCCGCTACGGGTGTAGCCTATAGGTGTATCCGTGGGTCCTTACGGTTAGAGGGGGAAGGACAGAAATACTATAGATATCCTGTAAGTTGTTAGGCCAAGCAGGACAGAGGAAGGCAGTACAGTGGGCTATGGCCACAGTGTGAAAAGAGACATTCCTAAAATGTCTCCCTCGATGGGATCTTCAACCACAGACTTGTCAGTTGTGAGCTGAGCACATGAACCATTACAGGGTTACAGAGGACTGCCACAGACGGTCCTCTGATCTTGATGTCTCATAGAATTACCTTCAGATTTTTACTTGTGTATGGCTTACCCTCTGAAATTCTTCACTTTTATACATCATCTTTTGCATTTCGTAAACAATCACATTTTATTTTCTTCACTTTCCCTTTGAACAATGATTTGAGGAGCTCTTATGATGTTTCTTAATTTATTGGAAGGTATTTGAATTCAGTTAAGCCGTTATTTACGTTGTCATGATATCTGTCGTGTGGAAAGTTACCCGGTGATTGTCCCCGTGGCGTCACAACTTTACGCGTGACGTCATCACTTCCGCCACGCCACGTAAAACATTTAAAAAACCACTATTTTATTACTGCTTCAAACATGGATCTGATTCGCTTTTTAAAATCGGCATTTCACATAATGATTTTTTAATATTTTTCCCCCGATATTTAATGTGCTATTAAAAAAGTTGATAAAAATGTGAAGAAATATACCCTCTGTGGCAACCCCTTTTTACCCAGTTAATTTTTTTCATTCTCACCAATTTTAGGTTTGTGAGGTTCTTCGAGTTTTTCTGATTTACTTTTAATATTTCCATATGAATAATGTACGTCATGAAGGGTGTTATTAGGCTATTTATACAAAGGCTGGCTAGTCATGTTCTGTCAAGTCAACACTATTTTTCCGCCAAAAAATTAAATCTCCTTTAATCTCGGGTTTGAGGCAATATCTCCGTTAGATGATTAAACCAATATGTTTGTAGTATTTGTTCCATATGTTATCATGCGTGTTTCACAGTCTAAAGTTCAGGTTTGGATTAACCATAAAGTTGTTGTTTTTCATTTTCATTTATTTTTTATGGAGCCTCTAAGCTTTGATTTATGTGACTAACAGTGTGAAGGTTTTTATATTTCTTGATTTATTGTAGATTTTCTGTGACAACAAAAAGTGAATGACAATGGTGACGTGAAAGGGTTGAGTGAATATTAAGTTCATGCATATTTCTTCAGAGTCTCGTAATGGCATTTCTTTAGCGTGTTTTACTGTTTTTTATTTGATAATATTATAGAACAAACATTTACGAAGATTACAGTATATCATATATACTGATAAACCAGTCTATATGATAGTCCATAGACCACTATATCTCTTTGTCGGGCACCCCGCAGGCCGCTATGCAGCTTGTAATTTCAAAACATTGTTGCGTGAACAGTCCAGGTATACAGTGGTCTATGCCGTACCTTATGCAGTAATTAACCCCTTCAGTGGCTTCATGCCCAGAGCTTTCCTTGGCTATATAAAATCGTCTGTTGTTAGACAAAACTACGAAAAGTAACTGAATATACCAAATTAACTAGTGGACAAGGATACCAAACAGGTCATAGCTATAAAACATGGCATGAATTCATTAAAATTGTCTAATGGCACCCAAATTACAATGGAAATTACGTTCTGGGCCTCAAGGGGTTAAGTAATGTGGGTTTTGGATGACGTTATTTGTTTATCACGTCATCACCATCATCATCATCAGTGGTGGTGGTGGAGGAGGAGGAGGAGAGTAAAAATGATAATAATAATAATAACAAAGGCATATGGTCCCCTCCTAGGAATTGGAGTGGTGTCCATGGGGGGGGGGAGGCCTGACCTAGTAGGGGATTTATTATTACCCCCCCCCCACCCACCCACCAATAATCGTTATGATATGCCCTCCTGTTTTTCGTCTTTTAAATGGATGACCAGCTTGTGGCCTATCCTTGCATGCTGATCAGGCTTTGACCCAATAACAAGACAAGGGTGGTGGTGATGCAAGGGCTTTGTGTGCACCATGGTCGTTATTGCAGGCAGGCGTTCCGTTCCATTCCCAGCTGCCACCTGTTAGTCTGACTGTTCCCTTGACTGTCAACCCTCACTATAACAAACCAATGGGGGGGGAAGGGGGTGACATTATATCTGAAAGTTCGTTAAATCAGAGGGATCCAAACTTTCGAACATATCGCACAAACTTTGTTCATTATATGAGGTGAAAGTTCGCTATTTCCGACCATTTCCGTGTACTGTATAATGAACTTTGGTACATTAGATGAAAGTTTGTATACTTACGTGCATGCAGCCATCACAAATACTACACGCATGCAGGAAAATAAAAACAGTACGTGTGAGGCACGGGAGGCAGGTAACGTAGTGAGGCACGGGAGGCAGGTAACGTAGTGAGGCACGGGAGGCAGGTAACGTAGTGAGGCACGGGAGGCAGGTAACGTAGTGAGGCACAGGAGGCAGGTAACGTAGTGAGGGACAGGAGGCAGGTAACGTAGTGAGGCACAGGAGGCAGATAACGTAGTGAGGCACAGGAGGCAGGTAACGTAGTGAGGCACAGGAGGCAGGTAACGTAGTGAGGCATGGGAGGCAGGTAACGTAGTGAGGCACGGGAGGACGTGAGAGGAGGTGTTGACACTCGGGCAGACAAAGCCAGATCGGTCGGCACGCAGCCGCTCACCGCCCTATCGGCTTCGTTTTCACTACCGCCGCCGGCCAACCTGCGTGTACATGTTTGGCCGGCCCACCACTGAACCCAACCCTGCATCTACCACATGTATTCGGTAAATCCCCGCATATATTGGACTGGCAGAAAAAGTTTGTTTAAGCCGAAATGTATTATATATCAAGGTCCGTAAAAGTGAGGGTTTACTGTATGCATATGTGGCATCCAGTTTCCTTCAGAGCATTTCCTTCAGGGCTGTGGATTTGTTGCTAATAATCATATACGTTACACTGTGGTGCACCAGTGTTGATTCTCCAGACTGTTCAGTGTGCCCTACAGATCACTGCGGCTGTACTGGACACACCATCCCAGAGTGAATGCAAAGTACACTGGGAAAGCCACAAGCAGGGGGCAAGAGAGTTATTCACACGCTGTAATTCCGGATTGAACATGTGAACATAATTTTCAATGCGTCCTTGAGATTTGTAGCATTCTTAAGTAATGAGAAACATGGGCTGCTGAGTGGGCAGTGATGTGATGGGGTGAAGGAATGTTTAACGAAAGCCTGTTTATGTCAATTAATTAATCCCATTTCAAAAGTCAGGAGAGAATATAGTGAGAAAATACAGTGACCATTACACACCTACAGTAGCATCGGAAACTTATAGCTGGTATCATATTTTATTCTTTGCTCACAATTTTAGCTTACAAGGAGGATAATTCTCACAATATATATATATATATATATATATATATATATATATATATATATATATATATATATATATATATATATATATATATATATATATATATTATGATGACAATTTATTTCATTAGATAGTTGAACAATGATATCCTTAGTAAGTGAAGCAGTGGTTGAAGACTGTGTTGTTGTTAGCTGTGTCCATCAAGATGCCAGTGACCTGTAATGGTGCCGTGTTGGTGCCGCTTGGTGCCTCCTAGGCTGCTGTTCCTGTGTGTAAGTAGAGGGGGGATGATGTGAGGGCTGTAGTAAGTAGTGGTTGTCTGATAAGTAGTGGGGGTGTAGGGGGGGATGATGTGGGGGGGTCAGGGTGCTCATCTGCCCATGGGCCGCCATCCCCGGGACAGGAAGTGGTGCAGCAGCGGGCCGCCGCTCCGGAAGCTGGCCAGGTAGCGGTCGCCGCCTTCATTGACGTCGCCGCCGCCGCCGCCGCCGTTGTCCGAGGTGGTGAGAGTTGCCGTGAGCCACGGGTGCCGCATGTCCGTCCAGGGGTGGGTGGGGGAGGAGGCCGGCCAGGGGGGGATGGGGGAGCCCCCGGCACCCCATCCGTTGGAGGCAAACACTCCGCCGCGCTTATTCTTCGTCACGAATGGCCTTGTCTTGGTGAACAGCGGCCGAACCTCATCGTTGGCGTTGTCAGTTTCTTCCTCCGAGGCCGGGCTGAAGGCAGGACCCTGGATGGAAGCCTCGCCGCGCTTCCCCAGGGGAATCCAGGTGCCCGACGTGAAGATGGAGTGAAATCGGCGATACTGTGGCTTTGGCGGCGCCTCCCGTCGCTGTGTTGACACCAGGGCTGCAAACCTTGCCCCTCCTGCCCGCTCTGTTGGACAGATCATGTTCATGACAATATATCTATGAAAAGTCGTTCAGTTTCTTATGAAAATCTATGACAGTGGTTACTGGATCAGGCATTGAAAGTTGAAAGTAGGGCCTGTCTGATGAGCCGTCGGGGTGGAACACATTTTGCCTTGAGCAGTATGATATCTAACATATCATTTAGAGCAGAACAAAGTTTTTGCCATGCACAAAGAGTCTGTGTACTGAAATGCCACTAAGAAATGTGACATGTTATAAACGTGACTGCCAGGCATGACTTTTGTGACAATCACTTCACGTATCATGGTGCAAAAAGATAAATGGAACATGTACACATCTGTTGTCCTGGAATTGGCAGATTGTTTTATTTACTGTTACAGCTGCAGGAAGTGCCTGTCAGGAAGACCATCCGGGGCGTAACACTCGTGCCCATAATTGAAATGATGAACTCTTAGAATAAAATTGGAAGCGTATCATCGGCCGTCTAACCTCATCAGACATTACGGGAAAATCTGCCATTAAACAGAAAGATGATGATGATGATAGAGGTGCAGGAAATACAAAGCATTCCTCAGATAACCACGAAGCAGTGTCTTGTCTGAGCCTCTGAGCCTTATGGTCCCTTACCCCTCAGTGTTATAGGCGGCGAGAAGGAGCTCTTTGTATCAGGCTGTGGCAGGGAGGGGGGCAGCAGGGGTCGCCGCACCAGCCGCTGGGGGGGCGGGGGTGGCGGGGCGTCGTACCCCCCCGGGCCCCACCCACGACTCAGAAACACCCGCTTTGTGCGAGAGCTAGCGTCCTGGTCGTGTGGGTGTCCATGGCGGTGTGATTGCGGCGCCAGAGTCCCGGAGAAGGAAGGGCAGCCACAGGGTGTCCGGCTCCTCCCCTGTGGCCATGTGGGGAGTGACGGCCAGACAGGTGGTCAACAGGGCCAGGCTCGCCACCCACACCAGGGAGGCACCTCGTACCTGCGGGGTTAAAGGTCATTATGAGGGATTGGACAAGGTGAAAGCAAGCAAGCCAACAAGCAACAAAATTCATCCCTGGTTAAATGGAGAAGAGGAAGAGAAGAAGAACAAGAGGAAGGGAAGATCATCATACGTCTCAGACAGCCCCGAGCAAACGGTCACTACTACAACTTTTGACCTGTGACGGGCTGTGGTTCAGTAAGGGCCCTGTCAGTTAGTGACCACCATCGGGATTTATATACCAGGGGTCACTGCTGCAGGGGGCATTGAAGTGCACGGCGTCCTACTTGGAAAGTGCACTACCGCAGTGGATTGAAACGGAGCTGGGGCCTGATTGACTGCTGCCTCCCAAGAAAGCGCCAGGCAAGGCTGCCGCACCACCCTTGAACTTCCACACTGAGCCTACACCAACACTACATTAGACCTCATAACACACACAGATAGCCCCGAGTTAACGGTTACCACTACTACTCTCGACCTGTGACGGGCTGTGGTTCAGTAAGGGTCCTGACAGTTAGTGACCACCATCGGGATTTAAGGTACCAGGGGTCACTGCTGCAGGAGGCATTGAAGTGTACGGCGTCCTACATGGAAAGTACACAATCCGCAGTGGATTGAACAGAGCTGGGGCCTGATTGACTGCTGCCTCCCAAGAAAGCGCCAGGCAAGGCTGCCGCACCACCCTTGAACTTCCACACTGTGTTCACACCATTACAAAACACACATAACATGACCTATCTATCAAGCACTAAACCTACCCCCACAAACATAGTAGTAGTTAGCCCTAGATTACAGCTTTCAACTTTCCTCACAAATTCCATGCAGTTTTTCTATATTGCATGGTATCACTTCTTTTCCGGCCAGCTTAGGCTGGAGGGATGGGTGGGTGGGGAGGAGCCTTCTACTTCCTATCCTTTCTCTCTTATCATCTAGTTAGTGTAGTGTAGTTAAAGCAAACAGCCTTGTAAGGACCTATCGGTCTGTTGCTGTTTGTGTTTCCTTTGTATTCCTTTGTATTCCTGCAGTGTTAAAGGTCGTTATGAGAGATTAGAGGACCTGAAGAACGCAACAAACAAACAAACAAAATTTCACCCTGACTAAAGGAAAATGAAGGGAAACAAACACCAGGACACACACACACGCACACACACACGCACACGCACACACACACACACACACACACACACACACACACACACACACACACACACACACACACACGTTAAAGTAAAGAGATCTCATTTATCCGCAGCACTGTTCTGGGAGAGAGAGAGAGAGAGAGAGAGAGAGAGAGAGTTACTTATAGCACATTATCACGCAAGACAATACAACAGTTGTCATTTTGGGTCCACAGAATGGAAGTTGTGCAATGTACGTGGGTGGTGTGTGTGTGTGTGTGTGTGTGTGTGTTGTGTGTGTGTGTGTGTGTGTGTGTGTGTGTGTGTTGTGTGCAGAGCTGGGCACTAAATAGGCTACATTGAATGTATTTAAATACTAAATACTAAATAGTACATGGGAGAAATGTATTTAAATACTAAATACTAAATACATTTTACGAATGTATTTAAATATTAAATACATCAATTGTATTTAAATACATTTGTAAATACATTTTAAATATACACAAATTTGAACATGTCCGAAAAAAATGGATTTCCTTAGAAATTTCCTTCTCAGGCCTAAATTTCCTAAAAATAAGGAAATTTCCTTGGCAGTGGAAACCCTGGTTCACTGTAACATCAGGGTTGCCAGATAGCTGGGCGGGTTTATGGCAAAATTAACTGATAGAAAAGTATTTACATTTTTATATTGTGAGTATTTAAATACAATGTATTTAAATACTCATAAAAGTATTTAAATACTGTATTTAAATACATGACAACCAATGTATTTATAATTACATTTCTAAATACACAAATGTATTTAAATACGTATTTAAATACTGCCCAGCTCTGGCTGTGTGTGGGGAGGGGGGGGTGTTTGTGTGGTGTGTGTGTGTGGGGGGGAGGTGTGTGTGTGTAAGTATAGGTGTGGGTGTTGCATGACGAAATGTATTAACGCTCATGATACTCTGCGCGCGCACACACACACACACACACACACACACACACACACACACACACACACACACACACACACACACACACACACACACACACACACACACACACACACAGGAGACTCGGTCATTCACTGGAAGGGTGGAGGAAATGAGTACAGAGCTTGAAGCATAAAAGATAATAAAAAAGAAGTAGAGAAGTGGAGGGAGGGTGGAGGAGCGCTTATTGGTGGAGGAGTTTAGAGAGTCGAAATTATATATATAAAGAAATAGTGAGTTAGTTCAAGGAATCGAAACTATATATGTAAAGAAATAGTAAGTTAGTTCAAGGAATCGAAACTATATATGTAAAGAAATAGTAAGTTTGCTCAAGGAATCGAAACTATATATGTAAAGAAATAGTAAGTTAGTTCAAGGAATCGAAATTATATATATAAAGAAATAGTAAGTTTGTTTCATGAATCGAAATTATATATATACAGAAATAGTAAGTTTGCTCAAGGAATCGAAATTATATATATAAAGAAATAGTAAGTTTGTTTCATGAATCGAAATTATATATATAAAGAAATAGTAAGTTTGCTCAAGGAATCGAAACTATATATGTAAAGAAATAGTAAGTTAGTTCAAGGAATCGAAATTATATATATAAAGAAATAGTAAGTTTGCTCAAGGAATCGAAATTATATATATACAGAAATAGTAAGTTTGCTCAAGGAATCGAAATTATATATATAAAGAAATAGTAAGTTTGCTCAAGGAATCGAAATTATATATATAAAGAAATAGTAAGTTTGCTCAAGGAATCGAAATTATATATATAAAGAAATAGTAAGTTTGCTCAAGGAATCGAAATTATATATATAAAGAAATAGTAAGTTAGCTCAAGGAATCGAAACTATATATATACAGAAATAGTAAGTTTGCTCAAGGAATCGAAATTATATATAGGAAAAAAATAGTAAGTTAGTTTCAGGAATCGAAACTATCTATATAAAGAAATAGTAAGTTAGCTCAAGGAATCGAAATTATATATATAAAGAAATAGTAAGTTTGCTCAAGGAATCGAAATTATATATATAAAGAAATAGTAAGTTTGCTCAAGGAATCGAAATTATATATATACAGAAATAGTAAGTTTGCTCAAGGAATCGAAATTTTATATATAAAGAAATAGTAAGTTTGCTCAAGGAATCGAAACTATCTATATAAAGAAATAGTAAGTTTGCTCAAGGAATCGAAACTATATATATACAGAAATAGTAAGTTTGCTCAAGGAATCGAAACTATATATATACAGAAATAGTAAGTTTGCTCAAGGAATCGAAACTATATATATATAAAGAAATAGTAAGTTTGCTCAAGGAATCGAAACTATATATATATAAAGAAATAGTAAGTTAGCCCAAGGAATCGAAACTATTTATATACAGAAATAGTAAGTTAGCTCAAGGAATCGAAACTATATATATACAGAAATAGTAAGTTAGTTCAAGGAATCGAAACTATATATATACAGAAATAGTAAGTTAGTTCAAGGAATCGAAACTATATATAAAGAAATAGTAAGTTAGTTTAAGGAATCGAAACTATTTATATAAAGAAATAGTAAGTTTGCTCAAGAAATCGAAACTATATATATGAAAAAAATAGTAAGTTTTCTCAAGGAATCGAAATTGTATTAGTTTAATTAAGGAATCGAAATTTTATATATGGACAAAAACTAGTAAGGAAGGACATTGTAAACAGAGAGCGTACTATGTGACATTGCAAGACAAATCTGTTGGTTGACTAAGAATAAAGGTGATTTATAAGTACAGTTGAAGAAAAGAAAGCAGGAAATTGAACCAAACTACATATATAATGAACCATGAAAATAACTCCACCAGTAATAGAATCTTTAAAAATAAGACATTTCCTTAAAGACAGATAGAGGAACAAATTGAAGGAATGAATGGAAGAAAAAGCAAAGACTGAAGGGTGAAGCGATAGAGATAGATAGATACAGATTTACAAAGAGATATAAAGACAGAGATAGAACATAGATAGAGATAGATAGATAGAGATTTACAAAGAGATATAAAGACACAGAGATAGAACATAGATAGAGATAGATAGATAGAGATTTACAAAGAGATATAAAGACAGAGATAGAACATAGATAGAGATAGATAGATAGAGATTTACAAAGAGATAGAACATAGATAGAGATAGATAGATAGAGATTTACAAAGAGATATAAAGACAGAGATAGAACATAGATAGAGATAGATAGATAGAGATTTACAAAGAGATATAAAGACAGAG
>JACEEZ010000156.1:397065-399565 GCA_016584305.1 Chionoecetes opilio | reverse complement strand
ACTTTTTATGACAAATTTTTATGGCTTATTCTTTTCATAACTTTTTATACTTTTCATGACTATACTTATATCATGACTAAATCTTTTATATATTTTCATGACTTTTTTACTTATTATTTTTTACTTGCCATTACTTTTCTCACTACTTTTCTTATACTTTTTTTTTTTTTTTTTTCTTTCTTTTTTTTTTTATAACTTTTTCACATTTTCTTTATTAATTCAGCAGTAGGGAGCGTCGCACTTCTAGGTATTTCACTTCCAGTAATTTGAGATGCGAAGGTTTGATAACTAAATTTTCATTACAGTAATTTTGTGCTGGAATGATCTTGGCGGTACCTAATTATTTTTTCGCTTCTTGTAATTTGAGTCATAAGAAAATAGTTACATGTCTTCGCAATGATAGTATTTCATGTAACTCGCTGCTTTGTCGTTTATAATTATAGTGGTGAGTAATACAAATAAATATAGCTAATAAGTATAATTAATAAGTAATAAGAATAATTATTGGAGGCGAGAGTATAATAGTACGTCAAGGTGAAGTCATCATCATCATCATCATCATCATCATCCTTTTTTCTCTAGGTTCTCTTTATTTGGCAGTCTCTTAGTTAACCACGTGTAATTGCTATTATTATTATTGTTATTATTAATTATTGTTGTTATTGTTAAAAATTTGTATCTTTATTATTATTGTTAGTATCGTGTGGTCCAGGGGTTTGAATCCGACTTGGTACCGTTATATAATTTGTCTTGATTGATTAGAATTGTTATTATCATTATTATTAGTATTGTCATCCTCATCACCATCAACAAACATTTCGCACATAGGCAGACAGGTGGGTTGGCAGACAGGTGGGTAGGCAGACAGGTGGGTAGGCAGACAGGTGGGTAGGCAGACAGGTGGGTAGGCAGACAGGTGGGTTGGCAGACAGGTGGGTTGGCAGACAGGTGGGTTGGCAGACAGGTGGGTAGGCAGACAGGTGGGTAGGCAGACAGGTGGGTTGGCAGACAGGTGGGTAGGCAGACAGGTGGGTTGGCAGACAGGTGGGTAGGCAGACAGGTGGGTAGGCAGACAGGTGGGTAGGCAGACAGGTGGGTTGGCAGACAGGTGGGTAGGCAGACAGGTGGGTAGGCAGACAGGTGGGTAGGCAGACAGGTGGGTAGGCAGACAGGTGGGTTGGCAGACAGGTGGGTAGGCAGACAGGTGGGTTGGCAGACAGGTGGGTTGGCAGACAGGTGGTACAGCGAGGTGGAGAGGGAAGGTGTGTGTGTACTCCCCAGAGCCTCCGTTGGAAAGGTTCTTCACAAAACTTTAGGTCTGTGCTGTCAGGTTTGCCATAAGGAGAGTTAGCTGCTGCCTGTCTTCGTTATTGTACTCTGCTCCTGAACGCCCATTTGTTCTGCTTCTGTTGTTCTTGATATTTTCACTTGTATATATATTTTTTTTACTCTCTTATATTCTGTACAGATAATAGGAAATATTTCTTTTATTATATTTTTAATAATAGGATTCTAATATTTACGTCTCCTTTCTTATACACACACACAAAAAAAATGAAATGAATAAGTGTCAGTTGTAAACGTTTGAGAATTAAAAGATAGAAATGAAATCTAGATATAGATTATACAAGTGCTTGTGGGCCCTTCGGACCCATGTAATGATGTTTGTAGTAGTAGTATATATTAGACAACAATGTGAGTGCAAACTCCAATCGTGTTGTTGCTGGCGTTGGTCACTAGTCAAAGTGTCTCGGGGTAGCTCACGTTCCGTGTGATTCCACGGGGCGCCAACACTTCGACGGCATCAGCACAGCCAACCCTTGACAGGCTGACGTAGAGTTGGCCGTGCGTGGAGTATATTAGAATCTCGACCCCAAGCATACACACACACACACACACACACACGCACACACACGCACACACACACACGCACACGCACGCACACACACGCACGCACGCACGCACGCACGCACGCACGCACGCACGCACGCACGCACACACACATGCACACACACACACACACACACATGCACACACACACACATGCACACACACACACACACATGCACACACACACACTCACACACACACATACACACACACTCACACACTCACACACACACTCACACGCACACAAACGGACACACACGCGCAAACACACATGCACGCACGCGCGCACACACATAAACACACACACATGCATGTTTGCACACACACACACACACACACACACACACACACACACACACACACACACACACACACACACACACACACACACACACACACACCAAACGGTAAGTCCATGGGTCTACGGAGTAAGATGCGGCAAAACGTTACCGCAGAGTTTCTTCCTGTAATCTAATACTCTTAAAAGTGTTTTTAACCCAAAACCTCCCTTCAAAGTTATTCAATCGACATGGGAGCAAGCCGCTTACCACCTACGATTTATTTGCGATTTGTTGAGCCTACTCTCATCAAAATTGAATTTACAGCTTCG
>JACEEZ010000156.1:382065-392065 GCA_016584305.1 Chionoecetes opilio | reverse complement strand
GGTCACATTCTGGATCTAGGTATATACGATGAATTTAGATTTGTGTATAACCTATTACTAGGATGTCTGTAAGGAGGACAAATGCGAAAAATAATATAAAACAAGATTAACGAGAATAACAACGAGGAATAAAGAGTGGAAGAAAAAAACGAAGGAGGATAAAAGCGTGAAAAAAACAATAATAACAACAATAACAAGAGGAAAAAAAAAATTCTCTCTCTCTCTCTCTCTCCCCTCTCTCTCTCTCTCTCTCTCTCTCTCTCTCTCTCTTCTCTCTCTCTCTCTCTCTCTCTTCTCTCTCTCTCTCTCTCTCTCTCTCTCTCTCTCTCTCTCTCTCTCTCTCTCTCTCTCCCCTCTCTCTCTCTCTCTCTCTCTCTCTCTTCTCTCCTCTCTCTCTCTCCTCTCTCTCTCTCCTCTCTCTCTCCTCTCTCTCTTTTATCTTTTTCTGTTTGCTATATTTTCCCTCTCTATTTTACTTCCATTCTATCGTATTGACTTGTATATAATTTTTATAGTATTATTTTCCTTGTTATAATACGAACTACAAAGAAGAGGTAAAAACATCGCCATTAAAATTATCGTTAAGATGTTTTCCATATTTGCCAAAAAACAGATGCAAATTTATGGCGAATATTGAAAACACCTTGACTGATTTCTAGGTAGTGGGGATAACCTCCTCTTTGTACCGTAGATAACACTATAGTCGCCAGTCACTTGCCACTGCCCTAATGTCGCCAGGTACAATATATTACGAATTTTAGCATCACTACAGACTATTATGTGCCACTGAAGACGCATGCACAGTAGTTTATATTATGTACACCACACTACATGTCTTCAGTGGCACATAAAAGTCTGTAGTGATGCTAAAATTCGTAATATATTGTGCCTGGCGACATTAGTGCAGTGGTGAGTGACTGGCGACTATAGTGTTATCTACGGTAGTTCATATTATTGGTTTTTTTCTCTTTTTTTGCCACTATTTATTCCTCAAGTTATTGTTGTTGTTATTATTTGTATATTCCTATTTTCCTATTCTTGTTATTCCTACGGGTTTTTTAATCTTTTTCTTCCACTCTTTATTTCAAAATCTTTATCCTTCGTGTTTTTTCTCTTATTTTTTTCTTCCACTTTTCATTCCTCATGTTGTTGTTGTTGTTATTCTTGGGTTTTTTTATGCTTTTATCCACCGTGTTTTTTTTCTTATTTTTTCTTCCACTTTTCATCCCTCGTATTGTTATTGTTGTTATTCTTGTTTTTTTTTTATGCTTTTATCCCCGTTTTTTTTTCTTATTTTTTTCTTCCACTTTTCATCCTCTTATTGTTATTGTTGTTATTCTTGGGTTTTTATGCTTTTATCCACCGTGTTTTTTTTCTTATTTTTTCTTCCACTTTTCATCCATCTTATTGTTATTGTTGTTATTCTTGTTTTTTTTTATGCTTTTATCCGCCGTGTTGTTTTCTCTTTGTTTCTTTTTCTTCCATGTGTTATCCCTCATGTGGTTTTTCTTGTTATTCCTGTTATTTTTACGCATTTGTCCTCCTTCCAAACATCAGAGTAATATTTTATACACAGAAATCTAACATTCATCGAAAATAGATCGATTAATTAATGTGTCTCCCCCCTAAAAAATAATAAATTAATTCAAGAAAATATGTTGCAGGTTTTATAACACGATATATATGATGGTCAATGTGAAGAATGTTGAGGCAATGGCTATAATTCCTCAATTACATACTTTTCAAAGCGGTGATTGAGCTGGCCTTTTTTTTATAGTATATTTATAGTTATTAACATATACATAACGTAAAAGAATAACAGTGGAAAAATTAGTGGAGTAAATTTAGAACATAGGTGTTTTTATACTGTAATCCTTATTAGTGTAGATTATCGTGCATGTGTGTGTGTGTGTGTGTGTGTTTCTGTGTGTGTTTCTGTGTGTGTTTGTGTCTGTGTGTGTTTGTGGTGTGTGTGTGTGTGTGTGTGTGTGTGTGTACTATTATTATCATTAACACTATCATTATTATTATTATTATTATTAGTGTTTTTATTGTTGGTGGAATATGTTTAGGGCTTGGGTACGTATATTTTTTTCTCCAGCTTTTATTATATTTTACCTCTTCTTCTATTCGTGTGTGTGTGTGTGTTCCTTCCATACGCTGTTATCATCTTCTCTCCTCCGTCAGACAGCTCTCCTCCCACGCCCCTTACCTTTCCACACCCTAATAGGAGCTGCATGCTTACCACAGCCCGTTAGAGAGAGAGAGAGAGAGAGGATGGGAAGGATTAATCTCTGTGAGTATTACCATTATCCTAAGTCTGCGTAGCTACATTACTATTATCATCAGTAACATTACTACTACCGTAGATAACACTAAAGTCGCCAGGACAACGTTTCTTTTTTATTTACAGACGTGTGGTGGCGTTAATACTTACATTTCTACATTCATGATTTCAGGAAAGTTAGAAGGGGCTATCTGGAGAGTTTGTCATTTTGTGTCTTCATCTGTGTCATATAATGGCTATAAATGAACAAATTACAAAAATTAAACCGAGTGGCGACGTTGGTAACGGGCTACACTAAGATCGCCAGCTAGTGTTTATGTTCTGAGTGTCCTCCCGCCGTCGTCGTCGCCCGAAGAAAAAAAACGAGTAGTGAAATTTGAAACCGTATATACTTGCAGATACAAAGTATAAAACAACGCTGAAACAGGGTGAATTTTACAGTCATGATATAAACTACTGTGAATCATCTTCAGTGGCACATAAAAATCAGTAGTGATGCTATAATTCGTAATATATGGCGCCTGGCGACATCAGTGCAGTTGGCGACTATAGTGTTATCTACGGTAGTGTATAACAGTACCAGGTCGGATTCGAACCCCTGGACACCAGTCTTAGCCACCTCACCACACGGAGGTATAAAAGGTAATGCCATGCACCCCTCCATGTTATTACCACAACCTCATCTCGGTGGGGGAGGTTCGAATGAGACCTAGTACTGTTATACAATTTGTCTTAATTGATATTATTATTATTTTATTATCAGTAGTATCATTATTATAATTAGTGTTTTCATTGTGGGTGGAACCATTTTGAGTGTTTGGGTACGTATATATTGTAACGGTTGCTTATTGGTGTGTTGTGAAGGCTGATTGGCATGTGTGAACAGCCAGGGTGGTAGCGGGTAACGAGCGGTAGGCAAGCGTGGTGTGTTCTATCACGCCCAGGAAGGGCGCGCCCGGTGAGTGACGAGTTACCTCCTTAGTTGTAGTGATGATGTTGCAGGAGATTGAAAGATTACTACACAGACTAAGTGTAAGTATATTTGTACAGTTGATGAATGTACACGTGGTTGTAACGGACGCCAGGGAATGAAGCGTACACCCTCAGCGGGGAGGGTGTGTGAGTGAGAGCGACCACTCTCTGTAGGTGGCTGTTAGTCAGTGAGAATGAGGTCGCGGGCAGTAGGGTGACCTGAGCCAAAGCCGTCTCTATGTAAAAGCCTGCGTCTGGGAGAGCGGGATGGACGTGACGTCAGTAGCAGAGTCTGCTCCACAAGTCAGTAGGAGCCGAGCTTTCAGCGAGTGAGGATGTACGGGCGGTACGGCTCTCATTGCACCCACCTTTCACCCACTGTTAACTCTTCGCCATTTAATATTTTGCTCAAAAACATTTTACATGGAGAATATCAATAGAAGCGGAATTTAATTCGCTTTCCATTGATATATTTCGTTTACTGATAAATGAATTGGCAGCATGCATAAATTAGCATTAACTAAAAACATAACATCATGAAATCGGGTAATTTCCTATCTAATATATGTTTATCAGTATAAAAGATATACTGTTATCTTTGGAAATGTTTGTTCTATAATATTATCAAATAAAAAGCCGTAAAACACACTAAAGAAATGCCATTATGAGACTCAAGAAATATGCATGAACTTAAACTCTTCGCCATTTAATATTTTGCTCGAAAACATTTTACATGGAGAATATCAATAGAAGCGGAATTTAATTAGCTTTCCATTGTTATATTTTGTTTTCTGATAAATGAATTAGAACCATACATACATTAGCGTTAACTAAATAAATAACATCATCAATCGGGAAAAAATTACACATTTCATGATCTTTTTAGTTAGTTAACGCTAATTTATGTATGGTTCTAATTCATTTATCAGAAAACGAAATATAGCAATGGAAAGCTAATTAAATTCCGCTTCTATTGATATTCTCCATGTAAAATGTTTTTGAGCAAAATATTAAATGGCGAAGAGTTAAAGTTCATGCATATTTCTTGAGAGTCTCATAATGGCATTTCTTTAGTCTGTTTTACGGTTTTTTATTTGATAATATTATAGAACAAACATTTCCGAAGATAACAATATATCCTTTATACTGATAAACATATAATTAGGTAGGTAAATTTGTCATCTCGGTGGCCTCGTACAGACTCCGTCCGTGACGTCATCAATCTCAGGCGCAGGCTTTTACATACAGACGGCTTTGCCTGAGCTGGCCCGTGACAAAGGCTAGACGCCAAGCGTACGTATACAGCCAGCGGTTGCCAGAATATCAAAATATTAACATTACCAATACCGCCATTACAATATTATTTTTCTCTTTAACATTATCAGTAGTATCATTATCATTATTTGTTATTTTCATTGTAGGTGTAAGCATTTTGAGTGTTAGGATACGTGCTATATATATTGTTTTCTTCATCTTTTTATTACATTTTTACCTCTCTTCTTCCATTCGTGATGACCGACCACAAGGCAATTTAGGACAGGAAGCTGCATGAAAATGTATCATCATGAAATCAACGCTTTTGTACTAATTTCAAAGTAGAATAGTTCCTCCTTTTATTACTCAACTCTTATCTTTACCGATCCCCCCCCCCCCCTCTCTCTCTCTCTCTCTCTCTCTCTCGTTATCAACCAGTGGTGTTACAAGGCTGCCATTTACCCCTTCCCTGGTGAACCAATATATTTCCCGTGGCTGCATTATTTATGAGGCATAGAGGCGTGATGACCTGCTTAAGGAGACGATGAAAGAAGGAGCGAGGCCGCGGGAAAGGGGAAAGGGCGGGGGAGGCCACGAAGTATGATGAACGTGAAACGCCTATATTGCTTTTTCCTACCATATCAGAGAGAAGAGAGAGAGAGAGAGAGAGAGAGAGAGAGAGAGAAAAAAAAAAAGCCTTATGCATTTTAGTGCTGCCAGAGTTCACGTGTCTTTGTTATAGAAACCCGCGTGAAATATCCGGAGATTTGCGAACGCCTGTGTTTAAGATGAGAAAAATGTGAAGTGTTGTGAGCGTCGGGGGAGGGAAGGGACGCAGGCAAGATGAAGAGTGACGTCCCCCGGGCCAGTCTTAAAATACGGGACGGTTTTTCTCTTGTTTTCTTTAGTATTTCTTATGTCTTGCCGATACTGAGTCATGATTTTGCAACGTGATGATATTTCCCTTACGAATCGATCAGTTTTGTCTACAGTGTCTATTTTCTACCCTTTTCTTTCTTTCTTCTACAGTACTATACGTTCTGAAATAATGTGTTTTAAAACTAAATTTCTTTGTTTACTGAGCCGTGATTACCTCCGCCAACGAAGTTGGAGAGGTTATGTTTTCACCCCGATCTGTCTGTCTGTCTGTCTGTCTGTCTGTTTGTTAGTGTACAGGATTTCTCAAAAAGTTAAGAATAGATTTGGACTAAACTCGGTATACCAAGTCTATTTGGTATAAGAAAGAACTGATTTAATTTTGGATGAAATCTATTGACAACTGTTGCCATGGCAACCAATTGATGAAATATTCGGCCGGAGGTATGCGCTCATAATGAGTGCATATATATATATATATATATATATATATATATATATATATATATATATATATATATATATATATATATATATATATATATATATATATATATATATATATATATATTATATATATATATTATTATATATATATAATATATATTATATATATATATATATATATATATATATATATATATAATATATATATATTATATATTATTATATATTTTTATTTTTTTTTTATATATTTATATTCGGAGTATATATTATAGATAGCCCCCTCATATTTAATAATATTTATATGATATTACCTACGTAATGATATATAATATAATAATATCTTTATTTTTCTGTAACTTTTTTTTTTTTTTTACTTTTTTTTTACTTTGTTTATATTGGGCGGAGGTATGCGTCTTATGTAGTGCCCCCACTTTCCTTCTCTTGTCTAGTTTATCATGTGTGATTTCCTTAGAATCGTCAGTAATTACATATATCCCTTTATTTTCAGCACTGTAAACCCTGTAGTTTCCTTATTTTCTTATGTTCTTATGTTCTTATGTTCTTATGTTCTTATGTTCTTATGTTTCTTATTTTTACGTTTTTATTCTTTTGATTATTGTTATTAAACTTATGTTCTTATGTTTATGTTTATGTTCTTATGTTCTTATTCACTGAGTCTTACTTTCTTATGATTCTAGTTCATAGTTATTAGTTCTAATTACCTTATTATTATTTAATTATTTCTTATGTTCTTGTAGCATCCGTCTTATGTTCTGTCCTTCTTGTTCTTTGCAAGTTTTTTCTTTTCTTACCTTTTCTTATGTTCTTTTCTATATTACTACGTCTTAGTCTTTTCTCACATCTCGCCTTGTTCTTATTCTTAGTTTCTATCTTCTTATGTCTTATGTCTTTTTCTTATGTTCTTATTCTTATCCGTCTTATTTTCTTATGCTCTTTTCTATGTTCTTTTTCTACCTTTTTTCTCTCTCTGAATTTATGTTTAACTATGCTGTACTTTACGTACATTTACATCGACCGCACGCACTGCACTTATACAAGAACACACGAAGTAATATTTCAAAGGACACACAGTCACGATTATAATTATGTGTGATAGATAGGCTATTGTGAAGGCATCCGATCCACTGGTCTGTCCTTCCTCTCGCTTTCCAAGATACTATTCTTCTTATGTCTTTACCTTTTGACTTAGTTCTTTCTCTCCAAGTACCTACGTCTCTCACCCGCGTCCCCAACCACCTCGCCTTGCCTCCCCCTTCACACATTCCCATGGTTTCTAGTCCTCCTCCTCCTCCTCCTGCCCCTCCTCCTCCTCCAGTTCTCTCCTCCTCCTCCTCCTCCTCCTCCTCCTCCTCCTCCTCCTCCTCCTCCTCCAGTTCCTCCTCCTCCTCCTCCAGTTCCTCCTCCTCCTCCTCCTCCTCCTCCTCCTCCTCCTCCTCCTCCTCCCTATCCATAGTCATTCTATTCCTTCTCTCCTCTCACAACACACAGTCCCTCCCTCCTATTCCTACACCTCCACTACGTATTCCCTCCTGGCTCAGATACGCGAGAGAATTATATATTATTATTACACCCAAAAAATTCCGCTGAAAATATGAAAGCATTTGAAGTAAATTTTGCGCCGTGATAAAAAATGAAAGTGTCATAACTTTATTCAAATATTTCTCGTCAATGTGAGTTTATTAAGCAATAGAACAGCCGCAATTCACATCTTCGTCCACGTGTCACTGTGAATGTAATGTGTCTGTCAAAACTCAAAAGGCTGAGAACTTCATTTATTACGTTAAGAATTTCCACTCCTTCATTCCAAACCCGGTCTCTTTCAGGAACTACCACGTGTAGGTCATCACATCCTCTCGTAGCGTCCTTATTTTCTTATGTTCTTATGTTCTTATGTTCTCTTGTAGCTACCAGTTTGTTTCTCGCTCCTCCTCAGCGGGATAGTGGCGGACTCAGAGAAGCTAATTATATAAATTATTAACCAACATTGAAAAAACACGAACTTGAGCTTTCATTTGGTGCTTTTTCGCGATGGCTTTATAACTTTTTAATGAAAATACTGACAGAGAGAGAGAGAGAGAGAGAGAGAGAGAGAGAGAGAGAGAGGGGGAGAATGACATGAGTGATAAGCTTGTTAAGTGATAAGTGTATCGCGAGAAACTAAAAATGGTTTGCGTGACGCGTGTTGTTACATAGTCCGGCTGACTCAGAGAACACACACACACACACACACACACCACACACACACACACGTAATTAGACCTGTCACACATGATCCAATAAACGAAACACAAAGTAGCTCAGTTCCTTTATGTAACCTCTAACACGTAATACATTTTTTTCCCGCCACTTAACCTTTTCCAGACGACACCAACAACTTTTGGGGTCTCTTTTCCCCCCACACCCTTTGCTCCCTTGACCCCTTGACCCCCCATATACCCCCAAGCTACCTCCTACTCCACTCTCCACCTCCACCTTCCCTCATCCCCCTTCCACCTTCCCACCTTTCCCCCTTCCTACAAGCTCTAGAAATCCCCACAAGTGTGTTAGCGTTGACCAGTTGCAGTCATGATCTTCAGACGAGGTGGTTCTCTCTCCCTCCTCCTTGCTTCCCTTCCTAACCTTCTCCTTCGCGTCTTGCTGTTCCCTTGCACCGTCCTTACCCTCGACACCATTTCAACAACCACGACCTTACCCACGACCCTTGATAACCTTACCATCCCCGCCACGACACCTTTCGAACTCAACACGATCATAGCACTACACGACGACGACTGGGTGGAGGTGCTCGGTGCCTACGACGACGAAGAACCAGACTATTGGCTTCTGAACGAGACTGAGTGCTCCTCTTCCGATCCTTCTCATAACCAGAGCCCCAATAAGGACAATGTGGACTTCCATGACGTGAGGACCTTGATAGTGGAGCATATACTAGGCAGGCGAGGGGCCCTATCTGACCCTGAGCACCTGAGGCCAAGGGCGCAAGCTGCCTGGAAGCATCATGAAGGACAAATACTAGTGCTGCAGACTCCTGTACTCCTGGAACCACAACTCACGACAACTCCTGAAGGGTTACTCGAGGAGGGTTTTATTGCAAGTGAGGAGGTAGTGCAAGGTTTAAAGGAAGCGAGTGTCGGTGAAAATAATGAAAACAGAAACGTTAGTAAAGAAGGGAATGAGGAGGAGGAAGAGGAGGAGGCGAGTAGTGGTGAAAATAACGGAAATAGAACAATTACTGAAATAGAGAATGAGGAAGAGGAGGAGGAGGAGGAGGCGTTGGTGGTAGAAGGCAGTGGTGATGGTGACAACATTAGTGGTGACAGGACCAACGAAGGGAGTGGCTATGGTGACTATGGTGACGAGTATGACGTTACAAGTACGAATTATACAGAAGGAAATATGTCTGTTGATAATGAGATGGTGATGGAAGAGAACGACACCCTTTCTGAAGACATTACTGGAGGAGGGAGCGAAGGGAAGAGCATTGGTGGGAGGAAAGGGTGATCTGCAGGAGAGAAAAGATAAACTGATAGAAGATAAGGACGAGGAGGAAGATATGGAGGTGACGGTGGAAGAGGGAACCCGCTTACGCCTTGTGTGTAATGTGACGGGAGTGAGACACGTTTGGGTGAGCTGCTGTAGACACACACACACACACACAGAGATAGATAGATAGGTACATTATTTACCACAGTATCCAGACATAAATGTTGATATTACATAATTCTTAGCTACTAACTTAAACCTAATAATTATTAAACTAACTCCTAATCACACACACACACACACACACACACACACACCGAACTAAATTGGCCTACCCCTTTGTTTTTATTTTATTCTCTTACTGTCTTCTTTATAGGGACTGGCAACTATGCGGGCTTTGTGTTACCCATTTTTGTTGTACCCTTGGCCAGTTCCCTGTGATGTAAAAAAACAAAAACACACACACACACACACACACACACACACACACACATGAACGGTCTATTTTTCTATTTCTTATCTAAATATCATTAATAATTTCATAGAACAAATCCAGTGATCTGTTTTATCATAGCTTTTAATTTTAAATATAATCATGATTTATCACCTTTTGTTATCATTCCTATCAGCATTCATTTATGTTCTTTAGATCTTTTACAT
>JACEEZ010000156.1:359565-372065 GCA_016584305.1 Chionoecetes opilio | reverse complement strand
ATCACGATATAATAATAATAATAATAATAATTTTTATTCTCGCCCGAAGGCATACATACAGAAAACAAAGCGATAAGAACAGGCCAAGGAGTAAACTTAAGTACTAGAGCAAAAACAAAAACAGGAACAAAGTACAGGCACATTAGGGGACCTAGTATCAAAGTACATAGAAAAGCATACATGGACACCTGTACTACCCCACATTCTGCACAAACAGCAGACCCAGCCACCGCTGTTGTATAGGTCCACATACATAGGCCGAGCTCTGCCTGTCAGAGGTGATGATGGAGTTCGTAGAGAGCTCCACCCTACTCCTTAAACTGAACACGGAGTGTCGACGGATCACATCCAGATTGTTCACCCCGTTCCTAGCGAAAGCCAGGGACGAGCTGCACCACCTGGGCAGCCCCAGAAGCCTCTTAAGGATGTCATTGTGACAGACCTTAAGGCGGTTCACAGTGGCGACCTTGTACCGCGACCACAACGAGTTGCAGTATATAGAGTAGCAGTGACTCCTGAATAACTCCATCTTCACCTCTCTGCTACAGTAGGAGAATTTCCTCTGTAGAGTATTTCCCACAACAAGAAGCTTGGTGGTCTGCTTGATGATATCATCATCATCAGTCATGTCGTGGGATATAACATGGCCTAGGTATGCGAATCTATCCACAAAAGTGAGGGCAGACCCACTGAGCCATGCTGTTTTCAGGTAATTCACCTGAGTGCATGCCGGTGATACTACCATGCACTCTGTCTTAGTGATAGTGATTGATATGAATTTTTCTTTAATTTTTATCACATTATTATCAGATATTTTAACAATTTTGACACTTTGACACTTGACTGCTTAACCCCTTCACGCCCAGATCTTTCTTTTCCTATAAAAAATGTGTATGTTGTTAACTATAAAATCACGAAAAGTAACTTAATATACCAAATTAAGGTATGGCGACAAGGATACTAAACAGGTCATATCTATAAAATATTGCTTATATTAATTAAAATCGTCTAATGGTAGTTAAATTACAATAAAAATGACGTTCTGGACCTCAATGGGTTAAGTTCATTCCCTCATGTCTGTATATTATTTGTTGTTGTTTTTCCTGTATGTCTTCGGGTGAGAATAAAATTATTATTATTATTACTATTACCTGCAGATATCCCCGTGGTGGGCGTGTGGGGGCGCAGCATGGGCGGCGCGGGCGTGGAACTGGGGTGCCTGGCGGAGGGACAACCGCGTCCTTATCTCGTATGGTACAAGAACAATACCAAACTCCCAGCTGGCTGCGAGGGGTGAGTGTTGGGGGGAGGACGGAGAGGGAGGGAAGGAGGGAAGAGTGGGTAAGGTCAGGGAGAGGGATGCAAGATAAGGAGATAACAGGAGGGAATAGGACATAAGAAGGAGATAACAGGAGGGAATAGGACATAAGAAGGAGATAACAGGAGGGAATAGGACATAAGAAGGAGATAACAGGAGGGAATAGGACATTAGAAGGAGATAACAGGAGGGAATAGGACATAAGAAGGAGATAACAGGAAGGAATAGGACATTAGAAGGAGATAACAGGAGGGAATAGGACATTAGAAGGAGATAACAGGAGGGAATAGGACATTGGAAGGAGATAACAGGAGCGAATAGGACATTAGAAGGAGATAACAGGAGGGAATAGGACATTAGAAGGAGATAACAGGAGGGAATAGGACATTGGAAGGAGATAACAGGAGGGAATAGGACATAAGAAGGAGATAACAGGAGGGAATAGACATTAGAAGGAGATAACAGGAGGAATAGGACATAAGAAGGAATAACAGGAAGAATAGGACATTAGAAGGAGATAACAGGAGGGAATAGGACATTAGAAGGAGATAACAGGAGGGAATAGGACATTGGAAGGAGATAACAGGAGGGAATAGGACATAAGAAGGAGATAACAGGAGGGAATAGGACATTAGAAGGAGATAACAGGAGGGAATAGGACATAAGAAGGAGATAACAGGAGGGAATAGGACATTAGTAGGAGATAACAGGAGGAATAGACATAAGAAGGAGTAACAGGAGGGAATAGGACATTGGAAGGAGATAACTGGAGGGAATAGGACATAAGAAGGAGATAACTGGAGGGAATAGGACATTAGAAGGAGATAACAGGAGGGAATAGGACATAAGAAGGAGATAACAGGAGGGAATAGGACATTGGAAGGAGATAACAGGAGGGAATAGGACATTGGAAGGAGATAACAGGAGGGAATAGGACATTAGAAGGAGATAACAGGAGGGAATAGGACATTAGAAGGAGATAACAGGAGGGAATAGGACATTAGAAGGAGATACAGGAGGAATAGGACATTAAAGGAGATAACAGGAGGGAATAGGACATAAGAAGGAGATAACAGGAGGGAATAGGACATTAGAAGGAGATAACAGGAGGGAATAGGACATAAGAAGGAGATAACAGGAGGGAATAGGACATTAGAAGGAGATAACAGGAGGGAATAGGACATTAGAAGGAGATAACAGGAGGGAATAGGACATTAGAAGGAGATAACAGGAGGGAATAGGACATTAGAAGGAGATAACAGGAGGGAATAGGACATAAGTCAGTGAGGGGCAGTGAGAAAGAAATGCTAAGTAAGGAGTGAGAATTTGTATGTATGTATGTATCTTTTTATTATGTTGTTGTGTACAGACCATACTTACTTGTCGCTAATGTACTAAAGAAAACATTCGTGCATGGACAAAATACAACACTAAGCAGTAATTTCAACTCAGAAATAACTTGAATATTTTGTCTTATCTCCCCAGTTTCACTTGTCTCACCTCTCACTAAGATAACAGATAGGAAAGATAATATATATAAGCAGTTATAATCTCCACAACTACACTTTCTATCGTGTAATGATAGGTATTTTACTCTTATTGCTTTTTTCCAAGACTACAGAGGTAAAAACAACGCCATTAACACCTGAGATGACATAAAAACAAAGATACTGTACATACACAGTTATAATCTCCACAACTACACTCATTTCTTATCCTGTGTTAATTATGGAACTAACTCTTATTGTTTCTCTACAGGAATACAGAGGTAAAAAACAGACCATTATTACCTGAGATGACAGAAAAAGTAAAGATGCTATATATAAACAGTTATATTACCATAACTACACTAATTTCTTATCATGTGTTAATTATAATTATCATTTTTATATCATTGTTATCTATAATAATATAAGCGAAAGTGTGTCTGTCTGTGTGTCCGCGATAGGTTCCGCCCCCAGTGGCGCAATCCGATCCTATGGCACAGTTTTGGAACCAGGTCGACCAGGGGAACATTTTAAGGCCACTTTGGGGATGATCCGATCACTTTTTTTTTTTTTTTTTTTTTTTTTTTTTTGTAGCCTATCAGCGAGAATTGTGAACAAAAAGTGGGTTGCGAGAATTGAGGAAACCTTGATGTAGGGTGATGGGTAATGGGTGAGTGAATGGGTGGGGTGATGGGTAATGGGTGTGGGGTGATGGGTGAGTGAATGGGTGGGGGGTGATGGGTGATGGGTGAGGGAATAGGTGGGGGGTGATGGGTAATGGGTGAGTGAATGGGTGTGTGGTGATGGGTAATGGGTGAGTGAATGGGTGTGTGGTGATGGGTAATGGGTGAGTGAATGGGTGGGGGCTGATGGGTAATGGGTGAGTGAATGGGTTGGGGGTGATGTGAATGGGTTGGCGTTAATACATACATTTCTACATCCATGATTTCAGGAAAGTTAGAAGGGGCTATCTGGAGAGTCTGTGTTTGGTGGGCCCACCCAGTAATGCCAGTAATAGCCAATTAACACAACACTCAATAGCAACGCAATTAACACAAACAGCAATTACACAACAGCAATTAACACACAGCCAATTAACACAAAGCATGACCAATTAACACAGAAACCGAATTAACACAACAGCAATTAACACAAACAGACAATTAACACAAACAGACAATTAACACAAACAGACAATTAACACAAACAGACAATTAACCAGCACACAGACAATTAACACAAACAGACAATTAACACAAACAGACAATTAACACAAACAGACAATTACACAACGCAATTACACAACAGACATTAACACAAACAGACAATTAACACAAACAGACAATTAACACAAACAGCAATTAACACAAACAGACAATTAACACAAACAGACAATTAACACAAACAGACAATTAACACAGCCACACAGCCAATTAACACAAACAGACAATTAACACAAACAGACAATTAACACAAACAGACAATTAACACAAACAGCCAATTAACACAAACAGACAATTAACACAAACAGACAATTAACACAAACAGACAATTAACACAAACAGACAATTAACACAAACAGACAATTAACACAAACAGACAATTAACACAAACAGACAATTAACACAAACAGACAATTAACACAAACAGACAATTAACACAAACAGACAATTAACACAAACAGACAATTAACACAAACAGACAATTAACACAAACAGACAATTAACACAAACAGACAATTAAACACACAAACAGACAATTAACACAAACAGACAATTAACACAAACAGACAATTAACACAAACAGACAATTAAAACACAGCAACAGACAATTAACACAAACAGACAATTAACACAAACAGACAATTAACACAAACAGACAATTAACACAAACAGACAATTAACACAAACAGACAATTAACACAAACAGACAATTAACACAAACAGACAATTAACACAAACAGACAATTAACACAAACAGACAATTAACACAAACAGACAATTAACAAGACATTACAAACAGACAATTAACAAAACATCACACGTTACACACACATTAACACAAACAGACAATTAACACAAACAGACAATTAACACAAACAGACAATTAACACAAACAGACAATTAACACAAACAGACAATTAACACAAACAGACAATTAACACAAACAGACAATTAACACAAACAGACAATTAACACAAACAGACAATTAACACAGCCACACAGACAATTAACACAAACAGACAATTAACACAAACAGACAATTAACACAAACAGACAATTAACACAAACAGACAATTAACACAAACAGACAATTAACACAAACAGACAATTAACACAAACAGACAATTAACACAAACAGACAATTAACACAAACCACACAGACAATTAACACAAACAGACAATTAACACAGCCACACAGACAATTAACACAAACAGACAATTAACACAAACAGACAATTAACACAGCCACACAGCCAATTAACACAAACAGACAATTAACACAAACAGACAATTAACACAGCCACACAGCCAATTAACACAAACAGACAATTAACACAAACAGACAATTAACACAGCCACACAGCCAATTAACACAAACAGACAATTAACACAGCCACACAGCCAATTAACACAAACGTTAAACAATTAACACAAACAGACAATTAACACAAACGTTAAACAATTAACACAAACAGACAATTAACACAGCCACACAGCCAATTAACACAAACAGACAATTAACACAAACAGACAATTAACACAAACGTTAAACAATTAACACAAACAGACAATTAACACAGCCACACAGACAATTAACACAAACAGACAATTAACACAAACAGACAATTAACACAGCCACACAGCCAATTAACACAAACAGACAATTAACACAAACGTTAAACAATTAACACAAACAGACAATTAACACAGCCACACAGCCAATTAACACAAACAGACAATTAACACAAACAGACAATTAACACAGCCACACAGCCAATTAACACAAACGTTAAACAATTAACACAAACAGCCAATTAACACAAACAGCCAATTAACACAAACGTTAAACAATTAACACAAACAGCCAATTAACACAAACAGCCAATTAACACAGCCACACAGCCAATTAACACAAACGTTAAACAATTAACACAAACAGACAATTAACACAAACAGCCAATTAACACAGCCACACAGCCAATTAACACAAACGTTAAACAATTAACACAAACACAGCCAATTAACACAAACGTTAAACAATTAACACAAACACAGCCAATAGCCCTCCGCAGGAGCTAGCCAAAAAGTCCGCCCGGTGGGCGGCTTTGCGGCTAGTATATTATAATTGATAATTATTGAATAATGATCATTGTGCTAATTAATAATATCCACAACTATACTTATTTTTCATCGTATATTGATATAGAACTAACTCTAATTGCTTCTCTACAGGAATACAGAGGTAAAAACGATGCCATTGTCACCTGGCTTCGTGTTGTCTGTCATTAAGATTTCGAACACGACAGCCGATGACTTTGCTCTGTACCACTGCCGCGCCTCCAACAGCCTGGGCGTCACTCGCTCCTACCTGATGCTGCATGACGGCTCTGGTGAGGCTCGGGCTGATGCAGTACAATACACTATATTATAGTACAGTATTCCAACCTACTTCCACGTATTCATCGACCACCTGCATTTTATACGTCACAACACAAGCATTCAATCTGATCTCATTCCATTCAATAACAATAACAACGTAGAAATACATGCAGCAACTAGACTCAGGTGTTTATACGTTTTCTCATGATTAACTAACTATCAATCAAAGTCTATTATTCTAGTCTAGTATATATCAAAAGTCTATTGATCTAGCCATTGACCTACTTCCACGTATTCATTCAACCACTTGCATTTTATACGTCACAACAAAATAATGAAATCAGATCTCATTCCATTCTCGTGTTCCCCCTTCAGGAGCGATGAGCCCTGACTACCTGGCGCAGGAGAACCCGGTGGTGTACAGCACGCCCGTGGAGAACCCGCGCCTCGCCTCCTTCCTGCTGGGGATGGTGCCGCCCCTCTACATCGCCCTCTACATCATCGCCTACCTCGGCTGCTACAAGGGCCCGAGCCAAGGGGGAAACGCCAGGTTCGGGGGAAATATGGACTTAGATGCCGAATAAGCGATGATGATGACGTTCGGGTCGTTACTTTGCAGCTAACTCCCTGATTCTCTCTCTGGTTGCCTCAAGACGCCCACACTCGGGGATTTCTTTTGTATAATGGCGCGTTTGAAGTACGTGTTCAAGTCCTAAATGATGGGATGACGTTGAGGTTCTGAGAGTGGCTGCATGGCGGAGGGGAGGTGTGTGTGACGGGGTGCGCTGCTGGAAAGAACACACACACACACACACACACCATAGGTACAAGCATCAATAAGACACGTATCCCTTACAACAAGTTACAACAGGCACAAGGTGTTCGTAAAGAAGCTACAGGAGGAGGAGGAGGAGGAGGAGGAAGAGAAGGAGTGGGAGGAGGAGGAATTAAGAAGTCCTCGTTTAATGGCGATAAAGGGGATTGTCGGGTGTTCTTTCTGATACCGCAAGATTTACGCTGATCTGCGGTGACTTATCTTTCCATTGATGTACCGCTCGACCACGAAGAGTCACAACAGCATCTAAGGAAGACTGCGGAAAGGCGTGAGTTTATGCTGTCATGTCATATTTACTTATTGCCTTAATACCAGATACACTTTGGTTCACTCGCTTCATCTATTTGAAGTCAACAGTGAAATAGTAAATTGACCTGAGTGGCTGAGGATCGAACATTGAAAAGGCCATGTGACGGATCTACCAAGCAATCACCGCGCCATGTGAGGTCATCGCGCCACGATAGCTAGGGTGGTGGGCAGGTAACACTTGATAACACAAAAGGATCTGTTCCATTGGACATTGAAAGTCTGAAGGAGTAGATAACTTAGCAGAAGCTTGGGAACTGCTGGTCTGGAGAATGCTTGATATCCCTACGACATTACAATTCTCCTTTATTGCTCCCTGTGGCTGGTAGCGGGTGACGACCATGATTACAGGAGCAGCGTACTATGGCTGGCCCTTGCCCGTGAGGCGCAGGCAGGACCAGAGGCTCCATGTGACTTTCCCCCTCCTCAGTGTCCCCGCGTAAGCATTCACCGTCGAAGGTAGGGTTGCTGGGCAGCATGAGGGTGGTCCTCGGCCGTTCGACAATTACAAGAAGAGTTTGCTTCCAGTATTGTTGTGAATATATCGTGAAAAATTTATGTGGTGGCTGACATAAGCTGCAAGAAGTACAAGATTTTGGATGAGAAGTTTATCCATCTAAAATTCTGTAAGAGATTTGGTGGTAATGAATAACATATCAATCATTATCTTTTATTTTAGTAAGAATACAGTTAGTTGACCTGCAGTATGAATTAACAAAAGAAAAAAAATGCCACAATGTAGATATAGTAGTGTAGTGGTTAGCACGCTCGGCTCACAACCGAGAAGTCCCGGGTTCGATCCCCGGGCGGAGCGAAGATAGATGGGTGGTCTTTCTTAAAACCCGAGCCCCTGTCCACCCAGCAGTGAATGGGTACCGGGTGTTAGCCGGGGGTTTGTGACCCCCTCCCGGGGTTTTGGCTTCGGCCAACACTAATGCTGCAGTGGTAGATCACTATGGCTGTGAGACATTATCCTCTAAACAAACAAACAAACAAACAAAAATAGCTACGTTACGTGGACAGCCTAGGTCAGCGGTCGGCAACCTGCGGCTCCGGAGCCGCATGCGACTCTTTCAAGAGACCTTTGCGGCTCGTACCACCTACTTAAAAATGTCCAAATTATCGTAGAGATAAAATACTGGCCTAGATAGCCGCAGTACAATAGTGTATGTGACCTAGGTCCTAGTTGTCTAGGAAAATATTGGGATATAATTCTTGTACTTATTAACTTATACTTGTTCGTAATTTCCATTCATAATGTACACTGCGGCTCCATCAGCACTGCTTTTCTGCCAAGTTTGAAGAAACTGGCTCTTCTCGAATTCTGGATTGCCGACCTCTGGGCTAGGTAATGCTTAGTAAATAGATCAGGATCTAGAAATGACAGAACAGATAATAGGCTACATATGACCAGTCTACAGTTCGTGCATATGTTATCATCCTGAAGAGTGAAAAAAAACCCAATAAACTTATCACATTGATATATAACATGATTTTACCAATGTAATGGTGATGGTGGGTAAAAACAATTAAGGAAAAAAACGACCCCAGGAAAATAAAGGTTCACAGACTCCAAAGTAAACCCCTGAAGGTGAAAAATAAATATAGGTTGGTGCCGCTGCAAAGGCAGAACCTCGACCCCGCCAGTCAGGCCACAACAACAACAGCTGTGAGGCACGCACGGCCCATGGCAACAGCGTGTGTGTTGTGTGTGTGTGTGTGGTGCGGCCTTGGTGCGGCCTCAACGATGGGCAGCGGGCAAGGGTAAGTGTTGTTATCTGCCTGGCGTATCTTGTGTGATATTGGTGCTCGTGTTAATGGGCTTATCGGTCGTTTTTTTTTAGTTTCTTGGAGTGGCGGCCAAGTTTCTGGGAGAAAGTTTTGATTTTGCCGGGACGCATATTCGCCAAGTTTGGAAAAGGTCGCCTACTCCACTCTTGAACACGTCAGGTTAGGTTACGTTTAGGTTAGGTTAGGATAGGTTTAGTTAGGTTAGGTTAGGTTTAGGTTTTAGTTTAGTTAGGTTAGGATAGGAAAGGTGGGACATTATAGTAACTTTGTGTGGGAATCACTATGAGGGTATCTTCGAGAAAATCCTATGGTTAGTTTCGGCGCTACAGCCAAGCGTCTTCACTCGGAGAAGTGATCCTTACCAGACTTGGTGAACATGCTGCCGGGACACAAGCCTCGCCGCACAGTGCACAGTACTGACACCTGTGGTTTCTACACGGAAATAGATATGCCTCTTGACTTTATCTTATTTGCACTTCAACTCCCATTAGCACTGGCCGCTTGCTTGATGGAGATTTACTCACTTCGTAATGATGAGGCTGAGATAAATAAGGGTAAATTTATAGAAAAACACTACCTAACCTAACCTAAATATGTAAAAATATATGAAGAAATTAATATATCAGGAACGAGGGATTTCTGACGGAAAAGCAATACACTATAAAAAAAATAAAAAAAATAGTGTCTTTTATATACAGAAGGCACCTCATATAACACACATATGTCCTTCGTAGTGAGTAGGGTGTTTTTCTGGAATAACACCTAAATAAGCTGTCTGTACTTTATATAATTTTTTTTACCGTATTCCAGATGAACACCGAATTCACTAGGGGGGACGTTTTTATTTATTTATTATTTTTTTTTTTTTAAGGTAAAGGTTAGGTTGGGTTAGGTTAGGTTAGGTAAGGTATAGGTTAGGTAAAGGTTAGGTTAGGTAATGGTTAGGTAAGGTTAGGTAATGGTTAGGTAAAGGTTAGGTTTGGTATTGGTTCGGTTAGGTTCAATTTAGTTTTTTTGGCATTTTTGCAAAAAAAAAAAAAAAAAAAAATATTTGCCACAGAAATGGTTAGCAGATTAGTTCAAAACACATCAAAACTCACCAAAAAAAATAGTTTCGTCCACCAAAGGAAGTTCGGTATTCATCTGGAAATTTACCTTTTTTACTCTCTCTTAATTAGGATGGCCTATTTTTTGTTGTTTTGTTCTTTTCCATTTATACCATTCAGAGGCCATTCATATGCAGAGGCCAGCCAGCCTCTGTATGATAAAGATAAACAAAAACGTCTCACAGAGGAGTAGGCTGCAGCGCCAAGCAGCCCCTTAGTCTGGGCAACACGAGTGGCCTTCCATCCTACCCTGCCTACCAATGCTAGGCTTGTCACGTGTTCTATACCTACACGCTGCACTGTTTGCTCGGCCTGTTTCATCCGTAGGCAAGTACAAATAGTAGAATGACGGTAAAGATTCGTATACATAACAGAAAGGTGATAAAGTTTCGTTGAACAGTGGGTAACATTAGAGATGATGTGTTGGCCATACGGAGTGGCTCCAGAGCACATTAGTGTATGGGGAGGTGTTGGTCTGAGTTGCCTAATGCTCATCAGACACTCAGGAACTAGGTACTAGGGGCTAGGATAGAGAGAAAGAAGAAAAATACTCAATCGTTTATTTGTTAGAGCTAATCATTAGACAGGAATCAGTGACAAACAAATGACGAGGCTACTTTGTCTCAACTGAAGATGAATAGAATACAAGAAGTAGCCGCCACAGACACGTCAGACCAATCTTGAAAAAAGATATCCATGGAATTTCAGTATCTCGTATAACATTTTAGCAAGGGAACGGGCTGTGTGTGGTGTGTAGGTCCCAGTCTTACCCAAGGATCGGTTTATGAGGTCTAAGATCCCTACCGGAAGGATGTTAACTAGCGATCACGTGTCCAGCGCGTAATCAAGACTATGAAGAATACGAAACACACACACACACACACACACAGACACACACACACACACACACACACACACACACACACACACACACACACACACACACACACACACACACACACACACATACTTAAAGAAAACCCCCGGATGAATTTACAAAGAAAAAAACGGGATGAATATACATATGGAGACAGGACCACACAGGTATAGCTAAGGCACTAAACTACAACTAGGTAATTATAACTATTATAGGCACACACACACACACACACATACACACACTTATATGATACAGTAATTACAATAGCTTATATACATATATGGTGTGCTGATGCAGTTTAGTGTTCAGGATTCCTTCAAAGTGAATTTCGGGCCGCTGTATCGCCTGTGGGCCTGGTGGGGGGCGCGGGAAGGCTAGGGAAGCAGGGTGAAGGACACACTTTTATTTATTTCCTTGGATGCGTATTAGCGTAATACGTATACCGATCAGAGTTGAGGAAAGTCAATTGTTGCCGCAATAGTTTTCAAAGTTTTCAATGCCAACCGATCAAAGTGGAGGGAATGAATTTGTTTCGGAATGCACTTGTTGCTGCAATAGTATTCAAAGTTGCACCAAATGCACACTCATATTAATCATAACAATATTGATACTACTACTAAAACTAATGCTTACAATAATGATCGTGATAAATGATAATATGGTCAATAAGGATAGTAATGCACGTCAATCCATGAACTGAATTGAGGGTAATAACAATACTAAGAATACAGAGAGGAAGACGAATGAGAGTAACAAAAATGATATCACTACTTCTACTGCTAATAATAACACTAATACTGATGATAAATATAACAGTAATAAAGTTACAGTACACTTCCATTTTCTGGTGTTATGTTGCGAGGTCTAACACAGCCTCTAACCATAGCGCAGTAATGGAATCAGACCCGTCCGTGCAGGTAACCAGATCATAAGTACTGCATTCCGAATTAAACAACTACAAAATTAACTAAGAAAAACAAACATTGGAGAGATACACTACAACGCATTTCACTATACCAAATTACCCTCATCAACTCCCAACCCTTATCAGACAAAATAAAGACAAAAAATACACAAAAGAAAAGATAGAGTATAGATAAGATTGATATATAGGTAGAGTTATATAAGGCACCGTAATAGGTCGTCATGGCACTTCACTTAATTAACCCCTTGAG